>NMRA01000318.1:211593-425894 GCA_002633005.1 Phoronis australis | reverse complement strand
AATACGGGACAGGTTTGATCAAGAAGATTACAAAATTTATATGCAGTGTGAGGAGCTGATACTCAAGGCGGCAAAAGGGGAAAACTTTGAAAATGAATACCAAGATGTTATCAGTTTTTATGAAGATGATTTTGATTCAACACTGCGCTGTCACCTGGCTACGTTTGGGGCCAATTATGCACAGGATGGTAGTCAAGAGGTAACATTGTCTCGTGTTGTGGATCATTTGCAGAAATTATCAGCCGGTCAAAAACACTTGATCGAAAATGTAATTAAACTAGCAAACTTGCTGTTAGTGATGCCTGCAACAAATGCCAGTAGCGAACGAGCATTTAGTGCTCTTAGGCGTGTTAAGTCATATTTACGTTCCACAATGGGACAGGGGAGGTTGAACCATTTAATGTTGCTCCATGTTCACAAAGACATGTGCGATAAGCTAAATTTGGTGGATGTGGCAAACGATTTTGTACGAGGAAGTGAAATGCGAAAGGCACAACTCGGGGTTTTTACCACGTTAGACTTAGCTGCAGCCCGAGTTCCTGTGTGCAGCAGGGCAACGTCCACTGATTTATGTTGAAGAGTAAATAAAAACATTTATAATTATTTCACACCTTCATTCTTACTGTTCAGCAAGAGTAATCGTATGAGCGGCATGTATGTTGCTCCAAAAATTTCCAGTCAATCTTAACAAAAAATTAACTCTAAAAGTACAGCATCTGTTACACACCTTATTATTAGTAGACATATTTTTTCATATAATTCAAAACGTACCTAGTGGTTGCAGTAGTTCATTTTACAGCGTTGATATATATACCCCAGTGCAACGCAGTGGTTTCGAAATTGGAAGTTACGTATCGACCAGGGTCGGTGCCCCCCCAATAATTTTTACCTTCCTACGGGCCTGTGATCATCTGACTGTGAGGCATTTTTTCGCCAAAAAGCTTCCGGCGTATTAAGCTCTTGCTGGAGCTTACATCTACGGCGGTGACACTGTCTAAATGAGATGTGGTGGAAGTTCCTATGAAGCTGTCGACTGACGTCTATCGCTGTGCCCTCTTGCGACTAATTTTTACGTTCTTCACGTTTTCCTCTGTCTTAGGAGCTCTTTGATGGACTCTCATGTTCGTTGGCCTATTAAGGAGACGTCATCCCGTTTAAAACAAATTTGATGAACTTTGCACCAGCTTTGTATCTTTTGGCGTGTTTACTTGACCCTGCGCAATCTAATGGCTATTTCTTTGGTACTAATAAACACCTCCATAAACGCACCATTTGTGGCATAGTCGAAGCCATGTGCGTATTTCAATGCATCACATTAATGTGATAATTATACAATACATTAAGTCTAAATTAAAACTTTGTTTATTCCCCCTCACTTGAGCAACGTTATACTGTGTGTGAGACTCAAGCCATTTATTATGAATCTTACTAAGGAATTTATTTTTATTTGATTTTAAAATCGCCTGGTTTGGTTACGAAAACAAGTGCTGGCATCCATTGCGAATGGATATAAAATCTTTACTTGGCTGCATGTACTTATTCCTGTCACAGTAGTCGTGTCACTGTGCCCTGTGTATTTGTTAGGTCTATTATACTTTTTCACCTTTGTTTATAGGGCATCAAGATGATGGCAACCAGCTCAATAACCGGGTGCAGGTTCGTACCTCAAGATCTATGATGTTGTCAAAAGAGTGCGTGAGCAGTGCTTCATGCCAGCCAGGTAAAGAAGGTGAAGAAGGTTATGGTAAGGGACTTCGCGGCTGTGCAGCTTTCGCTTATTAAAAATATCTGCAGAACATGTCGCACTTGCTGTCATCCATATTTACGACATATTGTGGAGAATAGCCCATGTTCTCGCACTCAAACTGTGTCAAGGGGTGCTGGTGACGGTAGTGTGAGCTTGTACATAAGATTGTACTTATTTGCACACATAATTGAAGTGTTTAGCTTCTTTTTTCCCATTAAGTGCCAATCTTATGTTAATGGCTTGGTGGTGGAACTTTCAATTGTTATAAAAAAATTATCGTGGGTTGAACTTCCACCAGCAGTCAATGTGCGGTAATCTGGATGACATTTTAGTCGGGATGACGATTCATACAAACCAATGTCTTTATATACTATACAGAATGTTAATATTGAATTTTAGGGGGGAAATATCAAGTAAACAGTTACCACTGTAGCCACTGGATCAATACTCACACGTTTGGAACATGTTATTTGACACATATGTTTTTGGAGAGTCAATCGAAAGTTTCGGCGAAGACCTTTCACTTTGAAGCACAGAATTTCTCAGGGCAGTGAAATGCTTTCATCTCACAAAATAAGTAGAAATTGAACACAAGCGGGTGACATCAAAATACCAACAATCAATGATCAGCTACATCTGTGTACCCTGTATGTCCCAAAGCCGTGTCCAAACACAACTGAGCAATTCTTCGCTCACGTCTTCCACGAAGTCACAAGTCAAAATTTCTGCGTGCCTGACACATTCTGATCGGTCTCTGGCCTCAGTGCCATCACAAAATTTCGTTGCAGTTTGTCTATGGTAAGCACACCTTAATCCAGGCGAATCACACGGAAATCCTGAAAGCATGGTAAAAAATTCCTTAATTACACACACGCACAGGCACACGCTCACGCACAGGCACACGCTCACGCTCACGCACACGCACACGCACACGCACACACACACACCTCACAGTCACAGTCACATTAAACCAGAAATGTACAACACAGAAGAGGAACGGGGGACTCCACCGTGAGGAAAGTGAGGAATCTGTTCTCGGGATTGGGTTTTGGTTATCGTATGTAGCATACGTGGTGAGGAGTGCCATGAGTATGAGGATTTGTACTGTGGGTTTTGTATCTGCTGATAGCGTTAGGAGAATCGTAGCTTAATTTAGAGACGCAGCCATGGAATCGTTTCCATCCCCTGCCCTAGGCCTAGTATTCTTACAAACCCAGGATAATGGACATTACAATGTCACACAGGAAACGCGTTTCTCATCAGCAACTGTTATCGTCGTTTGTAAGAAATTGTGTGCCTACTTGTTGTATATAATTTCCTCGAATAGGAAAAGTTGGCAACTAAGCTCGACAAAGTCATGAATCACCAAGACTCGGTTCATACAATTTTTTAAGAATTAATTGCAAAATAACGGCAGTACGGTGGGTGGATTGATTTTACGAAAAGTGTTAATTTTAGTGATATCTTTCGACTGGCAAAGCTCTTTCTGTGTTCTTTGTAGGTGAAAGTAAAGGAAACAGTATCTTTAAGAAAGTGATTTATTTTTCATTGTTGCAGCGACCGACATCTCGGGTAGATATGACGCGGTCGTGCTTCATGTGAGAACGACTGGCGTAGCCAAAAGGAACCATGCGAAGTCTGCGGCTAGGGATCACGACACATGAAATACCAAGTCCAGGGAACTATTTGGTGGAGCTATGTTTGTGTCGTGTCTTCTCTTTTACCGCGATTGAATGAATAAGTAGATGAATCTGTCAAGAGGAAATACTATTTCACTCTTTCTAAGTTCACTTTGATGAAATGTCCCAATACCATAATGTGATTTCAGAGTATGAGTTGGAGCATTTAGATATAAACACATTCAGCTCTCGTATTCAGTATCATACTGGAACTAGAATCGGAAAAATGCAATGTTTAATCCAATATAAATTAATCTTTCAAATTGTTCAATCATGTTCTTAATCAAAGCAGTCATGTGTTAGTGCATGCCATATAAAGAGGTTGCTCTCTGGAGAACCTTGACCAATACAGCATTTACCTATTTATATCATATAATTATTTGTTCATTTAATAGCTGACACCGACAGTCAGGCAAGTTTGTGTATTTTTGCCTAACTGAAGCTACAACGAAGTTTATTTTGAGCTTCTTTTATAGTGCGCACAAGCAGTTGTGCTTCACCATATGCGTGATGTGTAACGTTGTTTTTTGCCTATGTTTCAGTCTAGGAAAATCTTCAGCAATGGACACTATTTAATAAGGAACATTATGCCAATTTTAAAAACTATCATCGCCCTATTCATTATGTTTATTTTGAGGAAATTGAATAAATATGTGAATTATTGAATTGATATTGTTATTCTACTAGATCTTTCATCCTTTTCCCATAAACAGTTTACGTAGTTAAGATTTTATTTACATTTTGAAAAGCATGCAACTGCAGCGGATAGTTACAAATGGAGCATCTGGCAGAGTATAAGCAAGGATTTTGTTTTCGTTTTTATTGTACATAAACCAATTAGCAGTTGAAATGAGTAGTGAAGCGGGAACTGGTTTGCAAGTGACCCAAGCTAATGAGTCTATATTCTTATTGCTTTTTGCAGGTGATGTCAAAGACGGTTAAATGCCCTTGAAAGTTTCTGTCTTAAATGGAACATGTCAATGAATATAGAAAAGTCTAATGTACTTGTGTTTAAAAAGGTGGGGAATCAAAGAAATCTGAAAAGTGGTTTTATAAAGAAAATGAGTTAAATGTATGCAGTTACTATAAGTATTTAGGAATTGTGATGCAGGCTTAATTTGTCAGTGTCGATCAAACAAAGCACTTAACATAATTGTGAAGCACTTTTTACATAATATGGACTATACTAGAAATGCAAAAGTTGCTTTCAACCTCTTTGATTCAGTGGTTGCTCCTTTCGTACTTTATGGTGCTGAAATATGGGAAACTAGTAACAGAAAAGGCATAAAAATGTACACAACAAATTTTGTAAATGGTTGTTAATGACTGGTAACAAAATAACAAATGTCATCGCCAGAGGTGAATGTGGACGTTTACCTAAGTGATGTTACAAGATGTTGTATAAAAGAGACATAGTTTGTCAAAATGGTGTACGGAAGTTAAGAAACTGTTGTTTGTAACTGGATTTGGTCATGTTTGGTTACAAGAAGAGGTTGAAGATGAATCATTGTTTTTGTCAGATTTCAAGCAGAGACTAGTAAGAGACGTAAATCTATAGAAGTGGCTAAAATGCGTGAATAACATGAGCAAATGTGATTGTTATAGAATTGTTAAAACCAGTTTAGTGTGTGAAGAATACTTATGTTGCAATTTGTCTTTAAAGCAAATATTTGCCATTGCCAATATTAGATGCTCAACACACCGATTTGGACTTGAAATAGGGAGAAGAAACAATGTAGGCCTACCACGTGAACAAAGGATATGTTCCATTTGTAATATACAAATGAGACAAAGTCGGAGATTTATTTTTTATTCAAGTGTTCAGTCCTGTCAAAACCAGGTCTGTTCAGCTTTTGAAAAATTTTGCAAACTTTATATCAAAAGCTATGTTAGTCAGAGGTGTCTAAATTCAGTGAGCACCTGTTGACTTTGTATATGTGTGTGTGTGGGGGGGTTTGACATTTTGCAAATGTCAACTAGCTGATCCAGGTATCATCACAAAAATACAAATGCTTGGTCCTACCTGACTCCACTGGTTGACATTTTGCAAATGTCAACTAGCTGATCCAGGTATCATCACACACACATTTTTAAACAGGCGCCCTTCACGAAGAGCATTGGTTTCTGTTAGCTCATAAAATATAATAAATCAGGCACACGTACCATGTCGAAATTCATCCAATGTCGCTGTCACAGTGCTTGAAAATCGAGAAATTCTCTGCTAAAACAAAAGCACTTCGACAGGATGATGTAAAAAAGGGAATCCCTCTTGATAGAACGCATGCGCGTGAACTACGTCACTTCCACCTGGATTGGCTCGTTGACATTGTCCCGCTCCCCTGGGCTATCCTGGTTACTAAAATTAGGGACACTAGGGTTGACGACTTGTACTCCAAGCTGGGATTTATGAAAGTAAGACAAAGAAATAAATATCTCTCTGCCTGTTGTATATACAGATGTATCAATGGCTTGGCTCCAGCATATCTCAGCAGTAAATTCAATTGCAGTCAGGCTGTTTATTCTTACACGTTCTTCTGTTGCTGGCAATGTTTCTTCTAAAAAAATTAAAACCGAGACTGGCAAGAGATCTTTTATCTATGCAGCTGCTATAATATGGAATTCTTTTAGCCCAGAAATTAAATGGTCCAACTCAATTACTACCTTTAAAGTTAATGTTAAAAAGTGGCTGTAATTTACTTAACCTTTTATACCCTGCCTATCTTAATCATGTCATTTTTTCATTGTCGTAAATACTCTCATTGTCTAGAATCATCTCTTAATTTATTTCATCTGTCTTAGTTAATGTTTTACCATTATTTGTCATTTAGTTATTGTCTTAATTCTCAACCTTAACTGTTTTAATTGTATCTTTGTTACGTATATGTCTTTGTTGTTTTATTACTTCATTGTATTATATTACTGTTTTTCTTGTTGAGTTCCCTCTTGGAAAGCAGTGCTATCACTGAAGAGGCCACCCTCATTTTAAATATCACAATAATAAATAAATGAATAAATAAACTGATGTATAGTATGTGCTTGTATTATGAAGATCACTCACATTTTGCCCCTAGCCTATTGAGGAGACAATGACCATGCCTTTCCATTTTGCAAAGTACAACATACTACATATATGCCCTCTACTGGCCACTTTATGGTACCAATAAACAACCCTAGAAGGATACCGTGTACGGTGCAATTGTGGGCGCATTTCAACACTCTGCGTTGTTTACGTTTACCTTTGTATCTTCAAAGATCCTCAACGTATTTTCATAAAGTTTTGAATATAGGCATCTATTAGTGAGGTGATGCCATCTTTCCATTTTGGGATGGATTCGATGTATTTAGTGCCACCTATTAGCCATCTTTTACTGTTTTTGAGTCTGCTTTTTGGCATCCACCCATCTATCAATCAAACTGCCCATGTGGTTCCAGTATCCGAAAATACTTACTAAATAAAATCTTATTTTCGACACCGTTTCTTTATGTTCTTATCGCCTTTCTTGCCAAAAGCGATTTTTAACAGCATTTGACCCTTCTCTGTAAGCGTATTATTACAGGCTGTCATCGGTTATTTCCGTACCCACGTTTCCGGCTCATCAGTTCAGGAACTTGTCCTGAACGCTGCTATTTTTTCCTTGTAACTGAATGTACTATCGCTTGCTCGAAAAGTCTTCATTATTTTGTTTTATTAGTAATATCTCGTGATTCGTTTGCATATGTAGTGTAAATTTTATAGTTTGTAGTTACTGGTTGTTGAATTTTTTTGGAATGTTACGCTTACGTATTATGTTAAAATTGCATTGATGTTTTAGTTCCTTACGGTGGGCGGTCGAACCGAAGAGCCAATATGAGTCGAACCAATTTTTTTTGTTTTGATTTTTTTCTCGTTTTGAAGAAGTACTTTGCTATCATCGGGAAGGTAGTGCATTCTACTCAGTAAAAATCTAAAAAGTATCAAAATCGGGGCAAGCAGTGTAAAGTTATTGCAATTTTTGTGGCGAAATTTGGGTCACTTTGTTTGGATCGCGTCGGCCATATTGGAGGACAGCGGGATAAGTTACGAGTTTAAAAGTTTGTGTAAATTGTTTCCGCCAACAATTTATAGTAAAATTTAGTGAGACATATCTTTACTTACTATTCTGCACGATTCAACAGTTTTCACCAAATTTCAGCGTCGCAGTAATGTTACTTATTAAGTGATAAATGTGATCACAATTCCCGTTGGGCACCGACAATATGGCGACTTTTGCTGAACTGGAAGGCATGTTCAACCTGTCCGTTGATACATTTTGACAAACGTTGCTACAAAAAAGAAACTTTGTTCAATTTTGGTGTTTTAGAGCAAAAACTATGAGATATATTCGCATTATTTTACTGTGAATTTCCCATTCAGGCGATCTTACACCAAGCTATAAAAATAGTTGAAATAATTTTGAATTGTTTTTTTGTTTGACTATCAACTGCTGTTCAAGGCTTGATTAGGTGTCACAAAATGATTCACATTTTCTAAATTTTAAGTCATGTTTTGTAACTTATTGCTTTCTTAATTCAGGTTATCAAGTCAACAACATGAAGAATCTTAATTAGAAAAATAAGCTATGTTGGATTGTGAAGCTTCAAGCCTCCAATTCTTGTTCCTTGCAACTTCATATTTTTTAAATCACGCTTGTCAAATTCTGGTGTAAGGATACACTGGTAATAGTTACATTGTATATCCACTTTCATATCATGGAAACTTGTGCTGTTGGAGAGTGATTGTAGTGCTAAATGTTGTAAAGTATTGTGCATTTAAGTTACTTACTATGTTAAAAGGCTGAATCATTTTGGCTTAATGAATGAAAAATGATAACATTTTTGTTGGACTTGTCATACTTATGTGCTCGAACGAGCCCCCTATTTGGAGAAATGGAAAAGGTCGACCTCAGCCGGAGAAGCACGAATTCCGAAAAAAGTAGAAAATGAGACAATATTCCACTAGAAGACAGGAAGTACCAAAATTTAGCATCTGCAATTCATAGGTCTGAACATACCCAGTGAATCTTATAGTAAAAGATAGACATTCCCAAAAATTCCGGCCCCCCATTCTTTTACTGGGCTTGGTGCCCTCATACAAAGTCTGGGAAAATCTCTGTTGAAAGCCAACAACTTTGCACAGTTTGCCAGAACACCTCAAGTTCTAAATAAACCTCGTTGGAGCGAGCACTGTGGCCAGGGACCAGGTAGGCTAAGGGTAGCAGGGCTCAACATTAACTTTTTAAGCCACTTAAGTAGTTGAAATTTTTACTTGCCTGAACAACGAATTCACTTGCCCCAAGTACAATCCCAAATAGCACTGTGCATGTGCACACCTACATGTAGGTAATGTGTTACCGTAGGGCTGCTTGTGCTGAGCCTCCTCTTGTGTTGTGCACGCTATATACATGAGTTGCTATTTTTTAACGATTCTTCTTATAGAACATTTATTTATAAGGTGTGTCAAAACACTAGAGAGACAAATTAGAAGAGTAACTACGGTATCTGAACCATTGTCACACGTTCACAGGCGCAGAAATGAGCTAGGGCATGAACTCTGGACACTTCTGTGTATTCATTAGTTTATACGGCCTCATGCATTACTAACTTGAGTTGTTGCTAACCTGAATTTCATTTTTTGCTATCCGTAAAAATCTTGCACAGTTTTGGTCATCGGTAGCTTGTATTAAATTAAAATCAAATTTTAACACATAATTATGCCACATATGCTTTTATTTTCAATAAATAATTACATTTTTGAGAAATAGATAGACCGCGAAAAAGTCACCCTTCAGATTTCAGAGCGGCAAACCCGAAGACCGTATTCCTCTTCTTTCGGGAGTCGCCACCGGGAGCCGGGAATTCATAAGAATGTCCTTTGGAATTCCCCTGAATAAATACCAGGCCTTTTAAACTGCTGTGTAGTGTAGAAAATATGTCGTCAATCATTCACTTTTTAGCTTTTGCGCTTATCTGCATGACTTACATCCGCTGACGAACGCGGTGCTTCCAGCTGTACATAGGTAAACGCCGGCAAAAATCAAACGTCATCCCTTGTTCACTGTCTCGCAGGCCAGAAAACCTAATTTCCCATGACGGAACCCATCCCCGCACTTTTCGTTTCATATTATTGCTTTGATTCTTCCTGAACTCGTTTTTTAGCAACTAAACCAATGCCGTCCAGGCCTGGACGGCTTCCATGTTTAGACGTTTTGCCAGAGTGCAGACGATCAGTAGTATCACGTGACAACTTATTCAGAATCTGCAGGCACGTTCAGAGAATCGAAAAGATTTGACCGCGAGCGTCATCTGTGCACGTTACATCACACTCGTTCTATTTTCCTTTCGGTGCTCATTCGAAGACGGGAGTTTCTTTGATGGCCGCAAGGGCTTTTTCGACAGTTTTTAGGCTTGTGTCGGGGTTCGTTACTTTGGATCAAATGTCGAGCAGACAATCTTAGGATCTACTTGCCTATGCAGCTAGCTTTTTAACTTGCCCATCGGGCAAGTACTTTTCAAATTCCACTTGCCCGACGCAAAATCTACGTGTACACGGGCAATCGGGCAACCGTTAGTGTTGAGCCCTGGGTAGCCTTGGCACAAAGCTGTTTCGGCCCACTAACGAGCTGTACTTTGACGATAGTCTTCATGCTGGTAGCTGGCACTGAGGCTAGCTAACCTAAGGGCTGTCGCGGCAGTGTGACACAGGAGTAACCAGCCTTTAATTTTATGCAAATGTCTGAAACTACATTTGAATATATGCCGCATTAATGATTTGAACATTTTACTTCGACAAAACAGCTTGCAACCGTTCGCCAGTGTCTGGTCTCGATCTGCATTGGGTCCGATAGGTTGCGGTCCCGAGTCCGGCATCAAAATTTATTCGCCACATTTCTTCAGCAAATTCGATAAAATTGTCCGTATTTTGATTTTATTAAAATTTAGGCGTGCTGTCGATTATTTCATCCCCGTTTGCAGGCTGGTAACAGTCACTCGTCCATTCACACTGACGGCGTTTTCTTTGCCCGAGTTCCTGAATGAATTGTACTTCCGGGTTCGCAGCAAGTTCAAAATGGCTGTGGTTCTTTGGGTGCGAATCGTGAGGGGCACGTTCATTTAAACTTTTATCGAGTACGGATCGTGTATTAGTTATGGAGTAAGTACTTCTTGGATCCTTATAACATCCTCTAACCATGTAATCAGGGTTAACAACTTGTGAGACCAGGACTTTAAGGATGATTGTGAAAATTGGCATGTATGTTCTTACTGTGAAGAGGATGTCTGACAATGATTTTCCCATGCTTTCGACTGCTGTGGCACCTAATAGTGGTAGTTTTATTTTCTTTGCGCCGATTTCGGTATCGCCTAAACCGTTTGCAAGATATTTACTAAATTTAGCCAGTGTAACTTAGCCAGTATATTTATATGATGTTGATATCAGATGACGACCACTTTCGCACAGATCTTTTCACCAGTGTGCCCCCTAGTGGCAATTTCACTTTTTCATGTTTACCGCTGTTTATTCAAAGATCTTCAACGGTGTTTCATAATATTTGGAATATAGTCATCTATTGGAGAACTGACGCTATCCTACAATTTTGAGATGGATTCAAGGTATTTTGTGCTACCTAACGGCAATTTTTAATGTTTTCTGCGTCCTCCCATCTATCAACCAAACCATTCTAAGGATGATTTTGAAAATTGGCATATATGTTCTCAGTGTCGTCTACTGTGGCGCCTCCTAGTGGTGTTGTTTTGTTTTGTTTTTTTTTGCACCCATAGCTGTGTCTCCTAAACCCACTGCTGGATCGTTATTAAATTTACTAAGTGTATTTATAGGAAGCTAACAATAGATGATGACTTTCAGGTGGATGCTCAGTGCCCCCTGGTGGCAGTTTCATTTTTTTCTGTTTTCCTTTGTTTCTCTGAAGTTCTTTGTCAAATTTTTATGAAATTTAGTGAATTAAGCTATTTATTGACGAAGCGATAGCTTGTTATGTTTTCAGATAGATTGGACGTTTTGCACCATCTAGTGACCATTTTTATGATACAAATAAACAACTCCAGAAGCACACCATTTGCTGTGCATTCATGGGTGCATTTCAACGCTCTGCGTTGCTCTTGTTACTGTTTCAAGCGTCCGCCCCTATATCAACCAAACCATCTTTTTATGTTTCTACTGTGACGAGGATGGCTGATTATGATTTTCAGACCACCCGGACTACCGCGGTGCCTCCTAATGGCAGTGTTTTGCATCTGTGGCTGATGACAACTTCCCATTTTTGAATGGGTTCTATGTATTCTGAGCCGTCTTACTGTCTTTTCAAGATATAAATAAAAGCTCTTAGAAGCACACCAGAAGCACACCGTTTGCGATGTATTTGTGAGCGCATTTCAACATTGCTCTTGTGTGAGGTCATGTTCGCCAGCTGTCATGTGCAAAATACAATATGCAGGCAAACATGCTCACCACGAAGAAAAAAAATTACCAAATTCATGCAAATGCAACATCAGTCATAGAGTGTATGTACGCAGGCACCAGGCCTATTGTCACTGTTTGGTTGAGGATGGGTACGTGGAATTGCAGACGTGGTGCTCTCAGTGGTGATTGTTTATTTGCTCAGTGTTTCATTTTCTGGTGAGCAATTTGGTGCTATAAGCAACGACGAATGCCCTCGAAACTGCTTGTTTAATTAATATTGTTACACTTCATACTCTGCAGGTGAACATGAATTCACAGAAGCTGTGGAGACTGAAAAGAAATCACCTGAATCTTCTCAAGGATATTCCCACGTACGAGGTGGTGAACACATTGTACCAAGAAAATATTTTGTCGGAAGATCAGAAAGAGAGGATCGAATGTAGAGAAACTACTCAACATAAAAATGAGTTACTCTTAAAGTTTATTTGCCAAAAAGGAGACGACGCTTACAAAGCATTATACAAAGCATTGTCAGAAATGGCATCACATTTGGCGGAATTGCTTGACAAGACATCTTTTGAAGGTTACGATCCTGTCGTAGGTAAGAAAGCAAAATAAAGTGTATTTAGAATCTCCAGCAGTCCCAGCTATGGTGACTGGCATATCCAGGATATAGTAAGGGGGGGTCTAACCACATTTTTCGAAGGAAAATGTTTGCGTAAGAACTGGAAAATGCATGAAACACTCAGTGAACTTTTTGAATATTCATTTGCTTTTATTCCCTAATATTCCCCTATTTTATGGAATTCCAAGCTTGTTGGGTGTTAAGGCTTTGATAGGCTGTAAAATGTAACAATTTCGTAAAATGTAATAACTGTTACATTTTATGTTATTGTTACATTTTTTGTTGCTAGGCTTCTCCTAAAATGTAACAAGTTGTTACATTTTATGAATTGTTACAATTTATGTGGAATGTACCATTGTTACATTTTACATTGTCATATTTCATGAGTTTGCAAGGTATTTGTCACACGGAGGAAAACCATTTACACACTTAACGCCTTCCTTCTCGGATTGTGTGAATGAAATTCTATCAAATGTGCCAGGTAGACCTTGTAGATGAGTCCTGATGTACTTTCCATGGTTTTTTGAACATGAGTAGTTTAATGATATAGTAGAAAATGTACAGCGTACAATTTCAACTTGTTCACACAAAAGGAGTTTCCAGGATCAGGTAACAAGTTTTTATCTTTAAAGCGTTCCTGCATTATTTTCTTGACACTCATAAAACAATTTTTATCTGACATTACAGTAAACACACTTCCCTTTGTAAGAACAACAATGACATCGTATTTGGCCAATATTTATCGTATTTCTTCGGAAACGAACGACAATAACAAAATTTTCCATGGAGATTTCAATTTCGGAAACCAAATTTGATAGAAAAAATATCAGTTTTACTCCATGATAGTTTGGTTTATTTCAGCCAGTGTTTTATTGCCTTGGAGTCATCGCTAATGCAGTACTCTGGAGTTGCGAATAGTAGTAGAGACAGCAATAATAGTATTGACTGGAAAATTTCACGATTTTCAGTAGAGACTCTAATAATAGTATAGACCCAACATTTTTGCCACTAGAAAAGTAGAATAATAGCATAGACCGGAAATTGTCGAAAAAAATTAATAATAGCATAGAATGGAATAATGGTATAGACGGCAAATTTGTGGAAATTTAAACATACCGTAATCATTCGGGTTAACACCCTGGGCGGTTAAATTGGCGAATCAAAAAAATCGGGGGAGGGCGGTTAACCGAGCAGTGGGCAGTTCAATCGAAAATCCACCTAAAGTAGAGGACGGGCAGTTAACCGAACATGGGCGCTTATTACGACAGACAACCACCCTGGGCGGTTAATCTTACCTGGCGATCTAAATCCCGACATGACAATCATAACGCGTAGCCCTTTTCAAAAAGCTTTATCGTCACGTCGCCAAATGACTGTGAAAACATCATAACAGCGGATGATCCCAACAAAGGTTCTCTTGCCCTCAGATTAGTCATTCACTATTAAATTTACAAAATTGCTGAGTAATAGCCCCGTGCTGTCATTCGGTGCGCAGATGACCAGTGACCACGCAGCCTCCACTAGAATTAAAACTGTTTCAAGATGTGACCCTGCTTAAGTGCGCGCGTGCTAGCTTCACGTGTTGCAGAGGTCAGACATCAAATTTATGGTATTTGTTACAGTCCCGTACTACCGTAATCGTTCGGGTTAACGCCCTGGGCGGTTAAATTGGCGAACCCAAAAAATCGGGGGTGGGGGGTTAACCAGACATGGGCGCTTAAACGTGAAATTTCAAGAAATTCAGGGTGGGCGGTTAACTGAACATAGGCGCTTATTACGACAAGCAACCGCCCTGGGCGGTTAATCTTACCTCGTGATCTGAGTCCCCACAGCACACACGTACTCGGAACCTGTAGCATTTTTCAAAGAGCTTTAACGTCACCTCGCCACATGACAAAAACATGTCATAACAGCGGATGATCCCAACAAAGGTCCTATTGCCCTCAGATTAGTTATTCACTATTAAATTTACAGAATTGCTGAGTAATAGCCCCGTGCTGTCCTGCGGTCTTGTTACTTTGCCCTGTAGAGCGCAGACGATCAGTGACCACGCAGCCTCAACTTTGATTGCTACTATTTCAAGATGTGATCTTGCTAAAGTGCACCTCGTGCTAGCTGTCAAGTTCATGGAGAGCAGTTGTAATAAAAGTTTGATGTTTTTTGTGTTTGGGATGTTTATAGTCGACACTCCGTGACTCAATGACATTTTCTGCGTATGGTTCTACGGCCAGCTGTTTTATCTCGACTGCCCGGCATTGCTCACTTGCCGTTGCGCAAAACATGCTCGGCAAAGAAGTAAGACAAGAATCGGGGTTAAGCGGTCGTGAGCCACTCGTCAATCAAGAACAAAATTTCGAGCCACGGCATAAATATGTGATAAAACGTCACAAAACAGCAATGTTTCAATTCATTCTTAGACGATCACCTTACCAAAGTTCGTGGTGGAAAAACATTTANTCTTTTATATAGTGCACTGTAGTCGATAACTCAGTGCGGCAGAGATTGTGGCTGAAAGTGGAGGTGTAGACGCCAGCGCGGTTCCTAAAGTTTGCGAACATGAGAAGAAAAGAAAGTGACAAAGTGTTCAAGTATTACATTTTGAAGTTAATCGATGACCCGTTACAATAATTTGTTACTGGTATCATAATTCACATTGCTAAACCGCGGTCTCTAAGGCCGTCGTTGCACTCAATGTTATCGATCTTAATCTAAAAGGTCGGGGATTCGCGTTTTCTATTAGCACAGGGCGGTAATCACCAATCGTCAAAAGTAGGGGATGGGCGGTTAACCGAGCAGGGGGCGGTTAATTGGAAATCTTCAAAAATAGCAGGGGGGCGGTTAACCGAGCAGTGGGCGGTTAAATCGAAATTCACCTAAAGTAGGGGGTGGGCGGTTAACTGAGCATGGGCGTTAACCCGAACGATTACGGTAGTATATGTAGCTGTCAAGTTCTGACTCAGAGAGCAGTTTTAAAATTGGTTGTAATAAAAGTTTGAAAAACTTAACTCTCCTGCTTTTTGTGTTTGGGATGTTATAGTCAACACTCCGTGACTCAATGAGATTTTCAGAGTATGGTTCTGCGGCTAGCTGTCTTATCTCGACAGCCCGACATTGCTCTCTTGCCGTTGCACCAAACATGCTATGCACAGAAATAAGACAAGGATCTAGGGTGGTCGAGCCAGTCGTCGATCAAGAATAAAATTTGAAGCAACTGCATAATTATGTTACAAAATGTCAGAAAACAGCAATGTTTCAATTCATTATTCTAAAAGATCACCTTACCAAATTTCGTGGTAGAAAAACATTTATTTTTCATGCAAGATGTCCAGATTATCCTATTTATATCACTTGTAATATCACACTGCGGCACTGTTCGGTCCCGCTGTTATCGCGCAATGTCTCAGTCGGCTGACAATCGTCACTTATAAATGCCGTCAAGTAATATAATGGCCTCTTTCAATATGTATCTCGTTTTTTATGGCCAAAGATAGTGGCGGTATTCAGCACGCACGTAGGGCCTACGTGTGAGTCACCTGTCAATCACATGTTGGTGTCAAGGTAACATGCACTCCAAAGTGTGGGAACTTGCGCACGTGCACCACTACAAATCAGTCACACATAGCGACAGTCTGAAGTAACAAAAACGGGCGTGACTATGTGCTTTTAAGCTGTTGTTACGAAAGACCCAGTTCTTTACGATATTCGTCCGTTGCCAATGTTCCTCAAAACTGCGATGTCAAGTCTATTGCCATATTTCCCGGCTCGATGCTCCCTAAGCCCATCCCTGTAACTAGCTGTGAATCTCCTACCCACTATCGTCAAGCAGTCTACGTCGTAGATATTTCGGACTCGAATGGTAAGAATTTTTGTTCAGACTGAAAATGGCCAACGTGTAAACAAAATTATTCCGGATGGCTAAAAAGGGCATGTGGAAACGATAATTCACACAGTCATGCTTATGTGGGGGCTGACGCAAGAAATAGTATAGAACAGCCAGCGACATTAGTTTTAAATCTGCTAACCAGTTTGACTGAGATGCAATAAGCGAAAAACAAAATTTGACTAGCGGTTTTTTATTACTTCAAGATCATACACAAACATACATTATTACGTTTGAATCCAGAAATCGACAAGCAGCAACAAAATCGGTAACCCAGTAAGGCACTTGTACTGTCCCTTCGGTCGCCCCACATCCTCTATAACCCGGCAGTTATATTCATCAAAATATTGAGAATTTGACATCTTTCCTTGAGTTGTGAGATTTGTTCAAAATACGAGAGCTTCCCACCTTAATAGAATTTGGAGGGTTGGCAAAACCATTGTCACATTTCTCTGGCCTGAGTTTTTCAAATATATGTTTTATCTAATGCACTGCAGACGGACACTCAGCGCGGTAGACAAAGTCGCTGAAAGCGGAGGTTTTCACGCCGGCAGCGTTCTTAAACTTTGCAAACTAGGGAAGAAAATAAAGTGACAAAAAGGTCCAAGTATTATATTTTGAAGTGAGTTCATGACCCAAGACAGTAACTCGTTACCTGTATTGTAATTCAGATTGCTAAACCACCGTCTCGGAGTCCCGGCGTCGTTGCACTCATTGAGATCATCGATCTTTTCCTGAAAGTCGGGGAATCGCGCTTGCGCTTTTCCTTAGCACTAGGCGCTAAATCTTCATTCTTTAAAAGTCGGGGATGGGCGCTTAACCGAGAGGTGGGCGCTTAACTGGAAACAGTCTGAAATATCTACGACGTAGACTACTTGACGATAGTGGGTAGATGATTAGTTCACACAACTAGTTAAAGGGATGGGCTTAGGGAGCATCGAGCCGGGAAATATGGCAATAGACTTGACATCGCAGTTTTGGGGAACATTGGCAACGGAGGAATATTGTAAAGAACTGGGTCTTTCGTAACAACAGCTTAAAAGCACATAGTCACGCCCGTTTTTGTTACTTCGGACTGTCGCTATGTGTGATTGATTTGTAGTGGTGCACGTGCGCAAGTTCCCACACTTTGGAGTGCATGTTACCTTGACCCCAACATGTGATTGACAGGTGACTCACACGTAGACCCTACTACGTGCGTGCTGAATACCGCCACGTGACTGTCTTTGGCCATAAAAAACCACAGGCGTCCTCATCTTCTGATCGTCCCCAATACACTACATATAGTAGTATTATATGTAGTGTATTGAGGACGATCAGAAGCTGAGGACGCCTGTGTAAAAAACGCGATGCATATTGAAAGTCAGGCCGTTATATTACTTGACGGCATTTCCAAGTCACGATTGTCAGCTGACTGAGACATTGCGCGATAACAGCGGGACCGAACAGTGCCGCAGTGCGATATTACAAGTGATATAAATAGGATAATCTGGACATCTTGCATGAAAAATAAATGTTTTTCCACCACGAAGTTTGGTAAGGAGATCGTTTAGAATAATGAATTGAAACATTGCTGTTTTCTGACATTTTGTAACATATTTATGCAGTTGCTTGAAATTTTGTTCTTGATCGACGACTGGCTCGACCAACCCCGATCCTTGTCTTACTTCTTTGCATAGCATGTTTGGTGCAACGGCAAGAGAGCAATGCCGAGCTGTCGAGATAAAACAGCTAGCCGCAGAACCATACGCTGAAAATGTCATTGAGTCACGGAATGTCGACTATAACATCCCAAACACAAAAAAACAGCAGAGTTAAGTTCTTCAAAGTTTTATTACAACCAATTTTAAAACTGCTCTCTGAGTCAGAACTTGACAGCTACATATAGTATGTGACTGTAACCATAAATTTGATGTCTGACCTCTGCAACACGTGAAGCTTGCACGCGCGCACTTAAGCAGGGTCACATCTTGAAACAGTTTTAATTCTAGTGGAGGCTGCGTGGTCACTGGTCGTCTGCGCACCGCAGGACGGCACGGGGCTATTACTCAGCAATTTTGTAAATTTAATAATGAATGACTAATCTGAGGGCAAGAGAACCTCTGTTGGGATAATCCGCTGTTATGTTTTCACAGTCATTTAGCGACGTGACGATAAAGCTCTTTGAAAAGGGCTACGCATTCTGAGTATGATTGTTGTGTCGGGATTTAGATCGTCAGGTAAGATTAACCGCCCAGGGCGGTTGTCTGTCGTAATAAGCGCCCATGTTCGGTTAACCACCCATCCCCTACTTTAGGTGGATTTTCGATTTAACCGCCCACTGCTCGGTTAACCGCTCTCCCCCGATTTTTTGGATTCGCCAATTTAACCGCCCAGGGCGTTAACCCGAACGATTACGGTAGTCACATTTGCCAATTTACTTGACTTGGCAAAAGTTTTCAAATTTCATCCCAACTTGTTATGGTTGATGAGTAATAAAGCTATACTTAAAGACGATCTAAGTGGTTTAGTGATAGTTTATACTATTAAGTACCTCGCAACCTGAAAATTAAATGCACTGAGTACATTTTAACTGAGATTTTGGTCACTTATGTTTCTAGACATATTATCAGGTAGAACTTTGTAATACCAACAATATCACGTATCAAAAGTTGTCAGACAGTACGATAGCACTTGTTCATTGACTCTCGCAATGAATAATATTCCAAACTTTGTGAATGGTTGGTATATTACACGCCATGTATTAACATGAATTCATAATTATTTAACTTAAGTAACTAAAGGAACCTTTCTATTGATTAACTGGATCCTTTCAGTACAGTAAGCGTGGTCCACCAACTAAAAACCTTAGATAATTCTTAAAATCGGTGGTCATATAACTAAGTGTATTTTAAAAACTATTTCAAAGGTAAGTAACCAGGAAAAGTACCAGCTGAACACAATTTCAATCAGGCTAACATGCAGAAAAGTATGTACACGAAAATGTGCGAATTTACTGAAAAATCTGCAACCTGGCGTCCAAAGTACTCAATCGACAAATGTAGTTTTGATGGTACACTGGTCTGATAATCACATACTTGGAATGGTACATTCAGTATTGCCATGGGTGTTAAAACATAGGTAATGAAATTTTTGTTGGCTTTATAGCTGAAGAACCCAAAAACCAAAGGACAGAAGAAATTAAAAAGTTGGAATTGGCTTCAATGTCTCCTTCACAAGTAAAGGATTGGTTGATATTCACCTGCCAACTCAGGGAAAATGATGCCCAAAAATTCGAAACATTAGAGTTTGATGGAAATGCAATGGAGGAATTGACCTCTAGTGATATCCAGAGTTACGAGGTGGTGATGAATAAATATTTTCCCGAACTGCTTATAGGAACGAAACTTAAAATCAAGTCAAATTGGAAAAAAGGTCTGTCCACCACTGTACTATCCCATGATGCTCCAAAGAAACAGGTTGAGCGCCGTCCAGCTGAACTGGATATCACTACAGCGCTTGTGCAGAAGGTTGATGAACCTCCTAGTGTGGCCAAATATAAAACAAAGGCAGTTTTTCCGTCATCTGAAGAAAAAGGCCTTCTTTGTCCAGTTGATGTATTCATTGGTTGTAGAAACAGGGATGATATGTTTGGCGTACCGTCCATCCGTGAAGCAGTTAGTACAATTGCTGGTTGTTTAAATTCATATCAAAACGCCGTCCTCCATTTCGGAATACGGTCCAACAAAGACGGGAGTGGTACAATCGAAGGACTTCCCATTTCCACTGAATCGATGAGTGATCTAAAGCAACGAATTCTTCAGCATTTTGTAGATGATCAGCGTGATACAGTTTCTGGTCTCATCTCAGAGCCATATTTGGTTGACGTTGATGATGGAAAAGACAATTTGAAGCTGGTAGAAATTACTGTTGACGCAAAGTCAGATGTTGAAGAAGTTTTTGTCACATTACCACAGTCTACGCGATTATTTTTATTTGCCTTGATTCAAAAAGTCACAAAAAAACTGGAAGGTGCTGATCAGAAGCAGTTTTTGAAGTTCAGATCTGTTCTTCGAGCAGCGAGAAATGATGCTGAGAAAGGCAGTGGTTCGATGCCAGTGTCATTTTATATCGAAAAACGTGAACAAATCATGGACGCTCTTACTCTTGGAAATGGCACTATCAATGAGGGATTGTTTCCTATTCTCGTTTTAAGCTCGTTGCCAAGTAAACTAGCGGATGATGGTATTCTAGAAAAGTTTTCCTTTGTCGGTGATATAGATTGGAAAGCAGTTTTTGATTTTGATACGGAAAGTAAGTTATGCAGTGCTCTGGAAAGCAGAAACGAACCAATTACTATGCGAAAGCTTGAGGAATTAGGGTCTAAAGACGACGACAAAGTTCTTACACACAGCACAAAACCTTGGATTCTAATGAATGGCCACAATGGAGTGGGAAGTATTACTGATCTTCCGTCTTGGCGTAACGCGAACACTGACAGTTTACGAAAAGCGGTTTCTATGTTGAAAAATGAAATACCAGCTGACCGTGCAGTTATTGTGTTTTCACTTGCGTCTGAAAACTTTACGATAATGTTGGATATGTTTCCAGAAATCGATAGAGCTTTTCCAAATCAGTGGTGTGTTTTGTGTGAAGACGAAAGTTTGGAGAATGCTTGGAACACAGAAATCGTTAAACGAACGTATAAAAATGAGAATGATGACGCTCTTTTCAAGAACAACATTGTTGGATTACCATGGCATCTCTTTTCAGAACAAATAAAACTTCTCGTGAAACCAAATGTCAATGTGGATTGCAACATTCCGTCTACTAAAGGCAACATTAAACTTAGCGAGAAGAAAGATTTGACATCTCTCGAAGTGGTAGGCATTGATAACTTTGAGCAAGAATTAGAAATTTTGAGTAAAGAGAGAGATATTGATAAAGTTAAAAAGGAAGAAGAAGAACGTTTTTACAGGGGTGGAAAAGTAAGTTGGAAAAATTTTGCTTTTGATGGACATGTGTGTGAGCGAAACATTCACACCAAATTGAAGAATATTGTTGCAAGTGCGCTTGAAGGCAAGAGATCCGATCATGTTGACGGAGATTGTGTTGGTGTCATCAATTTGTACCATCAGCCTGGAGCAGGAGGAACAACAACCAGCAGACATGTACTATGGGACCTGAGAAAGCAATACAGGTGTGCTATTGTCAAAGAGATAATTCCATTCCAGACAAGCAAACACGTCTTCAATCTCAGGAAATTTGGAGAAGATGACGAAAGTGTATGCCGCCCAGTTCTCATACTAGTTGACGACAATGAAGATCCGCAGAAAATACGCTCATTTAGGATGGAAATGGAGTCAGAAGCAAAACTGGCCAAGAGAGAGTTGAGAAATGAAGAATTAGAAAACATAGAAACGGGATGCCTTGAAAAATTCAGCGTTGTTGTACTAATATGCAGACGTCAAACTGTTATTAAACGTGACATGGAATTGGTCTTGAGTCACAAGCTTTACCCAAAAGAGTTGGATTGGTTCTTGCGCAAGTACAAGGAGCTTGAGAAAAAACATAAAACCAAGCAAGGGTTTGACCCGAAAATGTTGTTTTCATTAAATGTTATGAAAACAAACTTTGATCGCAAAGCAATTAAAGCAGTTGTAACAGACCTTGTTTCTAAAATGACAGATGAGAAAGAACGAAAAGCCTTGAAATATTTGGCGATTTTAAATTGCTTCGACCAAGACTTCAGAGCTATTCCAACTGCCGTTTTTGATTCTCTCATGAACAAGGAGGTGACTACTGCTAGGAGCTTTGCATTTGGTATAATGCATCCGACAAAACAGCGCGCTGTGAGGACTGGGCGCCACAAAATGCAGTGGGAAAGAAACACTAGCGATGGTTGGAAGTTATTAGTTATTGAATCTACAGATGAGTACATTAGTTATCAGAATGGTTTGACCACATGTAATAGAATTCTAGCCGAAGAAATCCGTGACATGTTCACCAAACACCAGCCTGTCAGTCAAATAATGTCAGAGTTTCTCAATCGCAAAGAGATCTTTTCACGTCATGGCAACAGTTCTCACATGAAATCTTTGCAATCCATTGTTCGAGACGTCTTGAAGAAACGTGTTTTTTATGAAGAAACAGAACAAAGGTCCAAGTTTTCTCCTTTAATTGAATATGTTGTGTCGAAAGAGTCCCACCAGAAAGCAGCCACAATGTTGCAAAAAGGGTACCAAACCTTTAATCAAGATCCATATATTGCACAGCAGGTTGCAAGATTTTACCTGCATTACAACAACAATTTTGCATCAGCTCTAAAATTTGCAGAAGAGGGCTTAAAGAAGATTCCCGAGAGTTCTTATTTTCACAACACTCTCGGCCAGGTGCATAAATCCCATTTCGTTCATGAATCATCAGAAATGGCAAAGAAAGGAAAGGCGACATTGGACCCAACCAGTATGATTAAAGCCATAGAAATAGCTTTTAAAGCTATCGAGGCATTTAAACATGCACAAACCTGTAGAAAACAGGAGTACTTCGATGGTTTAATTAACTTGTCATGTTACGCAGGTGAGTTAGATACTACACTAAAGCTGTTGAAGTTTTTGGAGTGTGTTAAAGGGCTAAAGAAAAAGGATGCTTTTCATATGTTCATTGTTGACCAAGAATTTTGTCCTGAATCACTTTCGCCATGGAAAAACGCCAACGGACAAAACCTGGTGGTCAGACTGAAAGATCTTGGGCCAATTGTAGAAAAAACGCTTCATGATGTTGAGGACCTGGAAAGTCAGCTGAGAGAAGAATACCTTGATGACAACCAGAAGAAGCAGAAATATATGGATCAAACTGAAATTGAAAAGTACAAAGGAGAATTAAAAGTTTATTTTGGAGAAGATAGTGACGAAGTTCCGGAGTCATTAGACGAATTGGGAAAATGTGAATACAGACGAAGACGGGCTATAAGATTGTGTGGTAACTCCTTTTCTTTTTCTAGTATGGCGAAACTTAAGGCCGCAGAAAAAGTACAGTCTATCAGCAAGTTGATATATGATAGCTTAGAGTCTGAGGGAAGGTCTTCGAAAGATTTGATGATTATTCTGGGAGCGAAACTATTACTGACTACTATGTGGAAGATCAAAGATACTGATGTTCCTTTCTCTCAGATGGTTAAGTGGAGTCATATGCTTTATGAAGAAAGGGGAACCCTGCCCAGTTCACCAATATTTCTTGAGCCGTATCTGTTCTATGTTATGTTGAACTGGCCCAGCTCAGAAGACAAAAAAAGTGAAGCTAACCACGATCAAGTTCCTTCACCTCTGAAAGATGTTATACAACAGTGGAAGACAGAATACGACAAAAAATTCCCATTTCTTAAAAGAGACGAAACTTTAAGTTGTGGTATCAAACAAAAAAATGTTTTCTTTCTTGCCAAGGGCACGGAAATGCAACGATACATGTGCACGGACAGTGGATTTGACTACTATGGTAAAAACTTTTGGAATTCAAGTGTTGTGCGAGATAATCTTCATCGATTTGAAGGGCGAGTCAGTGATAAGTTGGGAGTAGTCGAGTTACGATTTCATTGGAAAGACGAAACATTGAAAATACCGTCTGCCGTTCCAGCACCTTACCATACTTGGAGATTCAACAAGGTCTATTTTTACATTGGATTTACTTGGTCAGGCCCAGTGGCATACGGACTCTCCAAAAACCCAACACCCACAGAAGCCGTAGAGCAACAACCTCATCCAAATGCAACAAATGAACCACAAGCTCATGGGAGTGAATATGGCACTTCCGCTACAGGTTCTCAGCTAGATGAGATCGGTCGTTCTGCAAGTTCATCTCAGGATGAATTCAAAACGGTCAAGTCGAAACGAAAGTCACGTAAGTGTTTTTCGCTTTTATATTTTTGGCGACTACTTGTGATAACATTAATGGACCACCCTTCAAAATGTGTTCTACAGAACACGTAAACTGGAACTCCTATCGTTGTATCTGAGAAAAAATGAGTTCATTGAATGTTGCCGTCCAGTTTTGTTTTAAACCACTGGCCTTTACAGCCGACCCAGAATTTGTGAAGCAGGCAGGATACTTATGGTTGTGATAAGATCACTAAAATTTACAATGATACCTACAATGTATAATTTGTTACCACACACTGAAGTGTCTTTGAATGATCATCGGCATTCGTAGAATGGTTGGTACCCAATATTCTGACCAAAGAGGGCTTCTCACAATTGATAGAGGCAGGGTCGTATTATTTTCTCAATACAGCAATGCAAAAGTGACAGCAGGAGGGGTCCCGGACCTTGGACTCCGTGGACCTCAAAGCCTGAGTGCATCCCAAATGTGTGCATGTTGGTTCCCAAATGAGAGATTATTATGCACTGGAAGATTATTAAGGGTGGCACAACCAATGGAGCGCAACCACAATTTATTAAGGGTAAATGTCCATGATAGCCTTAAAACGGTATTGCGTTACTGATGTTGGGGATCATTCCTGAGTTACCCATTAAAGCCATGTGATAGATCCATGCAGGCATTTTGCTGCATCAAAGCCAATTATCTGAATGCTTGGTCTTGTAGGTGCGAAACGACATTGAGGAAACTGAGGGATATCATGGCTCATAATTGTTTATGCAGTGGTTGTTGTTATAGATGTTAGATCTCATACCTGGTGAGTTCCTTGGCTTTTTTAAAGATATCCAGTCCTTCATTATACTGAAGGATGTCTCCCGTGCCTTGGATGAACACCTGCTGTGAAACTGATGGCTGACAACACGTGCAGCAGACTTTTGTTGGTTGAAACTTGCAAGTGCATAAATTATAGCTGACTGGCTTAGGGAAACCACAGATAAAATGGTTACCTGAAATCTTTGTAAATATTGTAAATGAATTGGTTCCTAATCTAGAGGCCGGAGGTACCTCGTTGGTGGCGAGGGGAGCTTGCACAAAAGTGGTAACCATTGATGCCTAGTTGGTAGCCACCCTGATCATACATCAAGAAAGGGGTGCAGCATGAGCATATGCTATAACCTACATTGCAACACAAAATGGCAAAATTGCTGAGTTCATAGCAGTTATCATTTTTATACAGATTAAGTGAGGCGTGATGCAATCAAGTTGTCAGAAAGAAGACTATTTTCTGTATAATAGAAAACAAACTGTTGAATATATAATGTGTGTCAAAAGTAGTCATCAGAAGTTGTAGATAGTGAAAGACTCACCCGCTCAAGAATTGTTAATCTTGTTCTAGGGATATTTAACCAAATTCTGGTGTTCAAATCTAGTGATGATAGATAATGCAAACATTTTGGCTTATTAAATCAGTTTTTGGCCACAATAAGATCGTCCGATATTTGGCCTTATGTCTCTGGCAAGCCATTCGTTGCAAAATTCGATGTCCAATTAATGTGTGCGCTATGACAAATTTATATGTATGCTTAGTAATGCAATTTTGATATCTGTTAGAAAATTTGTTTATTCACATTTACTTTTTATGTGCCCATGTATTTATATGTGGGTGCATATTACCGTCATCTCTATCTAGGCCTCCGACGTCCAGCGTCCGCAGCTGCATCTCCTAAATCCTTCACAGGATCTTGATGAAGTTTGGTAGATGGGTTTGAAGCTGACAACAGATGACTATCCGACTACCGGTGTCACCCTAGTGGCAACTTTTTACATTTACTTCTGTATCTTTAAAGGTCGCCCACGGATTTTTCGTGAAATGTGGCACATAAGCATCTATAAGTGGGATGATGCTATCCTCTGTTTTCAGACTTGCTGATTCGAGGTATTTTGCGCCACCTAGTGGGAATTTTTACTATTTTCGTGTCTGCTTTTTGGCGTTTGCCCCTCACCCTCATTGCTCTGAGGATGATTGCGAAAATTGGCAATTTTTCTTACTATGAAGAGGAAGGCTCCAGGTACTGTGGCACTTCCCTAGTAGCAGTATTGTTTTTTGCGCCCGTCTCCTAAACTCTCTGCAAGATCTTTACAAAATGTAGCAAGTGAAGTTGACAACCGACGATGACAACTTTTGGACGGATCTGTATACTGGTGTACCTCCTAGTGGCAATTTTTACTTTTTTGCATTTACCTCTGTATCTTCAAAAGTTCTCAATGGATTTTCATGAAATTTGGAATATAGGCATCTATTGGTGATGTGACGCTATCCATTTTCGGAAGTATTTGAGGTATTTTGCGCCACCTAATGGTCATTTATGGTGTTTTTGAATATGTTTTTGGCATCCGCCCCTCTATCAAGCAAACCATTCCAAGGATGATTATGAAAATTACCATATCTGTTCTCAGTATGAACAGGACGGTTGAAGATGAGGACTTTGACCACTGTGGCACCTCTTAGTGGCAGTTTTTTGCACCCACAGCTGTATGTCCTAAATCCGCTGCAGGATCTTTATTAAATTTAGCAAGAGTATTCATGTGAAGTTGAGAACAGACGATGACCACTTTCAGGCAGCTGCTGTGCGTGACAGGTGCATATGTTTCGAGAAATCTATGTGAGAAAATATGCACTGACTGTAGCTAAAAAACTGTCTGAACCTAAACATGACATTTTATAAAACCGTACTTAATTGAACCATAATCTGAGAAAAAAATGACACCAATCTCTCGGCTTCCGCTGCAATGCATTCAATGTTTGGTACCGTCTCGTTTTTTATGCGCCTGTGTGTTTGTGTGTATGTGCGCGCTTGAGTTTGTGTGCGTATGTGCGCGTTCGTGCATGTGTGGCTCAAGGGTGTGGCATCATTAAAATGGTTCATGTCACTTTTCAATGTGCCCTGCCCCCAGCCTGTGGTCGGGGGGGGGGGGTGGCTTTTCTGTATTTTTGGGGGTAAGAGTGTTTCCAGATTATATTTAGAAAACGCATCGATGGATTTCAATGAAACTTGACACCCACTTCAGTGACGGATCAAGGATATCATGGGGGGAGCAACATTTTGCCTCGGGCAGTGGCGCAAAGCACGATTGCATGCGTGCACCCAGCCTCGGGGCGCTTGAATTTCGGAGGATGTTGACCTTTTACTAAAATACAAAGGACTAAAAGAAGGTGCGAGCTCCCGCCAAACACACACAAACACACACACACACACACACACACACACACACACACGCACACACACAGGTGAAAGCACAAACTAAACCTTGACAAGTGTAAATCTTCGTCCACTCGCATGTTAATTACCGAGGTTAATAAATAAACTCAATATTTTCACGTTCTTGCTGTTTTATTTTTTTCAGCTGTCAAGGAAGGGGGTGGGCCCCTGCCCCTCCAAAATCCGCCTATGCAGGTGTGTAATTTCAATGCTCCGGCACCGGATTAAATTGTCGGGTGGATTCAATCACTGTAGCACCTCCTAGTGGCCATTTTGTTCTCAACGATGGACTGTTCATGTTGTTTTGGGTAGAAGAGCGTTTCCGGGTGATATCTAGAAAACTGATGGGCAGATGAAGTTGAAACTTAACACAGAGGTATATTTGCGGCGGCACCACTTGATTTCGAATACTGCAAAGTGTCCTAGTGGCCGGATATCTAGAGAACGAATTAACGAATTACAATGAAACCTGACACAAAGGTGTGTGATATCAATGTGCCCGTGCCCGGCACCATTAAATTTTCAACTACCGGTAGCACCGGGCTCTTGAAGTGTTGTTTGGCGGTAGACCGTTTCCTGATAATTCTAAGACAACCGATTGGTAAATTTCACTGAAACTTGACGCAAAGGTATATGATGATGTTGCACCGCCGCCAATTGATTTTCGTTCTGTGGCTACTTTAGGGCCTCAGTGGCCATTTTGTGAGAGAGCGGATCCGGATGATAACTGTAGAACGGATTTACGGATTTCAATGAAAGTTGATACAGTGGTTTGACATGACAAAGCGGCGGCACCATTAAATTTTCGGGTGGATTCGACTACCGTAGCACCTCCTAGTGACTATTTTGCTTTTTGGATGGTCTCTAGAGAACCGATTGATGAATTTCACTGAAACTTTACATAGTCATATGATGACCATATGCCAGCAATATTTTGTTCTCGAGAACGGGCTTTTCAAGTGTTCATTAGAAGAGCGTTTCTGGCTTTAATGTATAGAACTGATTGACGGATTTCAATGAAAACGTTACTTGGCGGTATATGATGACAATGTGCCGGCACCAGTTGATTTTCTGGCTGATGCAACTGCTACAGCACCTCCTAGTAGCCCCTAGAATCATCGTATGCGATGAAGTGTGGGCGCATGGCAACGACCCAGCATTGCTTTTGTTATAACACTGCCTCATTTTGATGTAACCCAGGGAAGATGCAGTTCAGGCCCCCAAGTCAGCTCAAAGTGGACGGTCGTATAAAGCGGATATAAAAGATGAATCTAAAATCCTCCTCCACATTGAAAACATAAAATGAAGTGACAGTACTTCATTGTATCATTGTTTTCATTTGTCCGATGTCAGACATCTATTACCGTCTTTTATGATTTCCATATCCAACAATTCAGTTTTCGCTCACAAAATGTTCACAGCATCACACAAACAGTATTACCACGGGAGCTGAATTTGAACTCCAAGCATTGAAGTATGTACGTTTTTGGGAAACACTGTATTATTCTCCCCAAACACCAGAAAGATTTTGAAGCAGCCCCAAAGGCAGTATACCAGGAACCTTGATACCTCATGTTTTCAATAAAAAACTTCAAAGAATGACCATAGTAAAATGAAGTTTTTCCGAAACTGGATCACAATCATGAGTAAAACGAATCGTGAGTTAAGAGGTAGCGTAGACGGCCAGTAAGAGCTGCCTGTCGCAAGTGAATCAAAGCTGAGCTGACCAGCCAATAGCTTTTATTTAGTTCGTCGGGAATTTCGTATTTTAGCACTGTTAGATCTGAGCTATAGCTACTTGAGGCAACTCATTGCTACCGGTCATTTAACTTCTCCGTGTTGGTCCACGGTTACTCAACTCTTGATGGCTGCATCCCCGACATTCGAAAGGGATACAGAGGTAAACGTAAAACTTAAATTGCCACCAGGGGGCATACCAGTACTCAGATCCATCCCAAAATCATCGTCGTGCGTTGCCAACATCATATAAACACTTCTTAAATTTAGTAAAGATCCTCCAAACGCTTTTGGAGACACAGCTATGGGCGCAAAAAAGAAACTGTCACTAGGAGGCGCCACAGTAGTCGAAGTCATCGCAAAATCATCGTCAGCCGTCCACTTCATAGTAAAAACATACATGCCAATTTTCACAATTATCCTGAATCGGTTTGGTTTATAGAGCGGTGGATGCCAAAAACAGACTCGCAAACAGTAAAAATGGCCACTGGGTGGCGCAAACTAGGTCGAATCCATCTAAAAATGGAAAGATAGAGCCTCCTCACTAACAGAAGCCTATACGCCAAATTTTAAGAAAATACGTTGAGGACCTTTGAAGATACAGAGGAAAACGTAAAAAATAAAGTTGCCACTAGGTGGCACACCAGTTGTCAGATCTGTCCGAAAGTCGTCATCGTCCATTGACAACGTCACGTGATATCAATGCACTTACCAAATTTAGTAAATATGCTGCAAAACGGTTTAGGAGATGAAGCCATAGGTGCAAAAAAACTGACACTAGGAGGCACCACAGTAGTTGAAGTCATCAGAAAATCATCGTCAACCGTCCTATTCATAGTAAGAACATGCCAATTTTCACTCTCATGCTTAGACCGGCTGGGTGATAGAGGGGTGGACGTCAAAACACAGACTCGAAAACAGTAAAAATAAACTATGTCGAATCCATCCGAAAATGAGAGAATGTCTTCGTTTCACTAATAGATGCCTATATACCAAGTTTCATGAAAACACCTTGAGGACCTTTGAAGATACAGAGGTAAACGTAAAAAACTAAAATTGCCACTAGGGGGCACACCGGTAGTCGGATCCGTCCGAAAGTTCGCTCATGCCGTTCCATCCAAAAGGGCATGTGCAAAATTTCACGAGCATACGTCCATCGTCGGTTTTGGAGATAGAGCAGCGGACGCCGGACGGACCGTCGTCGCCCGGACGGATGGGTGCATAACAAAAATATATATTTGGTATGGTTCTTATCTGTCACTTATTCTGATCTAAAACTGCTTGTACTTCATCCAGCTCTTCTTGTTGTCGCTGCCCTCCTAGCTGTTGCTGCTCTAATCTGCGTTTCGGATGGATTCGTCGTAGTTTAAGCCACCTAATGGCTATTTACTGTTTTCGAGTCCGTTTTTTCGCGTCCTCCCCTCTGTCAATCAAACCGCTCTAAGGATGATTGTGAAAATTGGCATGTTTTCTCTTCCTATGAAGAGGACAGCTGCCGATTTTCCTACGACTTCAACTACTGTGGCGCTTCCTAGTGACAGTTTTGTTTTTTGCGCCCATGGCTGCAGGTATCTCCTAAACCGTTTGCAGGATCTTTACTAAATTTAGCAAGTGTATTTATATGATGTTGACAACGGACGACGACGACTTTCGGACGGATTTGCCCCTAGTGGCAATTTTATTTTTTACGTTTACCTCGATATGTAGGCCTATATTCAAAGGTCCTCAACGTATTTTCATGAAAATTTGGCGTATTGGCATCTATTGGTGAGCAGATGCTATCCTCCTGTTTTCAGACGAAATCAAGATATTTTGCCCCACTTGGTGGCCATTTTTGCGGTTTTTGAGTCTGTTTTGTGGTATCCACCCCTCTATCTAACCAAACTATTCTAAAGATGATTTTGAAAATTGGCTTACAGCCTAATATATAATGTTCTCAGTGTAAAGAGGTCGATCGACGATGACGACTTCGACTAATGTGGCACCTCCTAGTAGTAGCTATGTTTTGTTTTGTGCCCTCCTAAACACTCTTTATTAAATTTAGAAAGTGTATTTATATGAAGCTAACAACAGACGACGACTTTCAGGCAGATCCAACAAACGCTGTATCCCCTAGTGGTAATTTATTTTTTCCGTTTTCCTTTATTTCTATGAAGTTCATTCACATATTTTGTGAGATTTGATAAATGACTATGTGTTAAGGAAGCGATGGCACGTTCCCGTTCCGTTTTTGGATAGATTCAACGTTTTTGCGCCATTTTTATGATACAGATAAACAACCCTGGCCTAGAAGCACACCGTTTGCGGCGTATTCGTGGGCGCATTTCAATGCTCAGCGTTGCTCTTGTTGGTTAAAACAAGTTTTTACCCTGACTTTATTGCCAGTAGGAGGTCTATTTAACCTTATTTGTACGTTTTGTTCACCTTGTAGTGAAAATATGCATTGAGGATGGTTTCACTTGTTTTTTTTTTGAAAAATAAGAGTGTGTGGATATTCTTGGCCTTCACTCTCCAGTCTAGTCTCGAGGTAGCAAACTCTAATAATGCACTGGTTACTTGCAGGAGTTGGCATTCCAGGGCCAGAGTTCTATGCTTACACTTAGGCCACTGAAAGCTTTTTGCCAAAAAAACTGCAAAGAAGTCATATTTTTACGACCTTGACTCATTTAAAACCATTGATCTCGAATGTTATTTACACGCGTGCAAATACTTGACTGACAACCGGGAAAGCATGGTAGACGACCGGGCCATCGTTTGGGGTCTCCATGAATTTTGACTTATTTCTCTGGTAGCGTGTCGCGGTTTATGAATTTTACTGAATTTGCATACTAAAAATCGCATAAATCTTTGTTTACGATCGATCGCCAGCACATGCGCTATGAGAAAAAGAAATATCCGATGTACGATTGTACACGGCATGGCCAGAACCAGCTGTCGTCAAGGGAAGTGGCGACAACAATGCATGGCTGCATGTAATTAGTTGGAGAGCCAACATGACTATTCACAAAGGGTTTGAGCATGTAATTCTATTGTAAATCACCTACCATTGAAGGAAAGGTGCGTCTTAAGTTGAACAATCCTGGGCATTGGTCCCTGGTGGGTCTAAAAGAGGACCCAAAATACATTAAGTTCGAGTACATCTGTTTCAAGTTTATTTCATTCAAATCACCACACTAAACTGAATGATGCAACTTTTAAGTGAAAATGTATTGGGTTATTAATTAGGTTGCCTACTAATTTACCACCAATTAAGGATTTATTTCAACTTTTAAGAACAAAAACTTTTTCCAAAAGCTAGTTTAGTAACAATGGACACCATATCCACAACTTTTAAGATGCCATTTTTCCTGGAGTGTGCAGATTAGACGGGGTGTTTGACCCCAAGGGATAACAAGACCCCAAAAAGAACTAGAAGAAGTAGGACAATTTTGATTTCTGGATAAAAGACTTTAATTTTAAAATAAACAAAAATACACCATAAGACGTATAAAATCATTTTGTTTGACACTTATTAATTAACAATTTATTTCAACTCTTTTAAAAGTGCAACAAAAAGTCTTTTCCCAAAAGATAAATAAGCAATCTTGGACAACATATCCACGACCTGAACAGAAAAGAGACTTAAGCTTCAAGAAACAACTCGAGAGGGAGTTGTTCAAATGGCAGCCATCAGGATTTCTCACCAAGGATTGGTCGAGCAACTTCTACAGTCCACTCCTAGATGGAGGGGAGGTGTATATGATGTGATGGGAGAGTGCACTCTGTACTTTGTTAAAAATGAGAAGTATGCACAGAATCAGTTCCTTCTCTAAATTGTAATCACTCGGAACCCGACACCAGAGTCATCCTCAATATGATTGAGGCGAGCAGGTCCGCACCTGGCGACATCGTTACACTAGTTAAGAGCTTATCTACTCCATGTCCATTGTGTTACACTCACGGTGTGGCTGGAGGTTGAAGCTATAAGACAAGACGATCTGCGTAATTTAAACATAACTAAGATCTATAGTGTGATAGCACAAGCTATGTGTGCTGTACTCTACTTCACGCTGCCACTGAATTAGACTATACCTCTGCATTTGTAACGAAAAGTAAGAACAGACCATATGCTACTGTGGCAAAAAGTGATAAGTTCCAGAAAGCTTTTGCTTCATTGAGCCGCAATGTCTTAACAGAAGGAGTCACCAAAATCTTGTAGAATTTTGTTTTGTGTGTTGGTTTGGAGCATGGAAGCTTGTCCCACTCAACCATCACGGGTTCAACGAGGTCGACAAAACGAACAGATGAAAGTCAACGCTAAGCACTCATGCACCGAGGGAAGCAGTATTCCACCGTGTTAAGCGTAACTAGCGCTTCACGAGGACACAACAAATGCATTTGTTGCTAGACTACGGGGTAGCGTTCATCTCCAAATCTTGGACATAACACCCACCAATGGGAAAATGTTGACGACGAATTTCACATCATTTGGTTCAGTAGAGAACAGATGCCCCCAGCGCTCATTCCAGAGGTTCAAGTCGAAACAGAGCCAGATGATAATGGTGGAGATGCTGAGAGATGATGGTATGGACAGAGTGAAGTAAACGAATATCACGATCCTCTAACAATACAAGAATGGAATCATTCGATGAAGAGAGTGACGACCATCACAACTTAGATGCTTGCAGTTTAATTGCGTTTTGGATTTCGAGCTAATAACATGAAACAATAGAATGTGCCATGCATCACAATTCCATGTACTGATTTGTTACCACTAGACATACTTAAAGCAGCTCAGCTGTAATTTGATCCCAACTTAGCCAGTTACACCAGACGTATCTTTGTTCGTTTTTATTGAATGTGTGAGTAAATCTTTAACTGGTCGTTAATTAGTAAGTTTCGTAATTAATAACTCCCGAAAATTGATGTCTTCAGTTGTATTTCTTTGTTAATTGGCCGTTAATTAATAAGTGTCTTAATAATTTTTCATGTCATAGGTTGTATTTTTGTCCATTTGAAATAATGTTAAATCCATAGTCGTAATCAAAATTTTCGTATTCTCCCTTTTATACAAGTTCATTTTGGGAGTCTTTTTATGGTCACTTCATGGGATCCAAGCACCCCGTCTAATCTACAAATCTCAAGAAAAATCGCGTCTTAAATTGTGGATATGGTGTCAGAGTTAGTAAACCATATTTTGGAAAAAGAATTGTTTTAGCACTCAGCTGACAAATCGATAGTTGCTCGTTAATTAGTAGGCGTTTTAATTAATAACGCCAGGCACTTTCGAGTCCTTTAAGATGCATTACTTTGATTTGAGTGGTGTTTTGAATGAAATACACTTGAAACGGATTTTTTTTGAACTCGAAATTTTAACAAAATAGATTTTTGGATCTTCTTTTGGACCCAGTGACCAAAGCCCAGGCTTGTGCACTCAAAACTTTTGCACTCAAAAGTGTGAATTACGTCCCACTGGTTCTCCAACTATCCTGTTGAACAGCACAGTTTCTATAACTAATGGAGTCCCCAACTTAGTTGCTACATTCAGGTTGAATGTCAAGTTACGGCAACTTCTCAACTGAGCATTGCACTTTATTCAGTGTGTGTGATATCACATGTATATACACTCTCTACACAACCAATCTACATCGTCAATCATATACAATCAACATAAATAAATACAAAATTTTGACACAGAAGATGGTAACCTATTAAGTAACTTATTCAGAACAAAACTATGTCCAGACGGGCACGGCACTCAAACCAGCCAAGACACCCCAAATACTTGACACCTAGTTCCAGTTTAGAGATATATTCATAAAGTAATTTTTTCAAGGGGCATTTCGTTGCAGTGTAACAGTCGATTTTCAATTCCTAACACTTCTTTTAGGGTTGAAAATCATTAGAGTCATTTGATCATGAATTATTTTGGAATGAGTGGGCAACTCAAGTTAAAGGCAATGTCCATGTGTCACAATTTTCGTTACCCTATTATTGGGTTGCCCTGACGAAACCCCAGTGGACTATTCAATAATTCAGAGGATGTAACATTTGCTTCTGGATGCCGCATCGCGGTGAGACTATACTAAGAACCGTAAGACCGGGAGCCCTGTAGACGCGGATAAGACTGCCTCACATAGAGTGAAACACTTCTTGGGCGAGCTCACAGTCGAGGACACATAAATGCAATCAACTTTTCCTGCCACCACCGTCAAAAAGTGTTCTAAAAACTATCAAGTCAACATTTTCAAAGAAGCAATCTTGGATAAGGTAGAAACCTGGAGTACATAAAAAATGAGCAACAAAAACCTCGCTGAACACGTTTGGGACAAAGTCACCAAGACAAAGACAGTCTGGCATCACTCACAGTCCACCATTTCAATGGCCACTCACTTCCCCTTGTCAATACAAAAACATCGAATTCGAGAAGCTTTTAGCCTGTAAAGAATCATGACTGTAACACCAGGAATTAACCAAATCTGCTGTCTAATTGAACCATCACAAACTCTCACAGCACCCTCAAATTCCACACTGACAATAAAATCATAAGTGTTACAAAACAATGAATTCTATCTAAATTGGTTGTTTCTATACTTTTCTCCCTTAGGGTACTATCAGAGTACTGACTACAACGATCCTAGGTGAACAACAATCAAACGAATCCAACTCGTATAGGAAGTTGAAATACCTTCGAATTCATCATCAACATTCATTGTCTAAACAACCACGGAAACGGCCATTTCCTTAAGTGGCAGGTTTATCAAATGTTGCATTGAACAAACTCTTTTAAGTTTTGCCCTATTTGCATAGACAGCAGATACCAAAAAAGTATTTCACTCCATGCACATAAAATTAGCACAACAAATTTTAGGACGAACCTGATTCAACTATACAATCATTCACAAAATTGATCAGAACAGATTTGGTACTAGGAAGGGCACAAAAACACACAATCTACTTGGCAACAGGCTTTCTGACATATTGTTGGCTACCGACTGCTAGTGGCGGCCTCTTGTTCTTCTTAGCACTCTTGTTTTCGTCTATCGTTCGTAAATCAGCTCCAGACGAGTGAATGCTCATCATGTCGCCTATGACAGTGGCTTGTCCATAGGAAGTATTGCGCGCATGCCGTTTAACCGCCACATCATCTTTCAATTGGTCTATGTCGTCCAGGGTGAATGCTTTTTGGACCTGAATGTTTGTAATAGGTACATGACGCTCGCCGGAGTCATTTCCGAATGCATCTGGGTCTTCGAAGCTCAAGTTGCCGTAGGCAGTCACATTTTTAGGACTCCTCGGACTTCGTGGACTCTTGCGACCACGATTTTTCTTCTTCAGCGAGCCCGTCCGCGAGATGAATTCAATCTCGTTGTCGTCCTGAATGATCTCAACGCTGGCAGACATATCGTTGTACTGCTGTGGTTTGTTGCACTCACGTTTCCGATAAATCTCCCTTTGTCTTCGAGGATCATGACTCGTGGGTTGATTTTCCTGTTCCACGGCTCTGGGATTGAAGTCGTCGTCAGCGGATCCACTGGGTATACTATCGAAGGGAACACTACCAAAGAGATCCTGCCTGTTCTGAATGTGTCCCATAGCACTCGCATCTGTTTGAAGGCTTGGTTTGCTCAGTGTTTGAGCCACAAGGCCTGGATTTTGGCGAACTGTGGCTTGTGACTCGGGTTTCTGTTGCACAGCTGACGCGGACTTCTGCGGAAACTGATTGTTCGTTTGGTTGGTTGATGGTATAACTGTGTTCTGTTGGGCATCGCTGAATCCCAGATAGGGAGCCGATTGTGACGGTTGTTGGGCAATGCCTTCGAATGGAGGTGGATGAAATTGTCGTTGGTGAGGGACAGGAGCTGCATGGTGGTGCACTGTCAAAGGTCCTCTAGCTGGATTGGTCCTTAACGGATCAGGGCCAGGCTGGAATGGCATGCTTCCAAACACGTCTATGGTACTCTCATATGAGCCCGACCAGCCCTTGGGTGCCACGTGTTCCGAGAGGGTCTCACCCGAACTGCCAGGCATAGACTTCGATTTGGGCAGGTTGGCCGGAAACGGTGCAGCGCTGAAGATATCGGCAACGTCATGTGACTTTGCCACAGGAAGTGGAACCTTCTTCTTTTTCCGTTTCTTCAGATCGAATGGAGCCGAGCCAAATACGTCAACCGCATCATCTAGGGATGCTGGAGATTGCACAGCTGATGAACCTAAAGCATTGCTGCTATAAGCCGAACTGCTTCTGCTAGGGTCGTTGCTATCATCGTCTCTCGAGTGCAAATTATCAAAATCGGAGTCTAAGTCATCGGCCAGAAGTGGTTTGACACCATGTTCATGGCCGATGATTCTGTCTGTGTTTTCAACAACCATGGAGTTATTCTGAGTCACACCTGACTGTGAGGGCTCAACATAGTTAGCCGTGGTTGTTTTCTTACTCCCGAATTCGTCCTCCAGTTCTCTATAACTGTATACCTCATTCGGCTTAGACACACTTGTTGTGTCGCTCTCTTCTCTATCAGCTGATTCGCCATTGGTTACAGGTTTTTCATCCAGAAAATCATGGTCACTGCCCGATTCGAAGTCCACTAATTTCTTATAATAGGAATCGTCTTCGGGCGATTTTAAGATTCCGGCAGTTTCAAACAGTTTTTTAGACTTTGCACTGAAGTTTAAATCCAGCTGCTGTCTTTGTTGTTGCTGCTGCTGCTGCTGCTGTGAGGTCGTGACCTCCTGATACAACTCGCGACTCTGGTGGGTCAGGTTCGTGTGGTCGTCTGAAAAATAACAACAATAAGTCTTGACTAATTTTAGCAGACAATACCAGATTAGTCACATGGAGAATCAGGAATCAAGGTTTGTAGTACAGAAGTATTCAGTATCTAAACTCCTAGTGAGCTACATCAGAGCTCCGGGTCTAATACTTCTACTTAAAATCAAACTCAAAATTATTTTAAGGATTTTCTGTTCTACTGTTGTGTGAACTCAAGACAAGTGTCTGTTATTCTGTGCTTGAGTACATTATAGTTGATGCAAATGAGAGTCTAGTCAAAGTTCCCATTTGATGACCCTTAGATTTGAGCTATAACTTAAGATTGAGAGTACAAACCGAAAATTTCGAACTCAGAATCAAACTTTTAGCCTTACGGTTGGGGTCATCAGGTGCAAACTAGAATTAGACAGTCATTCAAGTAAGACATTAAGTACTCCAGCATAGAATAATAGACACTCACCCCGAGTTCGCACAGAACTGGAAAAGAAAATGGAAAAAATAACTTCGAGTTGATTTTGAGTAAAAAGATTAAATAGCGGGCCCAGAACACTTCCCTTCCTCAATCTAGCCAAAACAAAACAAAAAATATTTAAGGCAGTGCATGTCACATGAAAGAAGATACTAACCAGCAAATCAAAAAACAAAACCGCAAGCTATACAATTTGTAAGTGACCACATCAGGCTTGAGAGAGGAATGGCAAATTCCATGTTGAATACATTCAATTAATTGCGGAAATACCGTAATCGTTCGGGTNCTCAATCTAGCCAAAACAAAAAAAAAAAAAAAATTTAAGGCAGTGCATGTCACATGAAAGAAGATACTAACCAGCAAATCAAAAAACAAAACCGCAAGATACACAATTCGTAAGTGGCCACATCAGGCTTGAGAGAGGAATGGCAAATTCCATGTTGAATACATTCAATTAATTGCGGAAATAAAACGGGCAGCACCATACCAACTTTGCATGACACTACCTTGCATATAATTTCACATCTTAATCTATTCACTACATCCAATGAGTTAACAAGTATCACAGACACCAGGACGAAAACCTGCGTATTCTATGGTCGTCAGCTGTATCACTTGTGTCAAATAGATGAAATACAGCCCCATTGCTACGTAACGGACGTTTTGTTGAAATTGTGTTACATTACTATCTTAAAGAAGTTTCACCAAACTAAGCACATGACAATGTTTTGGTGTTAATGACAGCTTCAAAGCAGGCGTTTAAGCAACTACAGAGAAATTGTGAAACAAAACAGAAACTGTTTTCAATCTAGATGCAAGAAGGCCACAAGGTCATGCTCACAAACTTGACATATTCGAAACACAAGATTGAACAGTAGTTTGGCTGTATACAGAGATGCTAAGCTAGAACATATGCAAACAAATTACCAAAAATCTTACAACCAGCTTAGTTACTGAAAACTTCATGTTTCAAAGACACAGGAACAAAAGGCGAAAGAGAAAATAATAAACGGCCAAAGAATTGGCAGCAAAAAAGGCGAAAGAGAAAAAATAAACGGCCGAAGAATTGGCAGCAAAAAAGTCAGTTATTTGGACTTTTCTGTTCTTTTGCCTGATGATACTCTCATGTAAGAGCGAAACGTTGCATCTATATTGTGCCTTTGAAATGTGAAGTTTTCAGTAGTTGCGCTTGTTGTAACATTTTTGATAATAGGTAGGCCAAGAACTAAACATAATCAACAAATAAATAAAGCATTAACACCAAGACATCACATGCACTGAGAAAGAAAAGCACATGAACGTATAATCAGCGACGAACAGTTGGCAAATCAAAAAAGAAAAACAGTCAACATTTACACTCAGCTAAAGCAACGATATTAGAGCACTAAATAAAGTACAAACACGCAGAATGGTTCCACAGACTCACTTGCTCAAGTCGATTGGTACACACGTGTTGTTGCATGAGGTCAAAGAGAAATCACGGTAAAACTGGCAGCCAGACGGCAAAGAGGTACCACAACCCAGAGATTAGGGAATAGTGCAGTTTGGCGGTTTGTGATGTAGAGAAATACGGTAAGTTTCAATAAATGCACATGCTGAGGCTACTGCTACAGCCAAATTTCGCAACTTTTCATTTTGAACACCTGATCAAACAACTGACATTTTTTTCAGATGTTATTATGTCATTTGTGTCTTAAAACTCACACACGATTCTTCTTATAAAATGGAGATGAAATCAATATCTTAAGACTTTGACAAAAAATTCATCTTTCAAACTTCTGACATATTTTATCTTTCTTCACAAGTTTAAAACTTGGTGTCACACAATCTTCCACAAGGATTTCACAGTACTGAATGATGTCATCATGTTTTGTCAGCAGAAATGGATGACATCATCATGGTGCGGAATTTAAATCCATTTCGAAATACCAGGTTTTAAACATTGTCATCAATCACGATGAACTTATACGTCAGGATCTGAACATTTTACTTTTAATCCCGCCTGAAAACAAATACCACCAAAATTTCCCCAAAAAAGTATTTTACCATGATGCAGTTTGAAATATTTTATTGGTAACTCATTCATTGGAAAGGACCATCATCACAATCTAAATCTATGTAGGACAGAACTGAAATAATGAACAACAATTGCAAACATAATTTTCTATAATTTTAGAATGAACGAATGACTACTACTTCAATCCAATTTAACTAGATGCTCTATCACAGATCCACAAAAACACGGTTAGATGATGATAATGCGTATGAGAGCAGCGCACAAGAAGATATTAATCTACTTTGTGAACACAAGTTCTGACAGAAAATACTGTAAGACCCTATCACACCAAGGTTTTTCTCAGTACAAGTGGGAACCAACTAACGCACTGTGCAGTATGAGGAAGAACCCGAGTTTGGTGTGAAAGAGCCTTCAGGTGTGGCAGAAAAAATCGATTGAGAGCCAACAAATGAGATGGTTAACATGATTGCACCTGTCCATGATTTGCAAGACAAAAGTTGCTAAAATTGTTCCATATAAATACATTATAATACAGGTAAAAACACTTTCTACAGCAGTGTTTAGGCAACTTTGATGAGGTGGAAACGGATTTGGTCCCATGTTGTTCATGTCAAAGAAAAAAATTTGATCATTATGGAAATTGGTCGACGATGAACTGACGACAATACAACCACAAGCTCACGATGTTAGCTTTTGGCTCGACACTCCCTTGCATGTTGACCACATATAATTGCTTTGCGCATTTTACATGATGTCCACATGTGTAGTACAACACAGATGACCGCTCCTGCCGGGACACACATTTGCATCTATAAAGCCTCCGTTATATACATCTGATGGCAATCTCATAAATTTTCTAATAGAAAATGTTCATATCAGCCGACAGACGGTGACAAGCAGGAGATTATCGCAACCGTCGACAAATCCTTGGCGTCAAAAATCCCCAGTTGGTCAATCCTTACAACTTCTCTGATAAAAATGGGCCAATCATGCCAGATGGCAAGACAGAATTCAATTTGCAGGATCGGTCGCGCACCGCCCAATATGTGACCAAAGCATTAGCTGGCAGGCAGACATAGAAACCAGAACATTTCCCACTGTATCAAAGTTGCCATCTACAGAGCGCAGGTGTTCCTGCAGCAAGAAATCCCTAGTTCACACCAGATCACGATATCTACAATGTATATTTACATTACGCACATCATAAATATACACCATTGCCGATAGCATCATCAACACGGATATGCTATAGCAAATATACTCATACTTCCCAGACCACCTTTTCAACCTATACAGACAATTCAACACCTAGTGGCATTTCCTAACACCACCACCAGCTATCAACCAGCAACCTGCACCAACAGGATGTGTTGGAACTGAAGAAACTTAGAGGTAGGCAAGCAAAAGTTGGAAAACAATTGCATACTACATGTTGCAGCCACCTTCTGCATGCATTCACACGAAAGTATTTACTGGACTACTGAGTTTTCAAATAATTCTATATTGACATAAACGCAAACCAAAATAACAGAAATCAAAATTCGTATTGTTCCTTCCGAGTTATTAATCTTTAGAAAGTTGAACTCTCGGGCTATAACTAAGGTCTTACAAGAAAATTCCAGACAGCACTTTTTAGCTAATAGAATAAAGAAGGAAAATTTGAAAATTTTCATACAAAAAATTATGTTTGTAGAAAATACAGAGACCACCATGAAAAAGATTTTAAAGAAAAATTGTAATCATGTGATCACAAACAACTGGGCGTAACGTTCATGCACATAAATTAATAAGATTCTGTGATCACCATGGATTCCAAAGATATATGCATCTATTAGCATTATTTAAGGAGTTATTTAAGAAATCTGATCCTTGGCAATGATGATTTTCCATTAGCTTCAAACTCATGTTTCATACTGTTGGCGTGACATTCTCCAGCTCAAGCTAAACTAAATTCAGATTGAATGTGTAATCATAACAAAAGCTCACTTATTGCTCAATTAACGAGGTCACCATTGTTTAGCCCACTATACGAGCTATTTTCATACAATAAAACTCACCCAAGTTGGATCCGGACGGAGCAAGAAATTTTATCCAAGATAAAAATCCAATTTATATGAAGTGCCCGAGCTAAGACGACATCTGACTTACGCGTGCCCGACTCCTGCGAGTTTTACTGCAGTTTAAAACTTTCATTAAACTGTATACGAAAAGAAGTAATCATCGACGCTCTTGACGAATGCTTAGTTGTCAAAATAAGATGACTGGTGACGATACCCACCCACTCCACAAAATATTCACCCAATAACATTCTAACACAAGGAGGGACCAGTGTTTTCGTTGAATTTTTTGGTATCCTGTCAAAATTACTTCAGGAGATATGGGATTTTTTTCTAGAATACTTTGTGATTGGCCACGAGGCACTTCCTTCCTGAAAAGAACTAAAATGGCATTGCAACATAATAAAATCTAGAAATTAAGGAGCCACTGAAAGCAGAAATTGTTTTGCGAGCTTGCTTGTCTCGATAATGGTTATTCTAGATGTCGGAGGACTTGCCGCAAACACATCCTAAGCCTACAGTTAATTTCTTTACGACGGACCATTATGTAAATCAGAATACTCGTGTTTGTTTTGGTCCTGGCCCAAGATTGAGCCGTATCTAATCTTAAAAGCAGTAAACGGCACTAGAGAGGAGACAACAGGCATCACTAGGTACAATAAAGACAAATACAAAGACAGGATACACACACCTACTACATGTCTACCCTACGAGTTACCATAGAACAATTTGCACCGGAGCAACTTGCCTCTGGTCGCACTACAAGGTTCGCGACAAATATAGCGCAAGTGAGATAAGACACCTGTATGTATGAAGCAGTGCAAGCGTGCAGCTGGTAATTACTTCGACAGCAGGTTGGCGACTACAGTTGTGTTTTGGGCAAGTAGCCCCATAACAAACTACATTAACTTGATTTGATAAGGTGAGGTAATTTGTCACACACGTGTTAAGTTGCCCTGGCACAAATACCGAACACATCTAGCATTCAAAGAATAACTTGTTCTAAGGTAACTCATAGTGTGAACGGCACGCTAGTAATGCATTCTTAAAGCAGTTGTAATGGCACCCTGAAGACTAATTATACAAACAAGAGCAACACAAACCACTGATTGTACCTACACGACTGCACTGCAAAGGGTATGCTTCTACAGGTGTTTATTAGTATATGTAATATGTATTATAAGACTAACCTGGTCAAAGTTGTAAATTGACCGTTTTAAGCCCCATCACCATGGAGCAAAATACATTGAATTCATCTGGAAATGGGAAGGTAACGTCGCTTTCCACACAGAAACCTATTTGCCAAATTTCATGAATACCCCTCGCGGAGCACCAAAGATACAGAGACATAGTTCAGTTAAAAAACTAAAATTGAAAGTAAAGGCACAAAGTTGTTGACTGCCAAAGCAACACATGTACCAAGTATTGTGATGACCGAGCACTGAGTTGTACAGAGCACACCAGACGACCAGACAGAGATGACATCAATACGCAACCACATATATATGTGTGGGCACATAAACTGCAGCTTTTGTACAATTCTTTTTATATGTGACAGTAACAGTAATATTCAGGCCTACTTTGACACACAGACAATACTAGAATGAACTGTGCACATGTCATGTACACTAGGCAAATGCAATAAAACTCTTCATAGGTTTATAAGACCCAAACGTCACTCTCCCACTAGTAAAACTCCAGTCTACTGCAACTACAACCCCAGTCTCACTCCTTTCACCACTAACTCCTCTCCGCGGGAGCGATATGGAGTTACTGCTAGTAATAGGAATTAAACACCAGACGACATGGTAGATTTGCTGTATGAGTGTTGCCATAGCGACCTCTAGCGATTACTCCCTTCGCAACGGAGTTAACCTTTTCCATTGCAGGAGGAGTTGAAAAGTCAGGACTTATGCTTTCCCACTGCCAATATCTCTGCAAACCAGGGGAGTTACCACGCTGGTGGGAAAGCGACACAAGTCCAGATTTTCACGCAAGTACCTGCAAATCTACATTATAGTTGGATATAACATGCTCACACTTTGAGAACCAGTTTTCTGTACTGAATGATGGGCATCAAACTGGTTCTCAAAGTGTGGGCACAATACATCAAACTATTGCCCAAGTCTGCATCAAAATCAACTTTGCACTTTGCAACGTTCACTACGACAAGCATGTTCTAACCACTGGAGCATAACCCGCACAGAACACACCTCTCGTACACCGTATGTGCGAGAAAAGAAAGGCTTCAGTGGCCATTCTGTCTAGTGGGAAAGACCAGAAGATGAAAGTTATGCAATGTTGCGAATCTCGCTGTTGCTGCTGCTGCTGCTCTTCCTAGCAATTGTTCGCTAAGAAATTTCCCTGTGTAATGAATGGTCAATGAAGGCCCTTTCTTGGGTATACAGTATATGAGAAGCAGGTTCTATAACATTAGACATCATCTTTGATACTAACGTGCCAAACCAAAGTACGCAAACTGAATTAAAAAAAATGGTGCAAACTAACCACAGTAAATACAGACAACTTGAAACTAAAAATTTAATCCCTTACAACTCGGCATATCAGTTCTACAAAGCTGACATTTATGATAAGCAACAAGAGTGTTTAAGCTCTGCTAAGAAATTTGATTATTTTGCCAAGAAGCTCTCTTCCTGCTGAGTTCGACAAGCTGGTTCAGTGTAGCTTTTCAAAGCAAAGCAAAAAGTATTTAATAATGAAAAATACTACCAGATATTATCAACAAATAAATGGCTACCCGCCAAAAATATTAGCAAATACTACCAATAAATAAATGACTACAGGTCAATTAAGACGGACAAGATGTCAATCGTCGTCATCGAATATGAGAAGATCGGGCATGGTGTTATCATTACCTTCAGAGTCTGCATCGTTGGAATGTGAGCTCTCCGAATCACTATCCTGATGGCTGGCCGAGGCAGCAGCTTCAGCGTTTTGGCGGGAAGCTGTAAAGCCAGGAAAACATTCACTGAAGAGCAGACGACCAAAGGGCAGCAGACAACATGCACGAATATGGAACAGCGGGGAACAGACTTGTGAACTCAACATTCAAAATTACTTTTTCAAGTACAACTGGTTGAAAATTTTTGATAGTAGTATCTCTCGATAAAGGAAACCAATCACTTTGTCAAGCTAAAAGATAACTATCTTAAACTGCAGAACAAGTACAAATGGAAGCTCAACGAAGAGATGATACTGGTAAGACAGAAAGACCAGTTCAATTCTAGTGTGTTATTTTCAAACGCTTTCTGCATACAAGCACAGTTGTCACCATTCTACTTCCAAGAAAAAATATAACTTTCCATCACATAGCTTTACGAAAAAATACACTGCACAAACTTCTTGAATAATGAGACAACCAAATTATCCCAAAGAATTCAGGACTAAAAATCAAGCACAAAGAAGGGTATGCCAGATAGGCAAGACATGTGAATTGTAGCAAGCAATACTTTTTCAATGAACGACAACGGCTGTAAAAGCCAAGATTGACAACAGATGGCAGCATGGCCACACAACAAAGACTGAAGCAAATAGTGAGTGGACAACGAACATGTGCTGATGCAATGACAACATTAAGAAGGGCAACATTGATAGAACATTCAACTGGTGCAAACACAGACTTTCCCCCCCGAGTTAAAATCACTTGCAACAACACACTAGCTAATTTTAAAAATGGAAGCATAAAATATAAAAAATATCCTGCACCACCTGAGTGCCCCCAAAGCAGTGCCCTCAAGTGGTGCAGACCAAGCAAATGAAAACCCTCTACTTACAAGGGTGAACAAAGGGGGCAGCACCGAAGGGGTCAGTGAAATCAGTGTTGGACATAACTAAATCTTCGCGACTTTTCACATTGGATATACCTACAAACAAAAACCTTAAGTTCTCCTGTCTGCCATGGTACACAATCAGAAATTTCTGAGATTCAAATCTATGTTAGGCAATTTAAGTTATATTGAGCGCTACATAAGTGGGTCAAAATGGCCAACTCTAAAGACTGTAAGCCAAAAACAGTTCATTGCGATAACAGTTTAACTAAAGAAAACAAAACGTGTTGACTTGCCTCATGTCTCAACTCGATTTTTTGTGATCGTTGCAAAATTAAATATCAGACACTCGCCACTGAGTGAAACGAGATGTTCCAAGGTAATAGTTATATCACCTAAACAGCACTCAATATACCTTGAAATGTACACAACTGTATTGCTTCAATATCATTAGGAACCAACTGTCGTACATGAAAATCTCAAATCTTTGACTTGTAGTTCACTAGATGGCACTAACGAAGAACTGATAGGTATGTTTTTATCAACTGAATAGGCAAAGAACAGACAGCTGTTCCCCAGCACTAGATGAAGGTCCAACAGACCAGACAATACGTTTGTCTGCAGGAAAGTGCCACCTAGTGAATTTCCAGTTCCTCATTCTAATTCGCGGAAGACTGCCCTGAACTGGAAGGGCAAAAAACAATGCAAAATTATGGCTGTATCCGCTATCACCGAGTCAGCGGCTAGGCTTGCAAAAATAAAATAAACACAAATGCAAGCATTCAGTTTTGAATACAGCCAAATTAGGTATGTCAAACTAAGAGTTTAGGTAAAGTAAACTGTGTGTGTGGACCAGGCAGACAACAGAACCATGCATCATAAATGAAATACAACACAACATGTATGGGATGAACACTGCGGCGTGTCACGTAAAGCAAGGTACAGGTGAGCGAAAACTAGCGACATCACACGCTTCGCTTGCAACGGGTGGCTGTTCTTGCCAGTAGAAGGCGCCACAGCAGTCGAACCTGACCGAAACTCATCGCCAGCCATGCACTTCCCGGAAGAAACATATGCCAACTTTCATGACGATCCTTATGAGTGGTGTAGCCGAAAAAGAGGCGGATAGAGAAAATGTCGAGAATAAAAATTACCAATTACCACTAGGTGGCGTCTCTTTAACAGAAACCTATCTCCGCTCACTCACAAGGTACAAGCCTTACGCACTGTAGCCAAGCTAACAAATATCAACTGTTGACAACATTTTTGTTTTGCAAGCAGTGTTCAGCCCAAGTCTACGACACGATATTAAAATAACTGATTATAAAACAACATTCAATTACACACGTGGATACATCATGTAAATCATGAGTACGTCTAATGAAACTCAAAAAGGCACGACATCTTGATTCTTCAAAACTTTAACTTAGCAACTATTATTAATTACAATGATGATTATATCTAACAGAAAATTTTCATTTCAAATTCTGACCAGGGAAATGTTATATGCACAACAAATTTCAGGATGTCAAGCAACTACTGAAACCAGACGTCACCAGGTGGCAGGATGTCTGGATATCCCAAAAATCACTTAGGAATGCCTCATATCAGTTTTGGTCAATCCGTAACAAGATCAAACGAATAATTTATCTGGTGCCATGGCAACCATGACCTTGCAAGTAGCGTATGGGTAAACCTGTAATAACTTAAAAAGTTTTGGCCACGATAAGACACAAAAAGATAATAAATTCCGTTCTTTTTGCTGAAACTAATTGCATAGTGCAGACAATGTCGAGACCATAGACATCTTAATACATAGACTATGGTCAAGACCTTGATACGTTTCTATACTCACTGCTGTTTGAGCCGCGGCGAAGACGGTCGAATTCTTTGCCAAATATCGTGTCTTCATTCAGAGCACTGAAGTTGTCTTCACCAAATGGATTCCATGAATCCATGTCAGCAGACAGAGCACGGTGCATGGACCTTGAATGGGTACGCAGAGCAATTAGAAATGCAACTGAGACCTTGAATGGGTACGCAGAGCAATTAGAAATGCAACTGAGACCTTGAATGGGTACCCAGGGCAATTAGAAATTCAACTGAGCATAAGGCGATGATAACAAAGTGTTATGGAGACACCAGAAAAATGCCCAAATTTGCCTAACTTCGGAATATCACATCTCAAAAGACGGCTGATTTGGATTCAAATAAAACTTTCAGATACTGTACTTTATGGATTACTCTCCAAAACGCTGTTAGGGATAGTGGCTTATGTAAAGTTGGGACTTCGTTTTTCATGTAAAGATATTTAAATGTGTACAATTTTTTTTGCGATTTCAACTCAAAACATTAATGTCATGAATTTTGGTCATGTAATCGATAGCTACTTTCCTACGAAAGCGTTTTCTTTCTTGGAAAATTTTAAGGAAAAGAAATGTTCCCATGACCCAGCTGCTGGCAAACTGGTATAAAACAAAAAATCTAATTCTACAGGGTTTCGAAGCCACACATAACCTTAATGTGAACAAGAATCCCCATTCTAAGTTAGACCTGCCGTAAGATTGTTTCACTTTATTTCCAGTCAAAACATTTTAGATTAAATTAGTTTTTGGCCAAATTAAAAGCAAGAAGTAGAAAACAAAAACCATCAATCTGTTAAGGTATATTGTCGTCCGACTGTTGCACGTGACTAATATAAAAACGCCAATTTCATGTTTTGCACTCTAGCGTCTTATTGGATTTTCACTACTTAACATTTTAGCCTGAAAGAACTGCTAAACATCTGAGATATTACTAAAAAATCTTCCAAATTCTAATGAATGCAGTGGAAACCATAAGATTCAACAACTAAAAAATCTTTAGTCTCCATTCCTCGACTTGAATAAATACTGATAACAGCATTCTGCTAAAATACAAGACTGCTGAGAGTAGCACGGACATCAAATGCTGAGAGTAGCATGGACATCGAATTATATCCATAATTTATATCAATATCGAATCTTAGTACAGACTGGGGACTTGGGTATTATCTTTGTTCTCGAAATCAAAATTACACATGACATTTTCCAATCTACTCTTACACAACTTCAAGATAAGAGTTATTCTGTGCTCGGATACAGTAAAGTTTACGCGGATGATTGTCTAACCCAAGTTTGCACTTAATGATTCCAGCATAAATCTATCAGTTCTGAGTTTGAACTTTTGGATTTGTACTCCAAATTTCGAGCTTTTATTCAAGATTTTAAGGGCTTACTCGAGTTTGAAGCTTGAAGGGTTATCAAGAAAGAACCTGGACAGAACACTCTTCTCTGTAAACCACAATATACTCGAACACACAACAATAGTTGTATTACAGTACAAAGAAAATGTCACGTTCAATTTCGAGTATTAAGATTAAACCCAGGGCCCAACATTTACTACCTAGGAGGTGAATGGCTCGGTGTTGTGGAGGCTGACTTGGACTTTGTCAGGTCTTCCACAGGCATGGCTGGATGTAACTCGTTAGATTGATACGCCCTGGAACAAAATGAGAATAGTGGAACAGAGTCATTCATACACTGAAAGTGACAGATGTGCCAACTGCAGTATGATCTACTGAAGGCACTTCCTACTCGAAAAACAAATGGTAGTATCTCATTGTATTATGACAGCTTACGACCAGTTGGTGACAGAATAATCTGAAAATCTACGACAACCTTCGCTTTGAATGACGCTGATTTGGTAAAGTTCGTGCCAGACAGCAAAGCCATGTGATTAGCATGGTGAAATTGTGAAATCCTGTCAAAGTTTTGACGAGAGTCTTTGGATACTCCATGGCACATGAGACACAAACTTTAGAACCAGGACAATGCAATTCACTGCAAAGCCAAATCAAACCTTAGAAGACATCAAAACTATTTGATATTTCACTATTGCAAGTAGAAAGCAAATTTGATTATGCATTATCAGATAATTACAACTGAAATCTCGGGCTCTATAGAGCACTAGTCCGAGTTAAAGCCTGGGGTGTTTAGATAGGGGAACTCATAAATCACTTGCATTTAAAAACAAGAATGGTGAGATTGTGGTAGACATTTACAAAAAGGGTCAATAGACCTGTTGAAAGGATTTTGAGTGACGGCTTAACTGACCAATCAGAACGCAGCATTCGTGACACAACTTTGTTTCCAAGCCGCCATTTTACCCGACAAACAACACGTTGCCAGGTAAAACTTATTGTTCGTTTGTCGACATTGCGCTAGGGGCGGAGCTTGCGATAGCTCAATTCGCTCATGTGACATTTTTGCCCACTAGTGCAATAATATTGAGCCAAAAGAACCGCATCTCCTACAGTGTGGGTAATTTCACAACTGGACAGCTCAAGGTGCTGACGGCCGTTTCATACCTTTAGGAAGCTAAAATTCTCGTGAGACCGGTATTCACAAATGTAGACAATTTTAAGGAAATCTCAGATGTATAACTTCGTACAAATTTGGGGTCAGCTAAAATGAGGCTACAGTAAAAAGTCTTCAATATGGAAGTTTCTAGAATTTGAAGCAGGAAAACTCCTGCAAAAACTGATTGAATTTTATTGATTCTGGAATTTGGGACAAAGACGATTTTCGTGTTCGCCATATTTCTTAAATTTCGGATGTGTTTTCAATCTATAGAGCGGGTAATTTTGCCATCTTTTCAGTGGGACAATATCCGAAAAAGCAGGCACACGAGATTACCGTACTCACGTAAATGCACTAGCCTTATGTTTGCCTATTCCAGGTACCAAGGCGGCAGTGTCGCTGACATTTCTACGGTGACTTTTCATCTGAGGTGAGCTATTTGGTGTTAACCTGACTAGAGGTTGGCTTTGCTGAAAAGAAAAATACCAAGGTTAAAGAGGAACCATAAAGTTGCCACGAACTTCCTTCTGCATACAGAACATCCTGATGAACCTATTTAAAGAAACTCTGACTTGTCTCATGTTGAGTGGGGGAACTCTTTGTTTTTTAATACACAGAGTTATCCTTCCTCATTACGCATCACAAAACTATGGACAAATAGATTTCATTAAAAGGAAAGATTCACCATAAACCACCAATTCAATTAATCTATTAGTTTGATAGTTTGCGATTTCAGCTAGACCTAATCAGCACTGCGTGGGAAAAGCATTTACAACAGTTCAAAACAAATGAAAAATAAAAACTAAAAAATCAACATTCAACATCAAGACATCTAATCATATCAGGCAGTATCTAATGGAGCACAGTATTCTTATCATGTCACCTTTAAGTCCAAACTCCGGTATAGGTAGAACACAACTGAATTTAATTATTAGTTGTCAATGACCTGTCATAGTCATAGTCATAAAGCAACATGCTTTTTTGCTGACAAGCACACTACGTCTACTCAAGAGGTCAATATCCACTTACACTCAGTGGATCGACAGGTAAGGGCACTTTGAACACACCGCTGCTGTCAAACTGCAACTGTCCAGAGGTAATAGAAGGGTTACTAGAGTCTAGCACAGGCTCGAGCGACACTAGCAAATCCTGAAAGAGTGGATCAGGATGCGACTATAGTGATGTGACAGGGGAAATAATGCACACGCAAGGCCGGGGAAAGAGTCAAAACATTAACCTGCAGCGTTCCACAAATCAAAATTTAAAGACTAATGTTTAATAGGGCAATGCATAAACTAAAGAGTAAAGTATTGCAACAATTATTTTTCACATTCAAACGTGGGAAGTTTTTTTCAGATAGTGTGTTACACGATGCTAACATGTAGATGAACAACACTTCGTTGAACATGGCTTCAGGGTAATGCTTTGACTAAAGGAAGACGACTATCATCTATGAACACTTGTCTACCATTTCAAACTAGGATGCATAACCTATGGCAAGCAAACACCTAGCAAGCAATAAGCAATCCTTATGGTATCTGAGTTAGAACTTAAAATGTAAATATCATAAGCACATTGTGCCTCCAACTTTTCAAACCAAAAGTTGAAAGCTTTTCACAAGTTTATAAAACGAACTTAAAGTGAATTGTTACAGGCATTTTTGTGCTCTTCATTTCAAAGCCGACAAGCAAATTTTGCAAAACCAGGGTCCTTTGGCCCCTTAACTTGTACAAAATTGAAACACTGGGTATAGTAATTTTACTTAGGTTTGGAAAGACCAATGACCAAAAAGAGGAAAAATTTCCAGGTGATGTATCGTTCCACAAATTGGTTGGTGTGATAGATTTTTTGTGTTGTAAAGTTTAAGTGAAATAAACGTTTTTGCATGAATAAAGTCCAAATAATGATAAAGAGAGACTAAAAAAAGGAAACTAGAAATCAAATAAGAGGAAATCAAAACCTAAAAAAGGGGAAATCCTCCTGAAAGAGGAAAACTCCAAGCCCTGAAGTAGAGTGTTATAACCTTTGACCTCATACCTTGACCACATCACAAGACTATGTGCAGAAGTTTTACTCTCAATATTCACCATTGGCAGGCTCAAGGTAGTGAAGCTTTAAGCAAGAACTAGTTACCTGCGTTGGCTGCTGGTGATGCTGTCCGTTGATATCATTTTGGTGTTGGATTTGATACTGATGTTGATGTTGCTGGTGTACAGGAAACTGGTGGCCTTGATATTGCAATTGTTGAGCTGAATGGTTCTGCCGTTGTTGTGAAAAGTTTACTTGTTGTTGCTGTTGCTGCTGCATGGCCAATTGCTTCTGCTGCTGTTGTTGCTGCAACATAGCTGCTTGCTGCTGTTGCAAGTATTGCTGCTGTGCTGCAGTCAATTGTTGTTGCTGTTGTTGTTGTTGTTGTTGCTGCTGCTGAGCAGCCAACTGTTGTTGCTGCTGTTGCTGCTGAGCAGCCAACTGTTGTTGCTGCTGTTGCTGCTTCAAAGCAAGTTGTTGAGCATACAACTTTTGTTGTTGTTGTTGTTGAGCAAGCAACTGTTGTTGAGCATACAACTGTTGTTGATACAACTGCTGTTGTTGTTGTTGTTGCTGTTGGCCACTGTTGTGCTGATTGACACTGTTGTGATTAGAAGAACTCTGTTGTAATTCTGAAAAGAACAACGGGACAAGTGTATACTCTCCGATGAATTTCCAGAGAATTGCATTTCTATCCCGATACATGTAGTTCTACTACAGCAAAAACTAAATCAGATGGTCATTGTGCACGTCAGGATTCTACTCTACTTAGTCATCATTTGTAACAAAGGTGGTGTTAGTGATAATTGTCTGATTAAGCTTCTTTCAGAGGTCTATCAGACATGGTAGGCACTGGTTAAACGCCGGGTGGTCTCCAGTTTGGAATGAATTGCATAGCAAGACGACCAGAAATCGAGTTTTAGTGGACTGAAAAAGCTACATTTGTTCATTTTGACAATTTTTTACTGACGATTCCTAGCTAGTTTTTGACGTTCAGTTGTACATAGTCAGATGACTAGCAAATATTTCAGTCACTCTGTGGAAACACATAAAAGACTACCCACCAAATGGCAGCGGAAAGAGGTTAAAGACAAAAACCAAGACATGCAAAAACGTGAAAATTGGTGATTGTTTTATTTAGGCCTGTTCCAGCAAAATCTGTATGGGAGGGGGGGAAGGCACTTTTATTTCGTACCCGCCGCCCACATTTTTCATTTATTTCTTCAACCCATGACCCATAATTTTTTTATTATTTTTAATAGGCTAAAATATAAAATCCAACACTTGCAAACAAATTGCCTCCAGGAGGACCTGTTAAAAACTTAGATGATTGACAGACAAGAACTAGTTGTCTTGTCCAATATTGTCAAAAACTAAAGTAGCTTGTGAGCAATACTTTTGGCAGCCACCAGGTGTCTCTGTTCACCATGTGTCTATAATTTCAATGAACATTTTTTCAATTATAAGGATCTATGAATCTCAAACTGTCTCCACGAACTCTTTTATACTTCTATGTCAAGTGAATATTGGAGCTTGTTTATCTTACTCCTCATACTTTTTATTTAAAAATCATCAATTTTCTTATATGTGTTAACACCAGTTTAGTGTTGCATAACTTTTCAATTCAACAGGACTGCAGACAAACAGTTGGCTCAAATCCAGTTGCCCATGACTTGATTAATGGCTTAGTGAACATATTGCACTCTGTTCACTGGCAATATGGGCTTTTTTGTATTGGGTTAATTTAGGATATATGCCATTTGCATTTTTTTGAGTTTAGACAGCTGAAGTAACCAACCTGTCAACATTAACAGGTCAAAAAATACCACCCATTTTAATGCATCACTTCTTACAGGAACGACCACTCATAATTTGATTTTTTTTCTGAACACCACCACCCATGAATTTTTATTTCTACTGCCATCCCCTCCCTCCCACACGGATTTTACTGGAACCGCCCTTAATAAGAAATTAAAATTGCCATCATTCTCAACCAATGGAACATACATAAAAGCTGAGAGCACAAAATGTTTTTTGAAAAATTGAAAACGCGGTTGTGTAAAGTTTAAAGATGACATACCGCCAACAGGTGTCCCCACGGGTGTTGGACGTTTTCGCGGTGTGATTGTAGTCTGTATGGGCCCGCGGGGCAGGTTGTTTGCCTGGCCTGGCTTGGGTCTCTGACGAGGTGCAACCGACGTCGTCTCGATGGTTTGGTTCTGTATTGACCTATGCAGAAAGACTGACATTAAAAGTCACAATTATATGAACCTTGGTCACCATGTTAATCAGATGTAATTACGACCAACTAAGTGTTTGCAACAAAAACGACTATTAGCCATGAGAAACTCGCATCTAGTCCCATCAATCAATACCTCGCACTCTGCAAAAGTGACATGCAACTTAACGTATTTCTAGTCTGATAATATCTGACTGCACAGTGTTGCCACACCTGCTCACCTGGGGGTGTTGGAACGGGCTTGTCTAGATTCTGAGTCCTTCATTGGGACAGGCAGTTTGTTGATGTTTGGAATTGGATAACCCTACAAACATATCAATGCACCAAATATGACAAGATTATGATGGAATTTTGAATACATTAAAGTTCATCGGTACTGGTTATGTTCGACTAAAAGCCGTTTTTATACTGTTGACAAAATGCGGGTGAACTTATTCCCAAGTAAAATTATCAAACATTCTTCAAATATCAACAATTTCTCCACTAAGTGTGAAGCCACCGGTTTACTGACCTATTTCTTCATGCAGCTGTATTAATTGATGATTATGTACACAACATTGCACAGCAGAGAAATAAACATCAACAGGCAATCAAAATAATAGTAAAACAAAAATTTCAATCCAACTTACGTCAACATTTTTCACCGGGTTTTCACGGCCAGCCAATCCGAAGGCCAAATAACAAATTTGAAAGATATCTGGCCTCTTATCAGGGTCTGGTTCCAACATAAAGCCTATCAAAAAGTAAAGGGAAATATTCATAATACATGTTCCATTGTGAAACTTTAAATAGAAGAAGAGGAATTGCGGATTTTGTACACAAATACAAATCCAACAAACTCAGTTTTTAGGCCGACAGCTGTTCTGCGCAAATGATGTCAGTAATGAAGCAAAATCTGTCTAATGTTTCGTGAGCTATTCCACAAAACAAAATTCTTTCTCCGTGTATTATAATACTAAATAGGCGGTGGATTATAACAATCGTTATAGCACGATTTGTGAATGTATTTATCTTGCGCATAGATTTACATTATCTTGTCTGCTGCATACACCATTTGGATTCGCTGCAACAGATCATTCATAAATTACTGATAAACTTCAATATGTTACATCAGTGTTGCCAGAAATAATTAGTCATCCAATCTTTCACCAATACACGGGAGTAGTGTTCAACTTTATTTATGATTTATCTCTACATCACACGGTAAAATGTCGCTAATTTCTGAAAACAGTAATTACCAAAAGTAACCTCGTTTCTATTTAAAGGTATTGAGTGTCCACACTTTTTGAAGTATTATCCGATGGTAGCTATGTTAGACAGCTTGAAAATGGCAAAGCATTCATTTGGTGACCACTGTCTTTTATGGAAAAATGAGAAAACTTAAATTTCGCTTGCCTGCAACTGCATGCCATATTGTGCCCTCAACTGGGGAGATGTTATCGTAACTAGTTGGGACTGACTTAATAACTTTATGGACACAGTGTACACAGTCATTAACTGATCACTACTAATAATTGAGTGTAATACAGTAATCCCAAATTGGCTCATGCTACACAGAAAGGCAGCTAAACACAATCAATAATACCAAAGTAGATACGTGACCTAATATGGACACAAGACTGAATGCAATAAACTGGGTAATTAACCATATACTGTCCAAATTATAGGAGTCGTGTCCAACACAAAGAAGCTATATACATGCATATTTGTATGTCTGTATGTACACGTGTGTGTGTGTGCGCACGTGCGCGTGTGCACCAGGGCCCCCTTTGGTGATGTCATTACTAAGATTAAAACAATTAAAAATATGTTGGACCTTATTGACAGTCTTGCATATTTAGCCAAATAACCAAACTCAATAGATTTTAGATCAGTAAAAGGATAAATTTCCTCAAATCAGAAAGCCTGTAGAATTATGATTTTTGGATTTTTACCAATATGCCATCAAGGCACGTTTACAGCGAGACAATGGTAACAATAACACGGTCAAATTTTAATTTAATATAAATGCTCAAGGTGAGAAACATTTTAAAAACAATTCCTAACAAAATTTGGAAAACATTGCAAAAAGCATTTTGTATCGGAAAGTTTCATGTGAATTTCATCAGCTACTTCTGACATGTGTTGGCCAAATTTGGACATTTTTCAAGGGTCCTACATATCCTATAACAAGAGTTATCTATCAATGTATCAACAGGAAAGCCAGAGCAAAAAACATGGGATGTGCTGTTAACCAATATAGTTGGACGAATGCCAAGTCATCATCGGCTAACTACAGCAGCTATTCCAACAAATTCCATGCATAATTGTCCTCCATAACCCACATCTGCAGACGATGGTAATACAGATGTGTAACAAATACATGTGCAGTATCATTCAGTCAGCAGACTGGTATTTAATTCTGCTGTGTTAACAACGGGAAGAATATGTTTTGGGTCAGACAGAATGCGAGGACATATTGGATATGATTGCTCAAGGGATATGTTTAGTATTCAGAACCCTAGTAATTTCGTGTCTAAAACACCGCGAGAGTAATTGGACAAAATGACCTGGAATTCCTTGTCAAGACAGCCGAGCGTAAATGGAATCTACCACCACCGTAGCCGTCGCAATGATTGAGAATGGCGGGGAATTAACCGTAAAGTAATCACTGGTTGAAAAACGCTATTCCAGAGTGAGGATTATGCCGCAAATAGATAACGTGAAGTGTCTTTTCGCTTTAAGGGGGGAATTTGTTGTGACGATGGCTAAACGGTAGTTTGTCCGATTACTTTTGTTATTCATTGTATGGGGAGCTAAGCACTGAGACAACTTGACAAAATAATGCCCTCTAGTCATCGTCAAACATCAAACGTTTGGGAAGAGTTTGAAACTAAAATCACCTTTCAAAGTCTATTGAATCAGTCTGAAAACCATCATATTGATCGCCTGTGAAAGTCAATAGCAGTTTTTATTACTGATTACATCTGGAAGGAAGATATGTTTGATCTTATGACGGTAATCCATTCCGTTTGTTGGCTAGCAGTTTTTTTACTCAAAATGTTGTGGAGCGATTAAAAAAAATTCCAGGAGATGTACGGCAAAAGACCAAATGGTTACCTTCTAGGAGAGATTATACAACAATCGATTTTAAGGCAAACAATCGACAAACACCATAATGCTATTGCAAGCTGCATGTCAGCACTCTAAGCATGAACGGGCTAAAGTCCATGCAAATAAAGTGTTGTGAAAGGTTTAGCCTTTGAAAACAAATCTTGTACAATAGCGTGACGGAGGGAACTGCGATGTCTTGATGCAAGTTTGCATTCACCTTGCGGTTTATATTTTATAATTATTTATAAACAACTGTGACATCTGAATCTGGATGACATAAAAAGGAGACATTCAAGATTGGTAACGTGCTGGCAGTGTAGTGGTTTAGGGCTTGTGAGCAAAAGGATCTAACAGTTGATGAGTTCTGCATTACCAAAGGCAAAGAAAAATGGCGTTGTAATAGCAGTGGACAATATAAAAGTTATGAGTGGTCAACATGGAGAATTATTGACTGTAATAATACTCAATGACTTAATAATCTGTCCAAATTGTACAATGAAGGCCAATGGCATTAGTGGTTCTGTTTGAATTCGTACGTAACTGATCAAAAACACTTAAAGAAATTAAAGCAATTGTTCCTCTGGAAAAATTATGTTTCAGTGTTGTCAGAGTACCAATACATCCCTGCCTGCATGCGTCTCGGCCCTACCTACTGGCGACCAAAGAACATGAACCGCAATCACACACCTTGACTGTGGGCTCAGCAAAACCTTTTGAGAAACTAAACACCTAAGCTGAGTTGCATAAAACTTCTAAACTGAGTAAGTTTGTGCGCAACGTTCGACACTAACGTGACTCGTGATAATGCGACGTCACTGCTACTTTCCAGCACATAACTTTTATGCTACCAGGCCCTGAATTTTACAATGATTGCATAATAGTGTACTTACCTATTAATTTTATCATATTTGTTGAGAACCTGTTTGTGTCTGGGATTGTGAAATTGCCAGCTTGAATAGCTAACGTACTCTCACCAAACGGCAGTGTAAAATAGCACAGGCGATATAGTGTACAGCCAAGAGCCTGCAACAGCAATGAAGTTAAAATGACAGGTCAAAGGTCATAGGTGACAGGTGACAAGATAGAACATTGCTACAACCAATCTGTACTTCGAAATGTGTATTGGAGATAGTCCGCCCCACCCCCTTGTTCTCCATTCACTATAACCTCAGCTATTGCCATCCACACATCCCCACACAATCTAATGTCCTACAAAGCTATTGATATGCAAGGGAGACAACTGTAAGGCTGCAATGTCTATGATGTCCGAATACTCCCACAGTGCATAATGCGTGTTTTTCCAAACGTTATTACCAGCAACCTGAAGAACTCTAACAGACATTGATAAAACACATATCAATTGTATAGAGCGCAAGGTTGACTGCATCTTAATTATGTGGTCGCTGATAAAAATAAGTATTAATCACCATAAACCACATTAATTATTGAGCACATATTTCATTTCCTAACTTGACAAAAAGTAAGTCAATGCAGTTAAATCCATGATATATTTAGCTTCCCGTTACATATATGTTGGTTAAAAAAATTATGTAAAGACGGTGTGGCCTAAAGGGTTGAGTGTCTGACTCCTCTTCACAAGGCCATCAGTTGGAATCCCATTGGACCCCACAGCTAGACCCAGGAAACACGTCTCTAGTTCCTCAACTTGGTCTTAAATTGTGCATTCTTATGAGTTATATTCATATGTATATGTTAATAAATAAAAAAAATGGTTTCAGGTGCAATGGACCTAACTGAGAGGCTTGCACATGTCTGAGGCAACATGTATCAGTTCACCTGCACTATTTTTAAACGGTTAGTATGAAACCACAGTGATGGCAGCCTCATATCATTTACTGCAAAGAATATCAAGTGGAAGAACAATTCAGCAACATCAAACAGATCTTATCACTCCCCCCACTACCAAAGCACATTTTGTTATTAAGAGCAGACCATATGTTACTGGTAATGAACTACAGCCAGAAATTTAATTGGAAAGATCTCAATATTGCTGTAACTGATAACAAAATGACAGTCAAACAAAACATGCCAGTAACTTAATGCTCCATCAGGGCCAACAAAACACATGGTCTCCACAACATGTCGTTTTAAATGAATGGGATGGTTCAAAAATAGAAAGTTACAGCGGGCACTTAAAAGAACTAGCTGAGAAATCAAAACGTTCTTAAAAGGAACCTCTGATCTGTAAACAAAAATCAATTTCTCTCTGTAACAACTTTGCTTAATCAATAAGAAACCTATGCTGACAAAACATGTAGTCACAAAACTGATAAAGATGTTAACAAAAACAATTCCATTCCACATGAAATTCATACGGGACTGCTACATGATTTTAAAAAATATTATTCATTTATTATTTATTATTGTGATATTTAAAATGAGGGTGGCCTCTTCAGTGATAGCACTGCTTTCCAAGAGGGCTTATCCAACTTTTCATAGGCGAAGGATCAATCTCTAGATCTACATGACTTACATATGCAGCATGGCAACAAATGGAAAAGTCGGTCCATTTTTCAAACCGCCCGCCACCTTTTTACATATAGAGTAATGATGAACAATATGGTTCTAGGCTTAGGCTTAGCTAAGACAGATACATATTAGGTTTCTAATTGGGTAACAGTTCATTTAAGATGTCATGAAGGTAGCCCCTATATCTAAAATGAACTAGCTGGGTTTATGTCAGCAATGTTTTGATTCTCATAAAAAATGCAATGCAAATTTGCTATGAAATCAATCACCTACCAACGCCTCAGTTAAGTTCAGGCATACGAACTTTGATAAAACTGCCCTTGGTAGGAAGACTATTCTAAAGCTCACCCATATATCAGCCTTGGTGGTGATCTTTTTGCCACTGTAAAGGTCCACCATCTCTGGGGCTCTATACGATACTGTAGTATACCTGAAACACAAAACATACTGTGGGATACTTGAAACACAAAACATACTGTGGGATACTTGAAACATAAAACATACTGTGGGATACTTGAAACATAAAACATACTGTGGGATACTTGAAACATAAAACATACTGTGGGATACTTGAAACATAAAACATACTGTACTGAACCAGAAACACAAAACACACTGTAGTATACTCGAAGCACAAAACATGCTGTAGTTTACCTGAAACACAAAACATACTGTACCAGAAACACAAAACACAGTATTGAAACATAAAACATACTGTAGTATACATGAAACACAAAACATTCTGTATTATATCTGAAACACATAACATACTATAATTTACTTGACACACAAGATATACTGTAGTATACCGGAAAAACAAAACATACTCTAGTATACTTGAAATACAAAACATACAGTATATATTTGAAACGCACTGCACCATGTTGCAGTGTGCTCAAAAATACACAGTAGCCACTTTGTTAGGGTACTGTACACAGAATTTTTCTCTTCTAATGTAACAAAAGCAGTGGATTAGGGACATTACAGAAAACAACTTGCAAAATAAATGTTTCAGTTGGTACTAAATCATTAATTTACAGCAAACAATTCATGCCAAAGGATGATGGGATAGGTGACCGAAGAAATGTTACCAACAGCATACACGTAAGGTTCTGAGTTATGTACAATTTGACAACAACTGACGAATGGGTGTTCGCACAACATTTTGCTGTAATAGCATTTTGTACCAAGACAGGTATCTATCATATATGTCACCTGGCCAATCAACTAACGTACCCAGTGCACCGTGCCCGACACAGTTCATATCAGATAATTGAAAAAAAATGATCGTCAGTTTTGGCCTGGATACGAGGACGAAATTAACCAATTTTCACATCAAAGCTGTGTAAAGCTGGATGGTATTCCAGGTCGACATTGTGAAATGCCTAGACATAGTTTTCATCATAAAGTATTTATAGTGGTTTAGTCATACTGCTGCATAGTGAAATACAGTGTAATGCTGACAATTTAACTATAAAACTGATTAGTGACAAACCCTTTAAAGACAAATAACACACAGAGAATCAAGGTTCTGGAACAACAAAGCGTTCTGCGATTAAATTCCTATTAGCGTATACACATACATTACAACATCAAACCTTTGAATAAACTTCATATCCAGTAACCATACTGGAGGCAGTGTGGCCTAGTAGGCTAGGCGTCTGCTTCTCTTACACAAGGTTATGGGTTTAAGTCCCACCTGGGCACACTGCTAGACCATTGAGTCAGGTCTCTAAGCTCCTCAGCTCGGTTTTAACTATATATTAAAGAATAACAGTGGTTCCAGGTGATCACTGCATTAGGCCCACCGGAGCAGCCTGTGCATGTCTGGTACAAGTGTATCAGACCACCAGCAATTAAAAATGGCTCCGCAACAAACCCAAGTACATCACCTCGCAATCTGAAGCCTTTCTCTCTTTGAAAGAAAACAGTACTTCCACCAAGTTACAACTCTGGCCCCGACTACCGGTCCGAATTTCAGCGAAACGTTCGACATGGTATATATGCATATACCCTATCAATGTAATCGTGAGAAGTTTAGTCATTTTGTTTCATTTCTATAAATGGAATGGCCAAAAATGGACATTGTACTCCATTTCTCTTACTGTCTTAACATGAAATCAAAAAACTTTCTAATTAAAACCTATCAAACTGGATTTAAATTTCCTTGCTCATAACATCTGTTTGAACATTCATATGAAACTGAGAAAATATTGTGTTTCAATGGGTGTGGTCAAATTCATAATGGTTGACCAGTATTTTGATTTCCTGAAGCACTTTTGAATCACTAATGCTCAAGCTGTTTATTCAAACCAATGAAAATAGAATCCTAACACCACAAGAAACATTTTGAGACCTATTTAGTCGGAACAAGGGGCGTAAATTTTGATTTTTTTCTGGATCCCTTCACAAGAGATGCAGTTTCATATTGAGAAACTTTAACACCAAGAATGGGCGTCTACAGTTAAATGTGAGTGTTAACTAGAGCAGACATCGTGATCCCAGCAGTGAACTTCTGCGTTGCTCGGTGACAATGTCTCTAAATGTGAATATTAGCTCAGCACAATGAACAAACAGAAAGTATGGCGATGAGGCACCCCAAAATGTTGGCCGGTTGTGCTTAAAATAAAGATGTCTCACGTTTCCACAAAAATAATTGCCACAATTGTTGTTTTTCCATTTTTCAAAAGCCCAGATTATTGTTAAAATGCTTAAAACTTCATGCTGATGACAGCTGTATACTATAAATTGTATAATAATGAAGTGATGTTTTTTACAGTTAACTCATTGTTGAATTTTTTGATAAAAAGAGAATTTTCCTCGTCCGCCATAACTGTGTTCTAACTGCAGAAATGTTACCTAAATCTATTTTATCTCGGACTGATAAATGTTCAGAACAAAATCACACGTCGGTTGTGTTATGTCCCTCTTACTGTTAAGACTGTTTTGAAGAACTGGGATTAATATAAGCTTGTAATTTGCACAAAATACATGATATTTAACTTGCGCTACATTGTACAAGAGAGGCACAAGTTCTGAACAAACACAGCCAGACAGGGAGACTTGTCGGGGAGGGCAACATTGACCAATGTAAACAATATCAGTAACCAGATAAGCTGGATGGATTTAGTGAAAAACAGTGATGCATGTGAAGCCCTATATTAATAACACTTAGATAAGTCCAAGAGGAATTCATGGCTATGAGTTAAACAACATTTAAAGGTAAAAAGAAATAGCATGATCCAGTTTCGACTTTCCCCATTTTCCATAAATTTTCCACGTATGGAAACTATTTTCCACGTTTTCCTGGTTTTCTACGAGTTACAATCGAAACAAAATAGTGCCAAAAATTACAAATTGTAAAAAGGAACAACACACCTAAAGATATAATATATGCACACCAGCTGCCTACAAACAAAAAATTAACGTTCGCAAAAGCCACTTAAACACGCCGCCAAAAAGCAATATGGTAGCCATATGTTTATTAGTCACGCAACCAAACATGTTCCAACTCACTGTACAGATAGAGACTGAATGAACAAGTATCATTCAATTAAAGGTTGTTCTGGATGACAACAATTAGCTCAAACATATCAAATTAAGTAAACTACACCACAAGCAATGAATAACAGAGTCCAATTTTACTGCGGATGCCTTAAATTACCAAGAGAATGAGGCACCACCGGTAATGGGTAGCAATCGTTGTGGTTTACATCCGCAGCGCGGTAAAAATATCTAACATTGGTAGAATGAATGTTCATAACACCTTCTCCGTTAGAATATGAGCAATGAAAGGTTACCTGTCAGAGTCGTAAGTTTTTGAAACCACCAGCTTTCGGTCTCATCTCAACAGAGAAGGTCACTACCTCACAGTATACGACACAAGACAATGGCGATGATGTTACAATAGTGAGGGCGTAACACATACGAGCAGGGACGTCATCACCATTATCTTGTATCGTATACTGTGAGTTAGTGACCTTCTCTATTGAGACGACACCGAAAGCTAGTGCTTTCAAAAACTTACATGACTCCGACAGATAAATTTCCATTACCTGCTTCTTTGTTGTGCACGCTCATAGTTTATCAACATATTGGTAGGGGTCGCCACTTAGTGTTTATTTGGTGCTACTCGTCTTGAGAAAAAAATAAAAATAAAACCTTCACTTATCTACCATGTAGTGCCCTAAAGCAGTGAGATTTTACCCACTTGGACTAGAGCTCATCACAACTAGTAAGAAGACAATCCTTTGTAAAACTGAATTGCAGAACATAGAACTGTATAATACATTAAACAAATTTTAAGTGGTTCATTTTAAAAATTGATCAACTGCGAACCAGGAAGTTAAAACTCGTCTGTGGGTTACCGGGGGCATACTGATCTGATGTAAACAAGAGGAGCTATTGATGAACTGTAAACTCAGCACAGGGATTTGGATCAAGAAGTTAAGTCTATATCTCCTGAGTGTGATTGTTGGCATGACGTTAACACAGTTGCTTGGCAATAGTAATGGTGAAAGCAATGGCACCTGCCTCAATAAAGTGTATTACGTACTTCTGTCTTCTTGCTTGGACTAAATAGCATATGGGGGAAAAAAGCATAGCGAGAACATTTTTACGAAGCAGCTTCATAAAACATTAATAGCATTTGTCAACTCACTTTTCTATGTCTTCTTCCACCGGTGCGACTCTGTCTAAGCTTGGGTTGAAGAAGCGTGCAGTGGCACTGCCAAAGTCACACAGCACATAGTTACCCCTTTGGTCCCGGAGAACATTTTCAACCTGGAAACAGAGACACTGTCATTGAGCAGTAATGATTCCGCACATAGCAACAAAGGAGTTAAAATGAAGATGGGATTGTACCTCCCCACGTCACGATTCTCACTGCAAATCGTGCCCACAGCACTTATCACTTTATAACAATTTGTACTGACTACCATTTTAAAGTCATTGAATAAACAAATGGTTTATGTGAGACGTTAAAAATAAGTACATTGTCACCCGTTTAAAAATAAAAAGTTAAACACAGTTATTTGTTTGCACTACTGTGCATTACTATTGAAGTATGTGGGAAAAATAAGGTAAGTGCACACTACAGAGAACTTTGACCACCGCGCGCTTCCGGCGTGTTTGTTGCCATTTTCACGCGTGCGACCTGTTTAGATTTTTAGATGTGGAGAACACTACACATTTCTTACAGGAATAAGACTAGACTCCAAAAAACACCTCTTTTCTGATGCACGAGCTTCAGCGGGGCCTTACCTTTAAATCACGATGAATAATAGGTGTCTGGCAGTGGTGAAGCCGAGAAATGGCCTCACAGATATCACAGAATATTTTTAGGACTTCTTGCTCATTGAAGCCGGTGTTGATTCGCTCGTTCATCAGTTGAATGACGGAGCCTGGAAACAATCTCAGAGTTAGTACAACCGTTAAGAGGAAACCGTCATTGCTCAAAGGGCAATGACACAATTTATTCACTGAAGACACATAAAGTGCAGTGGTGGTCCAGTCGTCCATTAAGAACTCAAATAGACCAATACCGTGGATGGGATCAGTCAAATCAATATATTCTGTGGATAGATTTTGGATTTCTAATTTGTGATTGTTTCGTGATAACTGCAAAAAGTTCAGAGCACATAATTATTTGTCTCTAGGGCATTCTCCTCCCTCCCTCCCCCCTCCCNCCTCCGTCCTTCCCCCACTCTCCACCCTCCCTCCCCCCTTCCTTTCTCTATCCCGATGTCCTCAGTAAGAAAAACAATAAAGCTGGCATTCCCAGCTACCAGCTAACATACTCTTACTGGTACTTTGTTTGTAAACACTAAAGTCATATTCTGACATCAAGTATGACTTTGTTCTCTAGTCTTCTCTTTTTTTACTTGAAGGTTGCACTTTTCCAGCGAGCCCTATGTCTGGGATTGAAATCCTTTATTTACAGGCATGGTGCACAGAAACTGGGACACAAATCAGCGAGACTATAATTTTGGTACAAGTTTTCTTATCAAAAGCACATGGCAAATTAACGCTTCTCGTTTTCTAACATTTGTCTATATTCAGGAGGCCCTATCAAACTTGGGCTTTCAAAACCATGGGCAGTCTCACTTTAAGGAGCTATAAATTTGTAATAAAAACAGATACACACCTGAACCAACACCTACCTCGACAGTACTCCATGAGCATAAGAATCTCATAGACTCCATTGCCCGTTGGGGTAATGCTAGAGTCCACCAACGTTATGATATTTTTATGACCAGATAAAGATTTCTGCAAGAAACAGTCAGCAAATTACGAATAGATGACTTAAATCATTGTAAATTGCAAACATATCTAATTGATGAATTTTAAGTGGACATTTAACATGGTTTCAATTCAGTTACTTTCAACAAGACAGAATTAAAGACTCTTCCAGGAAACAGATCAGATAAGATAGAAGACCCGTCACTAAAAATTATTATCATATTCATAAACTTGTCGTGAACTTTTAAGGATTGGATTTTTACAAAGACAGAACTGGGAAGTCAATGATTCACTAGTTTCAATAAAACACACAATTTTCTATGCCAAAGGACATTTCAGTCTTCAAACATTCAACTCATTTACCCAGTAAAAGAGGAAATACTATAAGGCATTATGCAGCTGTTGTACATCATATGGAGGACACATTAATGGAACACATGTAAAGTTATAGACAATTGATATTTAATGATAGTGTCTAATCAGTGACTTGGCAAGATCCCTTATTGACTCACACACTTGCGGTTTCGTCTAGCCCACAGATGAGCAACAAAAAAATCAACTGAATGAAGACAGGGCAAGTTCACGTAATAATCAAGTCACTTCACCTGTTCAAGGGCAAGATCTGAACATACTGCCAGCTACATATTTAAGACGACAATACGTAGCAGCAGATAGATGTCAGACAGACATTAGGCAACTCCCCCTACCACACGACGCAACTCCCCCTCCCCCTTCTATCAGATTGTCTGCAAAAATTGCAAAAGGTCAAGCACCATGCTCAGGGACAGAAAAGTGTTCAGCCTGCCTCGAAATGACTACCGGCCACAAACCAACACTTGGAGCGGAAAAAAATTAATAGTTACTAACATGAAAATCATTTAACAAGTATTAACTTTCTATTGTTGGGTTTTGGTGCCTTGAATTCACAAAGTGATACACAGAGTTTGTTTTAGGATGCTGACAATGGGCTGTACAAGTTAGAAAGAGCTTCACAGACACTTCAAATTAAGCAAGTGTTTCAGTTGTACTTACCGCAATATGAATCTCCCTTTTGGCAATGTTCAATTTCTGGTCTGTATTGACGTACATGCGTTTCAGAGCAAAGCGACGACCAGCACCATCCTTCACCAAGAACACAAGGGCAAATCCACCTGGTGGAGAAAACAGAAATGACGGTTATCTGTCTACAATAACCCACCCGCTCTCTAGCGTCATTTTGGGAATGCATCCCACGCCATTCAAGTATACACAATTCATGGTGGACTATTGAACGAGGAAGTTTTATTTTCAGTCACTTTGATGAACAAAACAACGCAGAATTTCAAACATGACTCAAGGTCTTAAACATAATTCAGAACTTTTCAAACATGTATCAGGATTTCTAAACATAGTTCAGCACTTTTCAAACACGACTCTGCTCCACGTTTGACCAAATATAACGAGAGCACTCACTGGCGCATCTAAACTAACTGACTGATGGCATGACCTAAACCATAGCGGTACACTGGTACTTCTCAAAAGAGAAACCTAGCTTGAAAAACATCAAAAAGTGGATGGCTGTGCCATTTGAACAGATGCTCCATCTCTTCTTCCTCCCATGAAAATATTCTTGGTTGTAAATTATAAGAAAACAATTAACAATGCATTTCAAAATAACCAATAACACAATTTCGGAAACGCAAATCATCAACATTTTAACTAGCTACATAGGGTGTTCAAGCATTTTCTAGGAAATAACAATGCTGGCACTGTCAGTAAGCCAATCTTACAATGGAAGATAGGCTAATCTTTTTGCAATGAAAGCTTAGTCTACATCTAGTGGACTTTATGTGTTAATTACTATATATCACAAGATTACTTCATCAAGAGATTTAACCATATACAGAGATATACAACGTATACACATCTAGGTACTTTCGGTACAACGATCGACTTTCACTTGAATTGGCAACAAAAATGCGTTTTGATTTAGAATCTTTCTTGTCATAAAATTGGTCAGAAATTTTCCTTGCTTAGACTAGAGGTGAATTCTAAGAAAGAGAAGAACTGATTGTTTGCTAACGCATGAGATCAAGCTAGAAGCTTGGCTGCTGTGGCAAGTCATTTTATACACCAAGCAGAGTTTCAAGCAACAGTGAAAAGTTACTTTTAGGGCGCACCCAATTTGGCGAATTTGGCAAAAAGGTGAAACAAAAAGTCCTAGTTAACAAAACTAAAGTCCACAAAGTCAACAAGAATTTGGCGCGGATGCCTGATTGGCAGGCCTGAATCTAGTGGCTCCGTTTTTTTTAGTGGAAGGTCCGCATAGCGCAGAATTCGAGAACCCCTGTATTTTAAGCTGGGTGCGTGCATGAACTTCTTTCCACCAGCAGAACTCACTTCTAACCCAACTCAGGAAATGTTGAGACCAGTTCCATAGCAGTAAATGGCCAGAATGAAAACTCAAAATTATTTTGATGCAAGGTGGGTCCTCCAAGACATTATAGAGTGCAACCCGAAAATAATCGGACATAATACCCCAGAATTCCCCGTCACGCTGACTGCGTGCAAGGAAAACCTGAATACAAGCCGCGCACATGAACTGAGTAGCTGCACTTATCAAGTCATTATGAGTTATCAGGCTATTTTAGGCATGTACAGTACTTAACTGCTCTAGATATTCAGATGTAAACATTGGAAATAACTACTGATGCCAAGCAGGAAACAGTAGATAATCTGTCATACCCTCAATTAGGAAACAGAACCTGTCATGGTTTCTAGCTCCAACTTCCACACATTAAACGGAGTCTGAATGCAAAGCATATAGTGCATTTGTCAATAACTTTGTTGCATGGGCGGCACATCTGGAGACGACTGGGGAGGGGGCAAAAAAACGAGCAACGCAGGTCATACATAAGCTGTTCAGAGCGCCCGCTAATATCCGGGCATGGCACATTAAAAATATTGTTTTGTACAACATGCATACACCTATCGAATTCTTCAAGAAGTTCCACACATTGTATAGCTTTTGAAAATGCCAACATGTATGACATACTAAAGAAGAAGGGGACTGACTTAGAAAACCTGAATCTAACATTTCACTTTGCTATGAGAATTAACTTTATGATTCAAGTACTAAGTAAAGCCAAATTTAAGTGGCACAGATTCAGTTCATTGTGACTGCGAAAGCAAAACACAGCGATAACTCTTCTCTTAGGATACAATAAGGCCGACAAGTGAACTACTCCTTACGTTTAATTTTTCCGCAAAAATTAAAATTATTTTTTAGTCTAATGCTTGCGTGGCTTGTACTGTGTAGATGTCATAAAACAACTTTTGTTTATTTTTCCATTATCTGCAATTACAGCCATTGAAAAATGGAAAAAACAACAAGTCTAACAATTGTTTTCATGTGAAATTAGTGAGAATTACTGTAGATGCAACTGCATGTATGCATGTGAATGTATCTGTTTTTGAATGCATGTATTTAAGTGCTTTCACCACTAATATCAATAATTATGTAGCGACCTGCATTAATAACTACAAAATTCTGACAATTGTTTTTGCGTGAAATTAATGACATATATACAACTGCATGTATGCATGTGAATGTATCTGTTTTTGAATGCATGTATTTAAGCACTTACACCACTAATACCAATAATTATGTAGCGACCTGTATTAATAACTACAAAATTCTGGCAATTGTTTTTGCGTGAAATTAATGACATATATACAACTGCATGTATGCACGTGAATGTATCTGTTTTTGAATGCATGTATTTAAGTGCTTTCACCACTAGTATCAATAACTATGTAACGACCTGTATTAATAACTACAGCAACCTGCATTAAATCCCGAAATTGGCATATTACCTTAATCCTTAATCCGTGAACCGTGAAAAATCTCAAATAGGTCCTTTAACCATCATTTTGATATTGATACATGGTTTGGCGGTTATTTTTTCATTGCCTCTTCGCCTACTTCATTTCACTATTTTGAATTTTGCTTTATTGTAAGGTTCTTGTCGTTTTAGTAAATAAAACTTTTGGGTGCCAGATGTGACATCGCTTTTTCATCAGTTTAATAACAGATTTGATGAACTTATTTTCAAATTTGTTTTGGTATACTATTTGTCAGACAAGTAGAAAATTAACAATTGAACGCACCTGCAAACTAGTTTATTACTATCTGAAACTTACCTATTAAAGTAATGAATGTTATGCGTATAACATTTGAGTTATAAAAGTTTTAATATCAGAAAAAAGAACTAATAAATTTCAACAACTTTTCTCTCATTCCACTGTAGTCATCATTAGTATGTGAATTTTCCAAAGTAGATTTCCACCCAGCTCCAAAAAACATATGTCATGTCTGTTATGTTTTTTAATTGATTTGACATCTTGCAACAGAGGTCATAATCTATCGCCCGGAATAAAGACGTTTAGTAAAGATTTTGCCTGTTTTATGGATGAATTTGTAAAATAAAGGATTTTGAGGTTTGCACAAAATGAATCAATATTAAAAGCACAGTTGCTGCTGTGTGTAACTAGTTTCATCAATCAATGTCACTTACGTTATATGTGTCAGGTACGTTTGCGAGACAGTTTCTCCAATTTTAACAACATGATATTCACTCTCCACAAGCTTCAATACTTAACAACCAGGGAGATTTCTCCCTCGCAAGAATTTATAGATTTGCAAGAAATTTGTAGAAACTAATGTCACTTAAAGCTTAGTAATACTAGATGTCAAATTTCTTCAATTTAGAATGTTCACAATATGGCGAAACAGGGAAGTTTCATTTCCTGAAAATTTATATTGCACAACTGTCACCAACACACGACGAAATTTGTAGCATTTTTAAGAATGTAGGTTTTAAACTACGAAAAAAACTTAGCTGTAATCCCATCATAATGCTGCCTCATGAATAATTAGTTGAAAACCACCTACCGTATGCACCCTAATAAGCACCCATGCCCCCATAATGCCCTCACACGTTTTCAGACTTTGCTAAAACAAGCGCCCAGTCCATGAACGTGTGTGTACATGCGAAAAATGCCTTACCTGCAGTTCTAAAATTCTACAGTAACGTCTTCAATTTATCAATAATATCCGAAAGTCTTGAAAAAATTCATTGTGCGCGGAATTTGTAGACCACGAGCCTCACCGCTGTTGTCGGTATTAAGCCGTGAATATAAACTTCTAACTTCCGCAGTGCTTCAAAACGAACGCAAGTTTTGCTGATCTTGCGAGAAACGTGTCCCACTATGGTCTTTCAGAACAAATGCAGCGTACTCATCAACAGGATTGTATTGTATCTTTCCCATACAGATCTTCTCCCTCAACAGTAATCCAGATTTCTTTGAACACGTGAAAACCACAAATCGAAGACTAAAAAACTTGATCAGTGTTCAAAGCACGTGGCCAGGAAGCGCATGCTACATACATGTAGGCCTACAATTGGGGCAAGTGAACTCTCATGACACGCACACGCTAGCTCACTCGGCACACACCTGCAGATGAACTTCAAAACAAACGTCACATGACAACAACATGTGTGTTCGTCACTGTTCGTCCATATTTTCTCGTGTTGCGGGGTGCGATCTAGCGCAAAATTGGACTTAATCTGCGGTTAATCCCGACTCCACAGGAACTTAAAGATCTTAGGGACGGTACTTGGAAACTTAACAAGGATTTCGGGAAATTTGTTGAGTCAAAACTGTATTTTTATTCAAGAATTCAAGTTGCCCTATCGACGATTGCGAGGCACAATTCTCTGAAAAAGGATCTAATTTAACAACAAAGTCCGATAGCAATGCACCACAATTTTGTAGAAAGTCTATCATAGGTTATAGATATGTCACAGAGCGTAAATTTGATGAATCCTAGCTTCTGTTTTCACCTGTTTTGGAGACCGGGTTTCAACTCCCTTAGGCTAAAATAAGCGCCTCCCGAAAATAATTTTTCTAAGCGCCATGGGCACTTATTAGGGCAAATACCGTAATAATAAATAGATTTAACATCTGCATATATGCTGAACTCAACAGGACGTGCCATAACAACAATAGGAGTAGCTGCTCATCTCATCTCAAATGGACATGTGTCAGATAACTCCCTAATTTGCTAATCAAGCACAAGGTCATAAATACATTTATGTATTTAATCCATGTTAATCNTTCCTATTAGCACAGGGCGGTAATCACCAATCGTCAAAAGTAGGGGATGGGCGCTTAACCGAGAGGTGGGCGCTTAATTGGAAATCTTCAAAAATAGCAGGGGGGCGGTTAACCGAGCAGTGGGCGGTTAAATCGAAAATCCACCTAAAGTAGAGGTGGGCGGTTAACTGAGCATGGGCGTTAACCCGAACGATTACGGTAATCAAAAATGTGGCTTCACTGGGTACCACAATGCTACAGGTGCATTGCATGACATTGATTTTGAAGCAGACTTGACGACATTTTGACTTAAAATTCTAACATAAAAACAGTTAAGGAGCATAAATACAAGAAATTTTAGGAATGCATTGCCTTAACTGCTATAACATTTTGCAAAATGTGCGAAACAAACAGAAAGTAAAAATGTCGGCTCATAGATGCGTGAAGTTACAGGAAGGTAAAATATTGATGCTGGCAGCTAACTTTTGTGTGTGAAGTGAGCAGAGTTCCAAATTGTAGAGCGGTTTCCCTACCCACTTGGTGTTCGCGTTTTAAATAGGTATTATTTTTTCCAATTCTTTTCATTTTCAATACATAAAAAATTGGTTTTAATAACCTTAGCAGACATGAACAAAAATGCAATTTGCAAAAAGTGGTTCATCAAAAATATCTTCCGTCTTTCATGTACTAGTTTCCATATAGATAATAAAGCAGTTTCTATGGTTATGGTATGATAAAAGACGTTTGCAATAACACTGAGTCTTCGAAAAATTTTGAGCAATCTAAAAAACCACCACGTATACTGAAAAATCCCAATACATTTTAAAAGTTGACAATACCTAACCAAAACATTAAAATCACCTGCCCCCATCCCCTACAGATGTTCATGTTTATATAATGCTATGGCATTATGCATATATTTTCTTCATTAAAAAGTGGCTGAGCTACAGGCTTGCTTAATGCAAGTGCCAACATTTCATAACTGTTGGTCATGTCTGTAACATGAGTGTTTATTTTAAATTGGTGAGGCTTATAAATTTGATTTTATTGCAACTTGCTACATTACAACCTAATAAATTATAGTATTATCTAAATAGAAATTGGTTGTAGAATTTGAGAGACAAAAGTTCTTAACATAAAATACCTAACAAATCACCCAATACTTTTTGGTCAGGTCTGTTATGCTAGTTAAAACCAGTTTTTAATGTATTGTAAACGAGCACCAATTAGACTTTCTTCAACACAATGCACACTCCAAATTTCTTGTAGCTACAATGCCTCACTCCTTGTACTAGTTGTACACAAGAATTTTAAAAGATATATGTCACCTCTCTTACAAAATCAATATCGCGGAATGCACTAAATATTCTTGAACTTTCTCTAGAAATGACATCCTAAACCGTCAGAAGAATTACGTAACCAAAAAAAAGCAATTTCAGGTGCTTTCCATGTTTGCTAATACATGAATTTGAGAATCCACATGGTATTGAATAAATGGTTCTTGCTCACCCACTACAAGAAAGGTATCACGCAAATTTATTTCACATCGTCTGTCACATCAGGTCACATCAACCACAACTTATGGTGGTATCACTGCACCGAGCAGACAAACACCTGTCTAGGTGAAATTAATACAGCAATGGCTAGTTAATGACATTAAGAGCTAACCAGAGGAATAAATCTGTTATTCGCCACATGTTCAAGGTAGGGTCTTAAAACTTCCTGTAAGAAATAATAATTGAGCCTTGGTTAGAACTTGAGACAGAAGAGCTTTACTTGCAGCTTATAGTAAGACATTATAGACAACATCCATAGTTTACTGAAAATGTGCCTCATAGAAATCACTAAATAAAATCAAGGTAAAACTACATCTAGGCTTGGCAGAAAATTTAATGTAGTAAAAACAAAATCTTAATACAGTCCTGGATACATCCATTAACTGTCATGAATGATAGTCATAGTTGATTTGATGTCAGCATCAAACGGATGATGGTGTAGAAAATTTACTTTCCTTTGACAACATAAAAAAGTACAAACACAAGATGTCTCATAACGAAAGGGGAGCTTTTGACAGTTCTAGTTTACAGTTCCAGTTCATTACAATATGCCATACGGTGGCTGAATCACAGACAGAAACTTCACCAAAGATACGAAAGTACAAGGCCTTGTATAATCATGGATAACATGATGCAATATCTGGGATTATTAATCCTTATGCAATCAGTGGGTACTGAGTATGCATTGGCATGTGTGTGCTGAGGTGAACAGTCCTTCATCAGGCAGGCATCACTGAGTTCAAAGTGGTCAACTGCTGCCTTCGAACTCAAAAACTTTTGGTGATGACAACAACTAATTGTTATTTATACTAATACATATTACGAAGAATAAACATTACAAATCTCATGAGAGTTAGCTGAGCAGTTTAATTTCTGTGATTTTAATGGCTTGCATTTGTTGTTTGTATACCATGATGCAAATTATGGTCCGAAGCATTTCTAGACCAATATTCTTCGCAATTTCTAGTACTCTTCTTGGGCAGAAAAATGGACTGAATCCAGATGTAAAAATTAATTTGAAATTACAAAATGATTCATTTTTCTGCACAAATATCTATTTGCACAAATATCTATTTATGATCAAATGAAAGTGCTTTGAGTATTGAGACCAAATTTGTTCATTGGCCACCCTGCAGGAACCTTGATTTTTTACTTTGAATATTAATGGAATATTTTAGACTTAAACTGGTCCTCAATACGCTTATTTGGCCCATGTCGCTAAATCGCGGCTCGAAGTGTCATATGAGAATTTTTGAAAATCCCATGAATCAAGCAATTTTGGAAAATGAAGCATCAATTTACTTGAATTCAGTTGCTCTGTGATATTACACCACCAAACTAGTAGTTTAAATCCTTTAGAAAAATCAATCGGAATATCCGTTATCAGAACATTATCCTCAACCACACCAATAAATGGGCCTGACTTTAGAAAGATACCGTTTTCCCCAAGAGCAGTAGCAGACTGGAATAGCTAGCTACACTACATAACTTCAGCCCCAACTCTTGGAAATCTTCAGTTGCAAGCTATCTATGAAACACCATGGAGATGTCCAATCTTGGAATTGACGTTCACTATATTTATTTTCAAGTTGTTATTGTTGTTCTTGTTATGGCTGTTCTTCCTTGGGATACAGTAACATAATACTCTGGAGAGATGAATTTACAGTAGGCTCCAGAACTATTCAATTCAGGGCCAGTGGTTGACGGTGACTACTGTCTCTAACAAGCCCCTACTGGGGACATCTGGAGACGGTGGTCACTGTCTGGGCTAGGGGGGTGTGTTCCCAAGTCAATATCCCAGATTCACAAGTTAGTAACACAGTTTACTGCTAGTCAGAACTTGAAGACAAACTTGATTACATTTTGATAACTAGAAAGGCAACACAATCCCACGTACAAAAAGTAAACGCAATTTTGCGACTGAAGTGGCAAGGGTTATCAGTTATTCTCAAGCCGATGAAAGATGACTCATGAGTCATTCGTCGTGCAACAAACATCCGGTCAAAATTGAAAACTGACTGCCTCGATTAAACTGATTTCCAAAATATAACTTACCTTCAGCGATTATCTCTTCTACCGTAACATTATGCCGTCCCACACTGAACACTTTACCAACAAATCCTTGCTTGTCGTCAGAACTTTTAGAAAACAGTTTCTTCATAGTTGGGGTTGACAGCCGAGGATTGACAGAACGCAGAAACACTTGATCATAAATCGCTTGCAACTTTATACACGAAGAATAACATTCTGCAGATTACGAGCCAAGTCCGAGATAATTTACACCAGCACATTTATCCATTTTAGAATTGTGAAGACGGGGAAATGTTCACACTTGTATCGAGTTGTAAAATGCTCCGCTCTGAACCTTCGAGTTCAACACTAAAATGGCGAAGGAAATCTCGAAGTCACGTGATCATTTGGAACAGGTGCTTGTTTCAAAAGTGCATTTGCGTTGCCCGTCATTGCAAACATAGAAGTTCTGATTGATTTAGAACCAATGCTAGGTTCTCTCTGATTCAACCAATTTGCTTTGAACACGTTTTGTTCTGTGCACGAATGCTTCGTGAAACTCTCAACTTTTTGAAATCTCGTGAGATTAGAAACCCCAATGGCTGACCTGGCGGGAGATAAGTCGTTTGCCGGGTATGTTTTTCTTCTTTGTTGTCTAAATTTCCCGTATTTTCCATAATCACAGTATGTTTTTTGCCATAAATTCAGTATATGCAACAAAACTACGAGCACATATACCGGGGCTACATTTCAAGAAAAGTTTTGCAACCAAATGTTTTTCGCTTGTCTTCATTTAAACTTAGCCACTTGAGTTGAGTGACTTGGTACTCACGTGTGCGGCTTTGCCTTTTCTCAAAGCTAGGAACCAGTTCCTAGCTCAAAGCAAGTTGGAATGTGCTTCTTCGTAGTTGTTTCAAAACATACCTGGATAAATAACATAATCACCTATCTGGGCTGGGTGCGGCAATGTATTGCTAAACAGACACATTTCCTCACTACCTGAGTACCTCTCAGACAAGTAAGAGAGGCCATTCCAAAAACAATACTCCTTTAATTCATCTGTTTCTGCTTACGACAGAAGAAACTTAAGAGGTTAACTGTCTGTAAACAACTATTTACAGGAACGCGTAAGAAACCAGAAGGTAGTTATCCCTTGAAATCAAGCAAGTTTGCTTACACGTTGCTTATTGCTGGTCAAAATGTTGTTACCGTTGGCTGTGCCGTGGTAGTTGCAAGGCCTCAGCAGGAACTCTTGGGAAAATTCCTGGAAAATGATCTTTAATAATTACAAATGCAATATTCTTCGTATCCACAGAAAACATTCCCCCATAATATACAATTACAGTCTACACAACGCTTCACTCAAATGCATTGATGAAGCCCCATACCTCGGGGTCACTCTCACCAATAATTTATCATGGAACACTCATATAGACGCAATCACCTCAAAGGCAAACAAATCTCTTGGCTTCATTAAACGAAATCTCAAATATGCTCCTCAAAAAACAAAAGCCCTTGCCTACATTTCACTTGTTAGACCGAAACTCGAATACTCCTCTGTCTGGGATCCATCCACTCGCACAAATATTAAAAAAATAGAAAAATACAGCGTAGAGCAGCCAGGTTCGTTTTAAATGACTACTCAAGGTACTCTTTTGTTTAATCCATGCTCACAACTCTCAAATGGCCCACCCTCCAAGAAAGACGAGCTCAAAACAAACTGTCCCTTCTGCAAAAGACCATCCATAAGCTGGTTGCTATTCCTCACTCATACCTTCCACTCCTACATACCTCCAAATCACGTAACTCCCACTTTCGTACCTTTGAAAGATTATACATCCGCACTGCATACTATGCAAACTCTTTCCATCTACCATTTTACTCTGGAATAGACTCTCACAATTCGTCATCTTGTCAGAAACGATAGAAATATTCACAGGTCACATCCTGAACATCAATCTTATACAGTAATCAATAGAACCTGTTTTATCTTGGTACTCCCCAGCACTTTGTTTTATCGTTATTTTTTGCAGTTTTATACTAACATGCGCCAACAAGTAAGGATCGAAATCATGATCGTTTGTTGTATATGGGAAGAAGACGAAGCACTACTTTATTTTGGTTCATTCATGAATGAACCAAAATAAAGTACTGGTGCTAACAAACACAGAAAAAAAAAACATGAAATGTCGTCATGTTTCACGTTTTAAGTGACACTTTTAAGTGTAAAACGTATTTTTGACGAGATGAAAACCTCTTATTCAGTGAGCGGATTTGGTCTACAACTCGTTTAAAATACATGTGGTGAGCTAAGTAAAGAAGACAATTGGGAGTATTGCAGCCTCTTAAAAAGCCAGCAGAGGGAGCCCTACTTGTTGCCTAATTCCCCACACACAAGAAACAAGAATAGTCTCCGAGAGTTTTATCGGTTGTAGGCGGGAACAGAGGAAGGAGTCATGTGTCTGGAACTGGCTGGCCATTATTAACAACAAATTTCTTTGATTTGTGATTGCGAATATTTGAAGGAAACACGAACAGATCAGGGGCAGGTCTAGCCCGATGGCCCAACTGCAGGTAACTTTTGCTGTAGGGCAAGTGAAATTTTAAAGTTGCATGCTCGACGGGCTAATTAATTTAAGAATGAATTTTTATGTCCAGATCTTATGGCAAGCAACGGGCTTAAACGTTAAAATATTTACTAAAAACACTAGCTTTCAAGCCTTAATGTATGTGGTTCATCATCAACTGTGAAGTTGCACGTTCCAAATTTCTGAATTGAGAAATGCAAGAGGAGCTAACACACGTGAGAAGCACTGGCTTGTGACTGGAAGACATCCTTCAAAAAATACTCCTGTTTCCAAATGGCATTCAAGTAAAAACTAGGTAGGTTAACGTTTGACGTCACTTTTCAAATCACAACACTAACTTTACGGCAGAGGTGCTGTTGATAAAACGGTGTGGTTAATGAGACATTTGTGACCGCGGCTGTAGTTCTTGCTATCAAGTTGGAGGTAACTGCACATCGACCGTACTTTTCTGCGCTCATACTTCTTCATATCCGAAAATGAAAGTTAAACTTGTTTAAATTTAGTGTCGGGTTCATGTTTGTTGAGCCGAAATATTTAAGTCTAAACTCTAAAGATACAACCTTCTGCGTCAGTTTTTATTGTGTGATATGCTATGGCTTCAATGAGCCAAAGCTGGCCTGGTAGGTGAGTCAAGAAAAAATTCCTAAGTTATCTATTTTTGGCTAATTTTACAAAGTATGCACATTGTCAGACAGAAGAAGACATTTTCTACCGGGATAGTTTACTTTGGATTTGTCAAATACGTTCATTAAAGCCATAGGTTTAATTAGTGGTCTGGAACTGCCATACTGACTACCTGGATTTCAGATTCTAAATGAATCACCCTCTGTACTATTCACGTTTCCTTCACAAAAACTTAAAGTACCAATTTTTATTAATCTGTCATTAAATGATGTCACTCAAAAATCCTCAACAGACTCCATTTTTAAATGCCCTTCCCCAGTTTAATTTTACTAATTAAACTTAAAAATGTTAAAAGTTGTTTCTGATGGTGAAAACTGAATAAAACTGTTTAGAATTTTGATGATGTTAAGTGGTAATTAAAAAAAAATTTTCATTTGCTAGTTCTACTTAATTTACTGGCATTAATTAGTGATATTTTAACCGAGTGATGTGTTCAAAATTTGACTGACGAGAGCACGTCATCTGGCATCTGTGGGGTGACTTCTCAAATTAGAATCTTGCATTTATGGCAACCATTTTTTACTGTTACCATGTCTATATTTCGACATAACCATTGCACTACCATATTAGGCTCAGCGATGGTACACAACCAACTTTATTATAAAGAATTAGTAACTAAATTCACATGTTCAAATTTTGCTAACCATTGCGCCAATTGAAGTATCGTGCGCGTGGACATTTCAGAGGAATGACTGATGAAACTAGCCAAGACTCTTCATCACAAATGAGCTCAGAAGACCTGGCCAAGGGACTGGATTCAGAACTTTGTTATTGGTAAATGAAACATATATTTCTTGTTCGTTTTTGTATAAGCTAATTTATTTCTAATGGCTATTTAATTGAAAGTCATGTGTGCACCCAGTTCAGTTTCAGTTTTCCTGCGGAGTTTCACGTAAATCAATTGGAACTGAGCAATATTGTAATTCATTTTTTAGTTAGACTTCGATTTGTTAAAGTTGCTTGCTATTCTAGTAATAAGTAGCAGTTTATATATTACCCCAGTAAATTGTGCATTGTTTTTAGCAGTGTCCATGCTTGTTGGACTTCACTTCTTGAACTGTACCATATGTGTCTTATTTAATATTCAAAGTGAGGAATTTCACATGATGTAGATACAATTGCTATGTGCCCTACTGCGTAGCTGTTCACACATCACATGGTAATAGGTACAGTTACTATGTGCCCTTTCATGTCACTGTTTACACATTTCACATGGTATAAATGAAGTTACTATGTGCCCTACCACATCTCTGTTCACACATTTCAATGATCTATATTCCATGTAGTGGTCTTGAACGAAGGCTGGGATCTCTAGAGCTACAATGTGGCATGTGTTTAAGATGGTACCATGCTGATTGTATCAAGTGCGAGTTCAGGTATGCTTTCAGTTTTTCAGTCACTCTCCCTGTAAACCGAGAACTTATTTTCCATCCGAAATGAATTATTATCAAGGACTGAAAACACTCTCTCTGAAATATGTACTGAATTGCATGATGTGTTGCGATTCACAATCACATGGCTCCCAACTTTTGGCCATTGAAAGAAATCTGAGATGTGTCCGTTCACAGCCTCCGAAGTTCATGTTGAATTGGTTTACGTTCATCAAAGTTTGCCTTAAGTTTTATATTTGAAGTCAGAAAATAATGTGTAAATCTCAAGATAAGTAGCTGAAGTTTGCTTTCAAGTTTTGCTTTCAAGTTTTGCTTTCAAGTTTTGCTGAGTTAATAGCAGGAAAATAATTGTCAACTTCTAAAAACTATTTTTACTTGTAAGTTGTTATACACGATGTTCATGTGTACCTTGATATAGGCAACATAGAGAAATGTAGTAGAAATAAAACACATTTTTTATTATAAAATGCTTGTAATGTTTGGCTCTTGTTTATTTATAGACCCTGTGTCCCCTTCATGACAAACTACCAGTTCTTCTGCAAAGTGTGTAGCACCAGTGGAGAAAGTTTCACCAAAAAGCAAGCCAGTGAGTTGCCTCTGCATTGTTCTTGTTCCTTACATTAACCGTAAGGTGCATTGGTCTGCCGTGTTATACTTGTGTGTTAGGGAACCTTTAGTGAATGATGATATAGATGGTATTACTGTATTATTCTTTGAGAATATTATCTTTACCCTTAGTGTCTGATTAAGTTTTTTTACCACATGGCGTGCCACAGAATAAAGATCTGTGCCTGGTTTTGTCCACGGTCATCTGTCCAGTCGTAACTAGGATGGTCGGAGGCATGTTATTGCGAAGGCGACGCTGCATCTTAGCTACAACCGGACTTACACCGGGTTTACACCGGGCCCATGGTCTTCAAGGAAATTAATTTGAATTTGGAGCAATAACATGTCAAAGTCACGAAATGAAAGACTTTCAAAGCCAGAGAACTCTGGTTTGAAGTACAACAAAATTTGCATAAGTCGGACCCAACTGGACCAAGAGATTCTTTTTCTGGGCAAGGCAAAATGCAACTTATTTGAAGGGCCGAGTGTTATGAAACTCTGTCCGAGTGGAATAAAAGTTTCACTTAAACATATCCGACTTATGTAAGTTTTACTGTATTTCTAAAAATTTTGTTGATCAGATTCATAATTGCCAATTATCATCCATTGCACGTGAATTTATGTCTGAGTTATAAAGATGACATAGTCCTCTGTGGAAGATCTTTAATTGATTACAAGTATGTATCACCTGTTCTCTCTCAGGTTTCAGTCAAATGTGTCACACTGCTATTGCTAATCTGATGAGTCAGTTTGCACCAAGGAACATGTTTTCAAAAGACAAGGTAGGTTCCAAATCTTTACTAATCTCAATTTTATGAGATCCATCTAAGAAACACAACAAACATTCATGGTTATTACATTTTTCTGGAGCTATGAAACAATAAAATCTTTTGTGTTTTATCACAAATTTCCAATTCTCACTGTTGTCTGCCAGACATTTGCGGAAATCGAAGCCAGTCACTCAATCAGTTAAATAGGCTTACTGTAATATAGTGAAAACATTACACTGTGACCACTGGGTTGTAGGTTCGAATGTGCATGGAGACTGATCTCAGAAAGTCCTTTTTTGCTGGCAATGTCCCCTTTAACTGAACAATGTTTAGTCTTATTGATGAAAGATTGGCAGCTGATCATGTCTTCATTGCTTTTTTCAGGAAATTATTCCTTACATTGAAGAGAACTGGGATTCTATTACCACACTTCCGCGTAGAGTCAAGCAAACTTGGCATACCACAATAGCCAAAACATTGGTACGAGTGTTGGCAACAGCTGATGATACTTGTTTAGAAACTACTGGTTTAGTAACGTTTCATCCTGTTTGTCTGGCTAAATACAAAAATAGACTTAGACCTTTTATTCTCGTAAAGTCAGTCTCATAAAAATCATGAGATTTTATTTCCATTACCAATAAGAACATCGAAACCATAAGCAACTCAAGAAAGCACTTCAGAGTTTATTGGGGTTCGTCAAGCCTAAAATTGTGGAGTCGAAAGTTACGCTTTTTTGAAGAATTCAGTTTTAACAGCTAAACAACGGTGAAATGCATCTTTAAGTTTTTGTCATTAAATAAAATAGGTGTTGGAATGCCTTGCATTTACTGACGTTTAAAAAGAATAAAATAGTGTAAGGTAAAACGAAGAATGTTGGTACTGAAACATAATTTATTAAAATATTCCCCACGTTTGAGCGGTACGCTCTTTATCAAGGGCATGACACAGACGAATTTATACTATTTTAAGTTTTTGTAATGTTTCAACCATTCCCCTAAAGGTTTTGTTCACGTGAATGATTTCCTGACGTTTTCCGTTGTCCAGGAAGCATGATTTTGTTATCAACTGTTGGTTGTTGATGTCGTTGGTCTCTGAGGAGATTGAACTGTTAGGTTTTAAAAACACTTCCTCCTTCACCCTACAAGGTCAGCAGTGTTCATTCATGTAGAGGTCTTTTCAGCCCTTGTCACAAAATTCTTACATCATGGGGGATATTTTTCACACGCTCCCTCATCCCTGATTAACATGTTTCATGATAAGGATGCATATTGCCTTCATCTCTGTCTGGTGTCTGCTGTTGATCTCTTAAACCCTGTGCAAGCTTTTTCATGAAATTTGGCATTTGTGTTTCGTTTGAAGTTGAGGACAGATGGCAACAACTTTCAGAGGGATCCGACTACTGCTGTACCGCCTATTGACATTTTAGTATTTTGGTTCATTTTTGGTGTTCACCTCTCTATCTCCCAATTGGTTTGAAGAATTATTTTGAAATTTGACGATGGCTTGTTGATGATTTTGGACAGATCCTAATGCCACTATTACCCCTTGTGATAATTTTATTTTTTGTGCCCACTTCATGGTTTGTCAAAGTATGATCATGAAATTTGAGGAATATGTTCCTGTTGACGAGAGCAGGGCTGATGTTCATGTTCAGACAGTTTTGAATACAGCTCTGCCTCCTAGTGGCAGTTGTATTTTTGTGCCTGTCACAATATCTACCCGGTTAGCTGAAGGACTGTTGTGAAATTTATCTGATATGTTTCCAGCATGGCTGATGTTATTGTTTGGATCTTTCCAACTTCTGCTATGTGTCCCAGTTGGAGTTTTATTTTTGGTGCCTACCTCACTATCTTCCAAGTTCAGTATGGATATCGGTAGTTACTCTCCTGTCAACAACAGCAAGGATTACATTGACTCATTGATGAACCCAACTACTTCTGTAATTAACACTGGATTCCCTTGTTGGAACTTCATGAAATTTGACACAATCTTCTGCAAGGGAAGAGACAGTAGTACCTGTTCATTTTCTTACTTCTCTGGCATGTTGTCCATTTACTAGTGACATTTTTAGTATTTTGGTGTCCTTTTTAGCAAACATCTTTCTCTTTGCCGGATGATTTGAAGAATCATTAGAAAATTTGTCTCGGGCGCTTCTATTGATGGAAATTTGGAAACCTGGCCGACGTCAATTCTTGGAAATATTCGACTAATGCAATGCCCGGCGCCCCCTAGTGGTAGTTCTATATTTTTGTGTTTGTCTCCATGTGTATGTATCCAAAATAGTTCTGCGTGCGATGTGCTTTTGTGCATTTTTTGAAGCCATTGTTTCTCAAGCATGACCAGCAACTTGAAAAATGCATTTCTCATGGAAAAATTAATCTTTGTTTAAACCATAGCGGTATTGATAATTTTAAAAATAATTCGGACTGTCTTACAAGTTTTAGTAAAACATCCAACATTAAATTATGTTTCTCAACAGTACTCATTGTCCAAGAATTCAGAGATGTTTGATTATTCTTCATATAGTTAACTCGTATTTTGAGATATACAATATCTTTTCATGCAGCTCAAAGAGAATGAGATATTCACATGCTCCGAGGAAGCAGAGCCACTGTTTGGCTTGTGTTATGCGGTACGTACACTTAGTAGTGTTTCTGCAGAATGAGATTGATGGAATTTTTAGTAGCCTACAGAAGCTGTCTGATCACTGGGTGGCGCTAGTTATGCAACGGTCCGAGTTGTTAAGTGAAACATATAGCTTGCAAATGCCCTTATGCATTGCTTTCTCACCATTCAGATAATATAAAATGAACCAGTAATTCACAAGCAGCCCCTAGTTACTATGACCTCTGCTATTAATGTTAGTAGGCAATATCATGTTTACTTCAACTGCTTAGCATCAGTCATACTTTTTGTGATGTTGGACATAGGTGTTTGTATTCTCCTGATGGTGTTCTTAAGATTTTAAAGTGAACCATTAAGAAAGATGAATTTGTGTCTGTATTAATTATCAGACTGCTATCTGTGATGTGGTGGCTACTGGATCTGCATTAGGGAGGTATTTTTGATTTTCTGTTGATGAAGAATTTCCTCCGTGTTTGCGTGGTGTTTTAATTTTTTACCGGACTGTGTTCATGTTTTTTTTATAATGGTTCCAGTAAGTGTGAATTGTACGACCTGTTCTTATGTTAATGGCATCATTGCTTACCAGGCTGTGATAGTAACATTTTGTCTTCAAAGCCTTAATAGTTGCCTGTTTATGTCAGTTTCTCTTATACGGCTTTCAGCAAAAGAACATACAAAAGGATACACGTCTTATGTTTCAGGACCTACCGAAAATTGGACCCAACTTTGAGACTCTGAAGACTCTGTCGCTAAGCTCCAAGACAGAAAGTGTAAAACCTACGTCATCGCTGAATGATAGCAAAGGCCGAGGAACGAAGAGGAAAGCAGCTGAGTCACAGACACAACAAGGACAGAAGCAAAAGAAAAGGTTAGTTATGGAAATAGAACCAGCCAAAAAGTTGGAAAAGTCGTGTGATTTAATTATTTACTTTTTTGTGATGGCCCGCATTTCTTAATTATGCCATATTTGTAATTGAGTACTTTTGATAACCAGCACTTCTCATTTTGATCACTGCTGTAGGTACATTGTTATCGAATTTATGTAGTCCAAGCATTTTAAATAGTGCTGTATTTCATCTGCACAAAACCACTGCTAGTTACGTCGTCAGTTAATGTATTGGGTTAACACTGGCAATGACTAGATTTTATTTCTCTAATACTTGATATCCATAAATGTGCTGGTCATTTTCCTCAGTGAAACTGGCAGCACAACCTGCCTAGACATGTGGTTATTTCTCTGACTGTTGGTATCCAAATTAATATGGTCATTTAGTGAAACTGGCAACACAACCTGCATAGACACATGGTTATTTCTCTGACTTTTGATATCCAAATTAATATCATGGTCATTTTCTTCAGCGAGACAGCCAACACAACCTGCCTAGACACATGGTTATTTCTCTGACTTTTGATATCCAAATTAATATCATGGTCATTTTCTTCAGCGAGACCGCCAACACAACCTGCCTAGACTCGTGGTCATTTCTCCGACTCTTGGTATCCAAATTATAATCATGGTCATTTTCTTCAGTGAGACTGGGAACAGTACCCGTCTGGACATGTATGGCTACCCTCTGGAGCACCCGTTTAATAAAGATGGCTACCGATATATTCTGGCCGAGCCCGATCCACACGCACCCAACAGACAAGCGTTCGATGAAAGTCTTGACTGGGCTGGTAAGCCCATCCCTGGCTATCTGTACAGGACGTTTATTCACCCACAAGTGGTACAATCGCTCAATGACAGAGGTAAATTGACACGAAGTGTGGGTTCATGCACTATAACTGCTTTCATTGGAGATGCGGGAATTTTCCGTGTAAATTTCCAAAAAAATTAAGACCTAAAACTGTTTTTCTGCTCTACATCTCATCAAGGGTTATCATGATTCAGTACAATCTGATTTCATTAAATATTGCAAGCACTAAAAGGTAACATTTGCTCCCAATTTTTAGAATAGGATTTGCTAAACACTTGACTCAATTTACTTACAAACAACCTTTGTCTCTTGAGCTTATGTTGTAATGTTAAAAAAAAATTTCAAGTATGCAGTCCTTCAAGTACTCTCCGATTTTTCCTATGTAGAACTACAGTGAGACACATGGTATTTAACAGCATCCCAATATGCTTGATCTTCAAGTGATTACCTTTCCATTTTTTAAGACGACAGTGAAGAGATATGAGTGTGTTAAGAAGTCTGTGTGCTGTAACTAGTGTGAGTTTGGCTTCTGTTGGACTACGCTCTGGTATCCTTTAAATGAACTCTTGAACTTCTCAATTCGGTTTTGTCGCGTTTGTTTTTGTGCGTCTGCTGTTCTAACAAAGTCTTACATACGGTGTTGGTCTACTTATTGTTTTTCAGCTGGCCAACTGAAAGTCTCGGATGACCGACTGACCATAACAGGGGAGAAAGGATACAGTATGATCAGAGCAACTCATGGTAAAGTTAAAATGCTGGACGCAAGTTTGGCAAATAAGGAAGATTTAATTCAAATTCAAATTAAAGATTTTTTATGTTATTCAAAAAATACAAATCGTTATGTTCGATTTGTGTCCAAAAAATCACCTAAGATTTGTGCTCTTGCATTCTCTAAAAATAATGAAAATAATTGCGGAACAGATTTTTCCGCGGACCCTGATTAATTTTTTTCGCGTTTGTTGTTAGAGAGTGCAATGACACAAGGATTTTTGAACCCAGATCAATGATCATGATTCTTTTCGATGTATATCATACAGGAAATGTTGTTAATTGAAATTTTATTTATTTGGAAGTCCTGAAGTTATATTGTGCATACTTTCAGGTGCAGGACAACATGTTTTTGGTGTGTATCACGGTAAAATCACCCATGAGTTCCTTTGTGGACATAGTACATTTAGTTTGTGGGAAACTAGAAGGGCTATCGCGCCTTAAGAACTAAATTGGTTATTCTGTGAATCAAAACAAGACTTACAACTTAAACACTTCCGTGTCATAACACAATGGTCTTACTAGTCAAGTACAATGGGCTATGCATCCTTGGGACATGTCAATCCATAAAAGTGGCGAGCAATATTGTTTTGACCTCTTTAAGCTAATCAATGGGCAGGTAAAACCACAAGAAATTTGTAAATGGGGGAGGTCTTTGGCTCAATAAGCTACTGTAGTTTTCCAAGAATTTCATGGTTTTGTAGATTTTCATTTGGCTTTGTCCTATTATCCAGTACTATTTAATATCTTTACCGAGTGTACATAAACTGCTTGTGATTCTGAAGGAAATAAATCTTCGATGACAATTTGTGCCTTGACCTGTTTCTGTTTGTTACATGCAGGTGTGTCTAGGGGGAAATGGTACTTTGAGGTCAGCATAGATGAGATGCCTGCTGAAACAGCAGCACGGATTGGCTGGTCCCAGTCGCTAGGTATGGCCAGACACTATACTTGAGATTGGTAGTTGATTTTGTTATTTGGCATTTCCAAGCATCACGCATGTAGCAGTTCTGTCTATTGCTCTTGTATTCTTTTGAGTTGCATGTTTCCATTATTGTAGCTAAATTCTTTGTTTAATGCATGGGAATTAAATTGAAAATGTATCTAAATCACTTTACTCCAGCTGTTGTGTATAATATGGTTGCTAGCACACATAATACTTGAACAGTTGTTGTTGAAAACTAGTAAACATGCGTATTAAAATGGAAATTTTGTAGTTGATGTCAACTTGAATAGATTAGATGGAATGTATTGTTGTAAGTCATGCTCATAGTTTTTTCAACTGACGAAATAGTTTGTTCAATGTAAACTGATGTGACAAATGGCACTCGTCACTTGTTGCAATGCGTTTCGTAACTGGCCCATGTCAAACTTCTCGTGCGAGTTCAGACTTTGATTTCTGAAACATCTATCTGATTAATTATTCCCAACCTTCCAGGTAATCTTCAAGCCCCGTGCGGCTACGATAAGTTCAGCTACTCCTATCGTTCGAGGAAAGGAACTCGTTTCCACGAGAGCCGCGGTTACCATTACGGTGAAAGCTACCAGGAGGGAGACGTAGTGGGGTTCTATATCGACCTTCCGTGTCCCAGTGAACCTTCCTTGCTTCTTCCTTCCTCATACAAAGATAAGGTAGGATATATGGCTGTGTCACTAACGATAAGAATCTCCATATTCAGTGAGTAGTGGTAATGAAGAGGGCGTCCTCTATCTATTACCTAAATAGAGAACAGATTGCAGTGTACTCGCATGTGTTCGTCGGAAGAGAGTCTTGTGTGATTTACTGAATGCCTACAACTAGGTGAATTTTGTGTTTTTATTGGAAGCGATGTATGATCCCATGGTAATTGAAGTCAGTTTTTGTCTCGGTCTCCCAGTAAACTCAAACTTGATCTGTGATGTCATGATTTGACCGCATATTGTCATGATGTTTTGGTGCCTATACACCGATTGGATTGTCTTGACCTGAATATTTCGAGTCGACCCAATATTTTGTGGTGTTGAATAAGTAACTTGAATTCTAATATTAGTTCATGCCTTGTTTGTGGACAGCAATGCCACCTGGTAGTTACAAATTCTACCAAACCTCATTCAGCAATTGCACAAATAGGTTTCTGCATTTGATGGCATAGAATGGTTACCAATAAGTTCAATATCTTGAGCCTGGATACAACTGTTATGGAGGTTTTGGAATGCTTTTTTCTTACTGTTTTTGATTGTCAGCCAGTTGAGCCAGGATTCGAACCCGGGTCTCCCAAACGGGAATCCAGAGCTCAAACCACTGAGCCACACCGTCTCCTGCTGAGCTCATCTTACCAGTGCGTGTGGTATGCTAGGTACTGAATGAGAACATGCATTTTATGCGAAAGCGATTTCCTGGGCAGTGCTCATATTTTTTTACTTTTTGTCATGTTCTCGTTAATGTTACGCAGGACCCATTGAAGTGGTGTAGGACTCTATAAAAATGACCAAATTTGGCAGACTTCGGAACATCACATCTTAGAAACGGCTGATCGGATTCTTATGAAACTTTCGGATACTCTGCTTTATGTACTGTTTTCAAAAGTGCTGTTAGGAACTGTTTTAACAATGTTCCAGTTTTCATTTGTATCAAATAAAATTTGACCGTGTGATTGATACCGTTGTTTTTCTGTCAATGTATCTTTCTTTTTTGCTAAATTTTACCAAAAAGGCATGGTTCCGTGACCTAATTAATAACAGTTTGTTAAAAAGTCAAAAATCAAATTCCACAGCCTTTCTGTTTTCAGAAATATATACTTTTACTGAGTTAAATTTATACTTTTCTAGATATTTTGTTAAATGCACGAACCTGTCAATATTGTCCTACATAACCTTCAAGCAGGTTTCTGCACGTAAGAATTACAAGTCAAGAGACTCGAATGAATTTTGAAACCCGGGGAGGGGGAGGCAATGTATATTCACCCTTGGCCAATGGAAGCTGTAGAATGTGCAAATGTGAAAAACATGCAGTGAGTGTTGTTTGAAGTCGAAAAAGTACATTTGTGAGCGGGCCTAATCAATTTGTATGAACTAAAGATCATAGTCACCCAAAAATTTGTTTTTCTTTACCTGCTATTTCGCTATTGTAGAAGTTGTGATAATGTCGTCAATGTTAAGAGAGAGTAAGCAGTAGAAGACAATTAAATCATGCGCTTTGGTCAACAATTGTATTCATTAGCTAAGCTGTACAATTATAACAAGTTCACGTGGCCCCACAACCTAGCAATGGAGAGAGTGCCCACTAAAAACTTTCTAAGCTAAGCACGTGAAAGCAGCAACTATGACTTTCAAAGCTTGTGCTTTATAACTGATGATAGAAAAAAGCAATAAATAGCTCAATGAATACAAATTCTTGCTGATATCTTCACTTCTACATTTTGCTAATCAGTTTAACAACCAACATCCGGTGAGCCACACTTTGGTCTTATTGGGTTAGTCTTGCTTATTGTTCGCATAATTGTTAGCTCCTTGGTCTACACTGCTGTCTCCTATTCATTGTAATTTGGTTTGACATTGTATTTCTGATAGGCAGAGCCCAAATACTTATGCGTATTCCTTGAATTTAGGTCAATCTGACAGACAGATGGCGTGCCAGTACAGTGTACTCATGTGTAATCTTATCTGCCAGTCAACAGTACTCCATCAGCAGTTGATGTATCACGCAGCCTTTTTAATGTAAATATTATGTGGCAGTGCTGCACTTTATTTCCACCATACCGGTGCAAACTTAAATTAAAGTGCAAACTTAAATTAAAGTGCAAACTTAAATTAAAGTGAAAACTTAAATTAAAGTTATTTTGAGCTGCAAATAGGGCAATGTGATCCTTATTGTTTCACATAATAGCAAGTGTTGAATGACTTGTAAAATAAAGCTAGTTACCACTTGTTTCTTTGTTTATAATGTCGTCATAATGAAGCTCACAGGTTTATTTTTGGCTTAATTATCTATTTCAATGTAATTTTGAAGCTGTTCGTTTTTGACTGGCTGATGTTGCGCTCAACGCAACTTTAACGCTCCGTGTTTGTCAGCACACGTGACCTTGACTGCTTTGACAATTGTTTCACTCTTGCCAGTTACACAGTTCTGCTAGCTCGACTTGTTTATCACAAGATTTCCGTACTGGTCCAACACAAGTGTGCCTCTACTTATCTTTCTATTTGCCGCTGAAATAGAGAATACAGTTGACGACATAGACATAGTGAAGTTGCATGTTACAGCATCCTAAAAATTCTCCATTATTGTCTAACACACATTTTAGAGGTTTTTAATAGGCTGTGTTAGTGTTCCTAAATTTGCATGGCTGTAACCCACCTAGAGGTCGTCGTTTGCTTGTACGGCTAGATTCCCCACGGACAGCAAGTTTAATTTATTCTAGATTTGGTTGTGATTTGGAAACGACCCTATTAGTTTGTGGCTGTAGTATTTGGCTTCGATTCATGATTAATAGAACATTTGACAACTTACACTGATTCAGTCGATTTGCTATATTCCTGAAAATATGAGTTTTTTGGTCGTTAAAAATCTCGACTCTACATATGACAACTAGGTACACTGCACTACTATGTGCCTTTAAACACTTCTTATGTTAAAAATTAACTTTTTGTTTAGACCACTTGGTTTTATGATTTTGATTTAAATTTTCTTAACTAACTTTGGACTTGCAAAAAATGTCTGTTTGTTGCTAACCAGACAAACCCAATACGTTGGCTTGTCACAGTGTATCAATTTATGCATCAGCCATGCAGAAACTGAGAACATCTAAGCAAGGAAGAAGTTGAAATCAGTTTCATAGCAGCAGAGGTCTAAAAGAAAAGGTGGATTTGATGAAATGTGCGGGTTTATGATAAGTTTTAATATATCCGTGTGTGTAACACCTGTTCTACTCACCTGTTGAGTTCTTGTCTTCCTTACTAACCTTCTCAACTGTTATTTCAACACTGAAAAATGATGAAATAGCTGAGTTTAATTTATAAGGGTTTTCATATTATTGGAACTGCAACACTTCACGTGCTCGCATTTTTTGCATTTTGCTATGGGTTTTTCAGTCATTTGTGCATTTTTTTCTCATAGTTCATCCACGCCTCGTTTGATGTTTTGCACCTGGCTGTTAACGTCTTCTGATTATTTGCACAACACTTTTAAGTAAATTATGTACAGAACACAAATAGTTGTTCACATACGATTTTGTACCGATCCGTAGTGTAGAAGAGTTACTGTAAGTCACAAAATAATGTACATCAAATGTGATCTCCTTCACTTCTTCTCTCGCAAATGTACTTTTTTTCTCACAAGCTTTAGTTCTTTTCCATTATGAAGCAATTCTGTTTTTACGAATACAATTATTTTTTCATGTAAACCATGTGACATATGTTCCCAGTTGTAGTGTACTGAGATTTTGATACAATGCGCTAAGCACATGCTACTTTAGGTACAGTTGATTGACTTGGATGGTTCTGCCAGGTCAACTGGTTAAGACATCTGATTCGTTTTCGACGACAGCTTCTGGCTAACAGACCAATTCGATGTCTTAGAAGTGCAGCTATAGAGTCAAACACATGCAATTAGTACCCCCTGTTGGAAGTCAAACAAGAAGTGAGAAGAACCAAGTTTAGAATAATGGATTTGTTGTTTTCGAAAAAAAGAACAGTCGAGGCAGTATTCGGACATTTCCTTGTACAAATTTTATCTGTGAGAGACTTCTGAACCAAACCTACTTACGGAAAGTGTTTAACGAGGCGCTGTCCTTGTTTTTTCCGTCGCATTGTGTCCATATCACTATCGTCGTACCTAGATCAAAGAGTTGCTTTTGAAATTGTTGCATGTTAAAGGTGTGATTTGGTCTACTAGGTATTATATGAATTGTGAATCACTTTTTTTGACCATGATATTAATTTTCAAAGTATCTTGTATGTCTTTGGCCCTTTGGGGATTAAGTTACTATTTACATACGTGTGCACGAATGACAGTTTTGGAAGATCTCTTGAAGCCATGTGCAATGGTCATTTTTGAAAAACCATTATTTCGGCTTATGTTTTTGGGTGAAATCTTTTTTTTTAATGTCGTGAGTTAGTGTTTCAAGACACAAACGGTTAACACCGTGGACCAAGTGGAGTTCATTGAGTACTTGAATGTGGTGATTCACCACCTCTAACTTGACTTATTCCAGTTTGAGGTTTATGACCTCGGCTTGACCTAATTTGCACGGGACCTTAAGAATTAAACTTTGTTTTGGATAATTAGGCGATAAATGAAAACGTCTGTTGAATTTTCTTTGTGGACTTAGAGTATGGTTCTGTTATTATTTTAAGGTACCGTAATTCTCTGCTTACCTTGCACAAAAATAATTGTGAAAAATGCCTATTACTTTCTGCAAGCAATGGGAAGTTATGTTTATGGTATCTGCATTGTGTAAATCAAGCTAACAATAGACAAAAATTTTGGTAATCAAAGCATTTATATTAGAACTTGACAAACTAAAATTTAAGTTGTCGACTGTATTTTGTGCTAAACAGGGGAAGGAGTACAGTACATTAAACATTCGTTTTAGCCTTACGAGAAGTTGTGCTTTTGCATGGACAGTTTCCTCGTTCTCTTTAGAGTCTCACACATTGTGTCGTCATTTGGAAAGACACCTGTAAATGGAAAGGTTTGCTGTTATAAGTTGTCTTGGACAGTTATTCTGTTATATCAACAAGTTATTACAGTCTTCTTCAAGCTTTATTCCACATCAGAACTAGTTTCTCGCTATATATCATCTGGTTAAGTATAGGCCAAGTCCCGCCTGTGCCCTTTTACAAATGACATTTGTCTGTTAGTGTGATTAGGAATGTAATGATTTGTGTTTAACTTCCATGTGCATATTCTCGGCACATTTGTTCAACTTATAGATCCTATGCACTAATCATTCGATAATAGACTTTAAAACCTGGTGTGAGATTATGCAGTTGGTGTGAGAACCCAGATAAAGATTGACACGTCGCAGCTTGAACTCTGCACGACCGGTTCAGTAAATTCCATTTTTCTTCAACAAGCAGATATCCTGTTAACATTGAAGCTGACCTTCCAGTTCTTCCACTTCAATAATTGTTGGGGTATCCTCCCTGAGATGTGGTGATTTAATGGCCGTCTTCCTGAAGGGCCCAGAAGATGTCTCTGTCCTCTCTACTACAGTACCATCTGGCATGACCTCTGTTGTCGTTTTCTTGTAAACTGCTACGTCTTCAATACACAGGACAAAGACAGATTTATGTTTGGTTAGTTCAAATACCTGCGCTATACCATTGGCAGATTAATGGAGCTTCTCATGGACAAGAAAAAAATGAGGTGGAGCCATATTTAAGGCCTGCGCGGACATTTTTCATTTGAAAGTTGAGGTTGGGTCTTGTTTACTACATCTTAGATCCTCCAGTGTACACGCTGTATTATGCTATAGACTTAATAAAGCCATCGTATTACAAAACAACTTAAATACGTGAGTGTTAGATTTTTTGCACTGAAAAATGATTACTGCTGTAAATCTACACGATGAAATACGGCTATAGCAGGTTATTGAAGCTAAATGAATATCATTTACTTGGTTGCCAAGGAGATAGTTGCTAATAGCTAATGATCTACGATAATAAACATAATATGTAATATAACGAGAGAAGGGTCTGAGTGTTTTACTTTTGCTTCCAAGCGATGGACCAAAGGAGAAGTCGTCTAGAACTGTACTCCATTCATTCAGTCCTGGATCTGTGGTCTTCTGCAAAATTGACAATTTTGTATGATAACGGTTTGAAACATTAATCGTCCTGATGTATGAAATAATCAGACAGTTTACAATTATCTAAAAAATAAATATACTTGGACTTAAATTCACTTAATGCACACCAGCGTTGTCTGTTGACGGTTTTCTTACAAATCGTCCATTGACATCGCTGTCGTGTGCTTGGCGAATTCTGTTTTCAAGAGGGTCTGCTGCCATATTATTCGAACAATTCAAATGTATATTCATATTAAATGGCAGAATTGACTTACAAAGTAGTCCAATTTGAATGGTACTCGGCTATCTGTCCTTGTAAGTAAATGAGATTTTTAAAAGTATTTGCTTCCTAGTCTGTAGTGACTTTTAGACCCAGAATGTGTTGTGGGGGTTTGTTGTGTCCAAGTGAGATGCAGACAAGTTCTGGCGAAGCTCACTTCATGAAAACTAGGATTAAGTAAAAGTAAGTAAATCGAATTGCAGATTTTTTGAAGAACTAACCTTTTTTCAGTTTTAATCTTTTTATTATTCAATATAATAGGTACTATACAGGTCACACAAAAAATGTGTAACCATTATAAGTTTGACCAAAAAGTGCAAAATACTGAAGATTAAAGGTTCGGCTTGCTGGTCATTTTTAGCGTGAGTGATAAATGAAGTCGTCACTAAGTACGGTACCGTATATAAGTATTGTAACACCAATATCTGTACCTGAATTGCTATTGCTGAGGCTGGTTTCCTAGGTGACCGTTTCCCATTTTTGCCGGAACTCCGTCTACATGGAGGCGCTGGTTTCCTGAACTGAAATGGTCAGTTGAGTTGATGATGACGAGAAATTGGATGTGTGGTACTGAAGTTAGCCAAATTAAGCTGTTAGAGAAAGCTTAAATTACTTTTGCTGTTTATGTCAACATGCTTCTAGTAGCAGATTTAATCAGCGGGTAAAGGCCAACAAAATACATGTCCCATTAACAGAGAAGATTATTTGATCTGCAGCTGCTTTCAACCTGACTTACTGAGGACAGTAGTTCTGAGTTCCTCTCAATGCCTTCGAATTCGTCTTCCTCTGCACTGGTAGAATGTACCACGTCTGGACTGCGTGTGCAAGGAAAGAAAGGATACAAAAGGTTCTTGAATTTAGAACACAATATGACTGAACAGTGAAATTTTATGCTATCAAAATTTTTAACAAAAGTAAACATCAGGAAAACTTTAGTTCAGTGATTACACAGTTTATGTTGTAGAGCTGACTTAAAAAAAAAACATGCTGAAATCTGAACTGTTTTTACATTGCAGTGAGCTTTTGAACAACGGAAATTGACAATTTTGGCGATTATTTTGTGTTGCGATTTTAGGAAAGTTTACCGTAGTAGTTTTTATCTAGTCTTGATGAGTACAGTAAAATGCCACCACTTCGAGGCTCAATATGGCGGACAAGTGAAATTTAATTTTTTTATTAAAAAAATGAGTATCATCAAATCAATGCTTCACGGTGTTCAAGTTCTGTATAGTAGCTACACTCAGGAAATATTTTGAAAAAAATGTGAGCCTTCGCAACAATATTGAAATACCTGGAAAATCATACGGGTAATTTGGCAATTATTTAGATTTTCCCATAACAATTATTCTGCGGACACAAACTGTGCTGTTATGTCAGGTGCTTCATGAACTGGTTCATTGCTATGGCAACCAGCTTGAACATGCGTTTGCCTGGAATGAACTTACAGTTTGGTTGTTTTCGTCGTCGTCGTTACCGTGGTAACAGTTTCCCATTGTTCTTGGTTATTTTCATCGTTAGTGCTGTTTGTTTCATTACTTCTGTAATAATAAAGACACAACATTTAATTTCCGCCACTTTCGTGAAGCGCTAGACACGCAATGCAAGCCACAAGAAAAAGTATTCTGACAAAATGACCCAGAATGCACTGTCATGACTACTAACTGGGTAGAAGCTGAATTCATTGTCAGTAGTTTTCTCTGGTGACCGAAAATGAAGGGAAATTGACAGGAATGTTAGTAATACGGCTGAGCCTTTCTGTAACTAGAGTTTTGCCACCCAAATAGTTATTCTCAGTCATTTTTGCTGTTATTAACTCTCATGACAAGGAAACATTATTTGTCTGTTATTTATAAATAGCTCTTCCTTTCACCCTGGTTTCTTGTGACAAAATCCCAAGATGCTTAGTTATACAAGTTTCACGAACTAGTGCAAATGATCTTCTCAATTCAATTAAGATTCCTAGTTGTTCGTTAGTGAGCATTCTTTTGTTCAAGTTATCCGATGATACTTCAAATGACTTCTTATCTTACAATACCATTGGTTCTACAAAGTTACAATGTGTCTGCTGAAGAAATTAGACATGCTTTGTTTATGTGGTTTGTCTATTTTTAAAGGAACATTATCGGGTTTTTTGGTCAATCTAATTTTTGTGGTTATTGTTGGATGAGACAAAAATCTGTTGTGTTTTCTTGATTTTATTACAAATCGACATTTCTCGCTATTGTCTGCCAAACATTCCCTGAAATGATGCTAGGAATTTTTACTTTTGAAATACACTTAAGATACTCTGCTTTTTAAACACGTGGGATTTGATTTAGCGGCAGAGTATTCAACAGCCACTGTAGACCAATTGGTGAGTTTGATTCCAGGCTACTGTTAATTTCTGTGAAATTACTTCTCTCACCGAGAATGTTCCTTTAAAGGCAACTGTAACACTAAACCAATATCAGGGTTGTTCGTGTCTAGGGAGGTCACCCTAAATCTCAATGAGACATTTTTGTTAACTTTGCCATCATGGTTACCCTTCTTTGTCATTGCCATTGGCAATTTGCACTGGAATTTCAAAATCAGTCTTTTGTCCATTTCCTCGGTCTTTCTTAGTCATGCCCTGTGAAGTATACAAAGTTGCCAGGTGTGAGGTTATTCGTGTTCTAGACAGACCAGGTTTTCGACACCTTTTCAGATTGTGACAAGACCAGTGCTATCATCGTTTCCATAATTTCTATAAATTATAAAATGAAAGCAGGAAGTTCACATGAGCTGAAAAGTTATCTCAGTTAGGAAGTAACACGCAGTGACAAGGTCAACTAAGTAAAAAATCTAACTGTAATAAATCTACTTTCCAGTGAAGAATATGCCGATAGAAGCAAGCAATAAACGATGTTTAGCTCATTTGGCAACCAAACAAAATAATGAATATTAACCTTGTTTAGCATTACTTGAAAGTGCCATTTAATTCTATGAGGCTTTTGGCTTCAACAGAGGTGGCATTTGAAGTCATATAGGCTGATTATCGACATTTATGTAAAATCTAAGCAAGTTAGACGCAATATTGCTGACAAGTGAAATTTAATTTTCTTGTTTTTTATGAAAGATAAGCAGCACCAAAGTAATGCTTTACCATCAGAAAAGTATTTTGAAAATTGACATCCACAACAATTATTAGGAGACCTTGGAAAATGAATAATTTTAATTACCTTTTTTTGGAAATTGGTTAGATTAGGTATTCTTTTGAGATGCTGTTCTCTACATACAGGCTAGACAGATGCACTTTTGAACTCTGTCTTGGAAATAACCAATACAGCACCTTTAAGGCATTTAATAACGTTACTCATATTATGGTGCATCTGAGACAGATCACTTGTTAGCAATTACTTTACAAAATAGCACCTACAGTAAAAAAATCTTGAATTTGGGACAAAAATAATTGTTAAAATTGCCATATTTCTATTTTTGGCAGGTTTACCCTGTTGCAAATGCTCACCATTTTACCAAATGTTGTTCGGTGATTGCTACGCCATACAAACCATGCAAAACGCAAAGTAAGGTTTCCGGAAAAGTTACTTTTGTTGAGAAAGTTGACAAAACGAAATTTCACCGTGTTGACTTTAGGCAACAACCAAGATTAAGAACAAGTCAGCATGTTCCATGAGAAGAATGTAATAACTGACTTATCAAAGTGTACCTGTGCAATACTTGCTAACACTCCTGTCCGCCATAGAGTGTTACCAAATTGAAGAAGTTTTACCGTATTTACTTACCATGCCAATAATGAGGCCTGATGATTCAAACTCTTTGAAAGCTTCACTTTGCGGTGCCTTCTTTGCTGGTTTATACAGGGGTTTATTGGTTTCCTTCGTAGTCTCCAGTGACCGCACCATCTCCGTTACGGAGACTCGGGAGTTTTTTCCGTCTCTGCAAGATTTTGAATGTTCTTTGCCAGCTTGCTATGTATATTGGCAACGTTGTCATTCTCTCTAGCATGCAATGTTGAGGGTACATAAGTCATAATTTTGTCATTTTGTAAGTACAGATAGCATGTATGACTGGAGTGGGATCCTGTTTGTGTTAAGCTATAGTAACTGTTCTAGTTGAAATATATAATTGTGTTAATGCATTGAAAATTACACCCATGACTACTGAATTTGATGATCATTAGATCAAAAAGTCATAATTTTTTTATTCTAGTCTTTGTTTTCTCTGCGAAACTGTTACTATATTGAAAGTGAAATACATGTGTCTTTATTAACATTTTTTTGTAGTCTTTGAAGTATTTTGGACAGATTTTATGTTGCCCCGTCCTACAAGTTCTACTTATGACTTGATTCTTGAAAATCAAGTGTTTTAGCTTTTGGTTCGCTTTGAGCGTTTGTTAGCTTTGATAAGAAAGAGACATTGTGACAAAAAACTATTTCAAATTCTCCAGTTCCCCAAACTAGAAAGTTTTTGCCTAATTCATAACGAATGGACAGCAGCTGTTTGAGCTCTTTGTTGATACTTACATTATGATTTTTGGTAAAATCTCTTCCTCATCTTTAGCTGGAGTGTTTACGCTCCGCACCTCATCCACACTCTCTGAATCCAGCGATAACGACTTCTTCTTTGGACAGCAGCAAGCTAGCAACAACACAGTGCTTGTCAGTGTCACGACTGTAGCCATGCTTCCGAATAACACAGCATATTTTTCTTCCACACCCCACACATGGGGATCTGGATTTCCTTCCATGTTGGTCAAATGCATCTTAAATTCCTTGCTAAATTCCTCATGAAATGGGCATTGTCATATTTTGACTAAATCCTTCCCCCCACATTCGTTATTGAATCCAGCTTGCATCTGGCTTGTGAATGACCCTATGGCTACAAGTGCTCAGAAGGCCGATAATGTTCAAGCCAGAAATAACCTTTCACAGTCAATCCCTCAATCCGATCAGCTTCCCAAGACTAATGATTTAGCACAACTCTTATCCACGTACAACATCACTTAGTCTGTTGTGATAAATGTGTAGTTGTTTTTTAGCTAGCTGACATCTTAATCCACATTAGTCCAAATAGTAGCTTTCTCTCAGGTATCTCAGCCGGGTCAGACCTCCAGTCACTCTGGTCTCTACTTCCTGTCTGGCATTCCTGAGGTGAATCGTTGGTTGTCAGTGTTGGCTCTGCTCAAAGCATGTTCACTTTGACTCGGGATTCTGGAAGATACCATTTATTTAGAATTATTCCAAAAAATTGGCACCAAGTTGTTGAATTGTTTTGGTACACAGTTGGTGGCAAGTTGGTTTTGTCTCACAGTGCACATTTTGTCGTAGGTAGACTTTGTTCAAACTTAGAAATTATTAGTCGGTGAAAAATAGAAAATCCGACTGTGGATCAACAATTTATCAGGGCCCAGTTGCATAAAGTTATGTGCGCTATATACCATAGCAACGATGACATCCCATTCTCACTCAGCAGTCAAGCTATCCAGCATATAAGTTTTGAAATATTACACAACCGAGTCCTGTACAAAATTAGCCTGATGTCTCGTTTCAATACAAAAAGAGACTGGAGCTAAACTGGTCATTTAATGTGCCATTGCAGTGCCACAGAAAAGAAATACCTTCTGGTATTAAAGCTTGTGGTTATACAATACTTGCATACAAGATGACTAATGATTCACATCAACAACAGTTCTACATGTATGTAACTGAGATGCTTAACTAGACAACAACTAACCAACCCCTACCTCATTAAGAAGTCTGTCCACATAATGACGTTCATGTCAATGTCTGCATCAATTTCCCAAATTAGAAAATAAGAGATTGGTTCGACACAGAGCCATTGTCCTCATCTGGATTTGCAAAGATTTCTCTGTATGTACAGTATAGGACAAAAGTAGTTGGACAAAATACCCATTTCCTGTCATGACAGCTAAGTATATGTTTACGGCAAAAATAATTGATATTGACTATTTTAGCCACAAAATTCTTGTTACAGACTGGCTTAGCCACCTTTCTCACTTTCTTGTCAATTCCCCTTCATTCTCGCTCACAAAGCTGCTCTGATAAAGAATTGAACTTCTGCCCAGGCCTCATGACCAGGAATTCTGGGTCATTTTGTCTGAATACTTTTGACCTGTACTGTATGCTGCAGTGCCTGTGAACTGTTGTGGATAAGTTTATAATTGATTGAATAAATAGAAGAGCTGTGTTATTGGTGGGTAGAGTGAACAGTAATTAGCTTATTGGAGTCACATTGCATTGTATGGTGCTTGGCTGTGTTTTGGTTGGAATGTTATCACCATTGTTGTATTTATTGTTATTGCCACCACAAGACATTCTGCTATGCTCTTGATATTGGTTTGGTTATTGTGTTGTTGATCTGTTATCAGATGCTGTAGTCTTACAACAGCTTGTGAATTACCAGTGTTGTTCACTGATCCAACCAAGGTTGATTTGCAACAAAACTAAATGGATTGGAAACACGGATGAGGGCAAAGTAATGAAAATTTGTTGTGTTATTTCTAAATCCGTGTATGGCATAGTCTCAATAATTCAGGACACAAGTGAAATTTTATTTTCGTAAAAAGTAAGTAGCTCCAGATAAATGTTATATAATTTCTAAAGGTCTACGCCACAGCTACTATCATAACGTTAGAAGCTTTTGAAAATGAAAAAGACCAATTTTAGAATATTTTTGTCAGAAATTGGTGAGATTTTATCGTAAACAGTGACGAAATGATTTAAGTTGTGCCGGTATCACTGCAAACCTTTCGTTAAACACTTTTTTAATTTTCACAATTATCACTTGTCAAATGCACATTGAAAAAACAGTTATTTGATCGAGTCAAACTAGTTGTTTTGATAAGATTTTCACCTTAAACTTAAGTGCTATATGGTCACCCATTTCAAGATGTAGGGTATTTGTGTGAAAACTTGAACTGTCTTAAAGATGGTGTGCAATCTCTTAGACACCTCCAGGTCTTTTTGCACAAGCTATTAACCTACATTTAGATTGTTTGATAAAGCTGGAAAAACATTTCAAGAGAATCCAGAAATATTCGCAGGGAAGATGCAATTGCTCATCTGACAAGCATGCACATTCTCTCAAAAAACACATTATCTGTCCACATCTATTAACTGCAGGAGCTGTGTAGTTTGGGTCATGATTCATAGCATAACACTGCCAGAGATTTCAACTTCTGTAGTAGACATCTGTGTTTGTTGGGTTTCAATATCAACAACAGGGGATACCCTGTTTAATGTCAGTGGAAAGTCTCGTAAACCGAGTGCCAATCATCGATTGAAAAAACATGCAAATAAATGCACGGGATGAGTTTATTAAAAGAGCACCTGTTATATTAAAAAGTGGGATGTGAAGTGGAGTCTTTGTCTAGAGAACAAGTTTGTCCCTGTGAAATGATCTTGTATCAAGTCAGTTTAACTTTTTGTAATGTTCTTGAAGTAAATTATGATTCTAGTCTAATCTAGAATTTTGTCTTGACTTTATTTGTCTCCAGAGGAATAAATTAGTAATTCATTCAAATGGCTAAAAAGCATATCATAGTTGGTTTTAGTCAGTGTTTTTTTTTTTTTTTAATTAGAGTGGTGCGGTAGTTTCGTTGCTCACTTTTTCAAAAAAGATAATCCACCTGAGACTTCCACAAATGATGAGAGATTTTTTTTACTCATGGCTTGACAACATCACGGTGTTTCACACTTTGCTTATTCTTGCTTATGTGCCTTTGTTCAGCTTTTTTAAAAAAAATCGAGAATTGATGCAGGCAGACATTTTTTAACATTATTTTTAGTTGGTAAATGCAGATCTCAAAATGAGTCTGGGTACAGACCAGACCACAATCAACTTTGCTTTTTGGACTTTAATAGCATTTTCAATTTATTTCACAAATTACTCTTTTCATGGAAATTAGTTTGAACCCATGTAAATTAATTCTAACGAGCCAAATTTTCCTGCTGAACCTATTGTGGTTCTTATGCAAGTCTTTCTGCATGAAATGAACGCACAGGTTGCTGTAAGATGACACGTCCTTTGTGTCTGGACAGGCTTGATGACACTATTCTATACTATTCTCAGCCTTTGCCTCACAGTTGTTCTTTTTAAACCCACTATGATGACATATTAATGGTTCACTGCTTGCAAGCTATCTTGATCAAGTCTTGTTTAGATCAAATGGTCCACACTTAACTGCAGTCATCAAATGTAATGGATCAGAGCACCTTACCTTTTGTCCTATGGCTTCTTGAATCTAGATAATGATCACGGAGCAATTGCTCGAGGGCTTTTTGTCTGATGTCTACCTTTTTGTTGCTCCGCATCACTGGCGTTGAGAAAAATCAATTCTCATTTCCCTTGCTCTGTCTGGAAGAGCCTAAGTGTGCTGTTGATATAGTTGTTTTTAATAAAACCATATTGACCCTAGTAAACTGGCAGGCTTTGGCCACTTTCTCTGACAAGTCCTCTTGACATCTGATCTTGAACAAGGCATGCATTTGAATTGGGCGGCGTCAGGGCAGGGGGGGATGTAGTGGTTTATGATGAAATTAAGGTAATTACTAACAAAGCCTGTGTTGGGAAGTAGCTGCTTTCTTATGAAATGTAAGGTAATTGAAAACAAATGCTGTTGGAGTGTATAGCAAGGGAAGTTTGTGTGCGATAATGTGTTGTAATCTGGATTTTAATTGGTCCAAGTCTTTGCAGTTCCTTGTTCATGATGTTGGGCAAGATTGGAATGAAGAGAAGATTTGTCGTCTATTTGTCATCTAGTTGTGGTTTAGTTGTTTCCATTTGTTGGTCGTTTTTCACAGTCCCATCACTCATGTTTGTTTTTGGCATTATTGCTAAAGTGTGAATTATAATAAAGATACTGACTTGTTATTTGTTCACTAGATTAACAACAATGTGTTGTTTTTCTATAAGAAATAGATTTGCTTCCAAAACTGAAAAAACCAATATTGTTCTCTTCAATTTTGTCATTACACCTTGACAGAAGTGAGTGAATTTTCGTCATTTTTGTTTGAGAGGAGGCAAAATTGCGTTTGAAATCGCAGACGACTGCGTGGCTATAAGAATTATAATTGCTCATTGTTTCGCGAAGACCTGTCCATTCTTTATCACCATACCACAGTTAATCCCTTGGATCCTCCAACACCAATTAAATAGTTATTAGCGTGGTTNCTAAGTGGAAATTTCTTGTGATTGTTGTTGGGTGGGATAGACTTAGTACAATTATTAGTTTTGACCAGAGCTTTAAAACAACAAAATCCATTGTTGCTTTGTTATTTTATTACGAATCACCAACTCTCACCATTGTTTACCAGACATTCGCTGAAATTGAGGCTTGTGAATTCGCCAGTCAAATACACTTAAAATTCTCTACCATTTATCAAATGGTGTTTAGCTCCACAAGCAGTGTTGGACTGCGACCATAAGGGTTGCGGGTTTGATTCTGCTTGGGATGATGTCAGAAAACCACTTTTCTCACCGCTAATGTTCCATTAAGGAGCTACAGTTTCTCATAAGGGTCACACAAGGCAGTTTAGCTTTTCTCATATATCCTGAGAGCCAGTCTTTAATACATGGGTTCATATGTTTGGCAAACACTGGTTGAACACTTCATTGCTCAATTGTTGCCTTGCAATGCAACGTCAATCATTTTGAGTTGTTCGCACTAAAATTTTAAAGTGCACAGAAGACATATAACCTCGAAAGCTTTCGAGTTGATGGTTCAGCCCATACAACTTATAGAAAGTAATTCAATGTTGCCTTGTGGCTCAAAGTGTGCATGCAAAGTACATTTCCATTCATGATTTGGTGAAAAAGAAACAGCTACAGTTCACGTTTCAACATTCACTACCATCCATTTCAAAACCTGCTAAATCTTTGTTTTAGTAAAACATTAATACGTTTTTGTGTCTGAATGTTCATGCACATGAGAATTCAATAAGCTTGTGCTTGTACACCATAAAGACAGTCTTGCTTACCTTACCTCTGTACAGAATGGGGTCGTATCTCTGTCTCATCCCTTCTCATTCTTGTCTGCTTGACATCATGGTGTGTCTCTCCACTTATTGCATTGTTTCTCCTCTTCTTGGCATTGCTATGATGACTGTGGCTTGGTTGACTGGCTAACTTCAGCCAAGCGTTATCTGCCCCCTGATGGTATGTTGGGTATGTATATACATGTTCAGGGCCTTGGATTACACTGGGAGCCCATCAGTGGTTTCAAGTGCAGGCTGTGAAACCCTTTTGGTGAAGTTTGTGTGTTTGTGTTTACATTATACTGTTGCCTTACTGTAGTATCAACTGAGCAGAGTAAGGGTTAAACTGATGTTTTTATTTTTTTGAATTAAGTAGTCTATTGCTGGAAAATTACAATTACCACCACGCTATTAGAAATTTTGGAAAGCTTATTCTTATGAAGGGACATTTTTGTTGGAAGCTTTCACTGATGAAACAGGTCACCTTTTCATAGAGTTTCTTTACATTTTTTGTATTAAAATCTGGATGGACAACATACAAGTTGCCTTGTAGACATTGACAGATGGTGCAGGTACAATAGCCTTTCTGATTTCCTGAAGAACAGGAAGATTAGAAGACTTAGAATGAACCTCATGCTTAAGAATCTTCCTGAGTCTTAATCAGGTGATTAGTGAAATGGGCGCAACCTTGTGGCCTTAGCACACCTGGTGCACCACAAAAGGCACCAGGCCACTGGCGCATGTTTTATTAAAATTCGAAAACATTGCGGTCAAATTCCACTAGTTTAGGACATATTTGCTAATTTTTCATTAAGGATAAGTTGTATCTGATTTTAATATTTTCCATGTTCGGCTTCTACACCAGGGCTTGGAATTTTCCTCTTTTAAGGGGATTTCCTCTTTTTTGGTTTCTGTTTCCTCTTTTTTCACATCTCTTTTATCATTATTTTGACTATGCCGGCAAAAACGTTCATTTCAGTTGAATTAAAAAAAGTCTTATCACACAGGCCTATTTGTGGAATGATACATCACCTGGAAATTTTTTCCTCTTTCTTATCAGTGGTCATTCCAAGTCTGCATAGCTAGCATCTGGCAATGATTTGAGAAATTGTAGGCTTTCATACCAATGTTTGAAGCCTTGGAAACATGAAGAAGGCAATTTTAGCAAGCGTTAGTTTTGTCCGAAATTGGTGAGGTTTTACCCTATCTTGCTGGCAGTTGATTCCAAATGCTTACAGTAGCAATCCATTAAAATTCAGGACACAAAAATACAAGCTACAGCATGTTAACCCTACTGCTGTTGATGCAGTGTACCTGTTGGAGACATTCTAAACACCCCCTTTTGGGAGGAATGTAACTCGATGAAGACCTCTTTTGCTGGAGAACTGTTGTGAAAAAGTCCGGATTGTCTGAGCAGCACATCCTGTGTGTACACCTAAACCTTAGACATAGATGTCAAAAACTACTTGGTTGTCTTCCGCTTGAAACTGAATTTGATATGCCCTTTTCTAGTAAATCGCCTTGGTCTTTCAACAGTATCAATGTAAGCAGGCATAGGATAGTGCATTAAACATCCATAAAATTATGTGCGTGCATAGTAAATGACAAATCTTCAAATAACTTGGTTTTCATTCACTTAAAACTACATTTCCTTCTGTTAAGCTGTTTGCGAAACCAAAATGAAAACCAGTGTCAGAATTTTCCTTATCATGATAGGACTTCATTTTCATAGTCTAGAACCGAAGCATTTACGAGTAGTAAAACTTCAAAGATTGTAATGCTGGCCGGCCATCTCGAAATTAGCCCGTTTTCATTAGATTGGGCACTAGTGTCGTTTTCTTATGAAAATAAGGTTTTATGTCCAGTTGGATAGGCTCAATTTGCAGGATTTGCAAAATGAACCCAATTTGTCACAATGAAATTCCCCTTGCCGAATTAAACTTTTCACTTTTGCAGGAGTAGAAAACGCACTGCGTCATTAACCTAGTTTTGAATGGTGGTACCACTGGCACACTTCTGAGCTGAACAGAATGGTTTATTAAGACTTGGTCTCATTAGAAACTGGGCCCTTTTCGCAGCACCTTGTGCTTCATGGCTTCTGTCAAGAGGCCTGTTTATTGAAGGATCTGGTCAAAGGTCCCGTTTTTGCTTCTGGAATTGATATCCTCTGAGTAGCGAACGTCAAATTGATTTTTCAAAATCAAGAACCCCCGTTAGTGATGGCTTTTTTTGGTAGGGGTTATTCATGTAAATAATAATTGAGAGCAATGATTGTGCGGGCTTAATTTCCATGTGGTAAAATCTTGCCAATTTAGGACGCAATATGGCTGAAACGAGAGTTTCTATTTTTTCTCATTTTTGTTGAACGATACGTAACACCAAGTTAATACTTTCCAATGTTCATGTTCTGTAGCAATGATACCACCTGATAATGGTATGGAAAAATTATCGGCATGACAACATTATTAGAGAAAATGGCTGTTTTAATATTATTTTGTCGGGAATTGGATAGGTTTTCCTTTACTGAACATTATGGAGAGAAAAACAATGCATGCACCGTCATGCTAAACCAAACTTGGGACTTGATAACTTTCTGGTGAAGAAGTGGTCTAGGGTCGATGTACTTCAAATTCCATTTTCACAAAGCCCTTGTGTTGGACTGCTTCAGTCACAACCAAGTGCCTCAGGTTGCCATGGTGATCAGCTGTGGCTGGAATGTTACTGCACTTTCAATAAGCAGCTGTTGTTTAAATTTGTCCGGCTGCTCTAGCTTGAATTACTAAACATATGTTTTATTCACGCTGTAATTATGTGTGGTGCGACATCGGTAATTAATTGTTCATTGCTAACCTTAACATGTGCGATGCCAGGGGGCATAAATGTAGAGAAACATTCCGACAGTTTGTCAAACTTCGTAATGTAGTTTTGATTTATTGTCATATTGATGTACAAATTGTTCAATAAAGACACAAACGTTGGTCATGAATTAGCCAGAAATACACAACCAAGGTTAAATGAAATTAAACTTTTAAGCCGAAGTTGTTAAAATTCTATTTTGTGTGTCTGCCACTGAAGGGAATTGCTGAATAACTGCGTTTTCATACCTATTGAGCATTGTCTTGTATGCGGACATGAAAATTGTTGTTTCAAATATTTGGAAGTCATTCAGCCAGTTTGATGTAAACCTGTTATGTATATGCAGTAAAGTATTTTAATACGGTATATTGCATATTTTTACCACGGTTTAAAAATCATGGATTCAGTGCGCAGTGTATTCAATATAGCTGTATTAAATCATAGACATGGCATACAAGTACTTGAAACAACTGATAGAGTATACACCCAGTATGCATACAGTAGGTACCGTATTTGATATGCAGTTTAGTCAAAAAGGTGATTAGAATGTATTCAATATAACGTGTCTGTTTCTGAGAAGTCATGTTGAAAAATGCAGATCAGAAATAAATGGTGCAGGAAATGATCTAATCAATCAAAAATTAAAAATTAAAAATATCTGTGCGAAGTCTGATCAGAGTTACCCATCTCAATTGATGTCATAGTCGCAGATCCAGAATTTTGTCCAGGAAGTCCGATAAGGAACAAACAAAGAGGTACTTGAGATTCCCCCATTACAAAAATATAGAAGTGACCGTGTGGGAATCTGGACCCCCTCTACCCCTCTCTGAATCCGCAACTGGCTCGTATGGAAACAAAATAGATGGTGACTGAAAAGCATCAGAGGGCACATTTTGTGAAAGAAATTTGTATTGCTTTTGGCCTGAGGCTCCACTTTATGTGACTAATGTTATTACTTTGAAAAGGTTGAATACAGTAATTCTACACTTGTTTAACAAACAATATGGCAGAAAAATACTTTAAAATTTACAACAAAAATGAACATGAAGAGAATTTTCTGTTTAGTGTCAGTATAGTTTGTACTGAACAGCTGCCATAAAACAACGCTTGGTTAAATTTTGATTATTTGCAGCCAAGTTGTAAACCAATGAAAATTAGACAATGACCTTTTGGCAATTACATTCATGCTAAATGGCTGATGGTACCATCATTGTCTCTTTGTGTCAGTTGAAAACACTCCTTGTTTTCTGTGGTTAATACTATGTTAAGAATGGGGCTCTTTTGTGTTATTTGTGTCCTTGTAATCTGCTTCATTCTTATTTCATCTTACTTTAAAGTTGTTTATTTTTACCCGCCTATGTAGCGCTCAATTTCACGTAGATTTTGTGATGTTTCTCTGTGAACTTCATTTTACAACTTGTGTTATGGTTGATTGTTCGGGTTTCCTTAAGTCTAACCGACCACCGTGTTATTTTTTAGCCGCTAGTTAAGTTCAAGAGTCAACTGTATTACGAAGAAAAGGATTACGTAACGGAAACAGAAAAGGAATTAACGCCCCAGAAAAGGAGCAAGGTTAGTAGAATGGTCAAATCCAGGATTCTGTTTCATGAAAAGTGACTTAAGACGGAAATTCGGTCTTAAGCTCCTACTTAAGTGGGGAAGCAGGCCGCAGGGCTGGTAATTGAATAATTACCGTTGAAGGGAAACTCTTACCACTCCCCACAAAGTACCACAAACTGCAAGAACATTCACCTCATGAAACGAATCCTTATTTGGCAACCTGAACCTACATTATGTGTGGGAGGTGTACCTTAAGTTTGTGTTTTAGTCCAGTCTCTGTGATGAGGGTTGTTTGCGCGTGGTAGAGTTGTTACGGTGCGTGGTAAGGGTCACTTTCCTGTGCTAAGTGTTCTGCAGACAGTTTTACAGTAGTTTTCGAAAAGTGGATGTGATGTCGAAAACTCGGACAGAAATCACGTGAAAATAAACACTAAATCTTATGAAAATGAGCCACTAATTTTTGCTTTGAACTTCTACCAAGTTTCGACGAGAAGAAATTTTGTTTAATTCGTTTTAAAAAAACTAACTGTAATTGTTTAATTACCACCTTGAGTTTGTGTGCCTCATATCTGCAAGGCTTGCGAACGGAGTTTGTGTAAAAGATTATGGTTTGCATACTAGGTGAAGCAATAACGTGCACACGTAATAGATGTTTTATTTATTTGTTCCGGCAAGAGCAAACTTTAGTCCACATTTGCTGTGCTGTCATTTGTCACATTCCTTGAAACTGAAACCAGTCACCTTGGTGTAAAAAGTGTGACACTGATGTTGAATAAGACTAATGAATTGTTTGTGTGTATGAGCGTGCATGTGTGTGTGTGTCTGTGTATGTGCGTGCGTCTCTGCTGTATTTTTGCTCTTAAGAACTGTGGTCATATTTACTGCAGACGTGGAACATTTATGAGTTCAAGGCAAATAGATTGTGTGACTGGAAGGCAGATCAACTGCTTAAAACAACTTTGTTAAGCAACAATTAGCGTAACTTCAATGTGCAAAATGATAATATTCTCGCAAATGGAGTGCAATCATCACCAGCCAACAGAGCCTTACCGCACATTATGCCATTGGAATGTAGCCTGCTTACGATAAGAAGGCAGATCAGTCGACTGATTTGGGGGTAAATGAGAAGAAGACAGATCACACATCTGACAAATGTTCTCACTGGAAACTTTTAAAAGCAAATCAGAAAACATCTAATGTGCATCTGATTGATGGCTCATGGACTATTACAGAATCTTGCGCATGGGTTACTTATTTTGTATTGTAAGAAAAAGTGAACTGCTAATCCTTCAAAGCCGTTTTCATGTGTCAAACTTGTTCTCACACATGTAAAACTCGATGTGGCGTACAAGTGGATTTTCACAAAATGAAGGTCTTATGTATCGACATTAAACAACTTTTACTACATTCTTAGTATTATTGATATGATGCAGTGGTCACAAAGCAACACCCAATGAGTGAAAATTTTGTATTTCTACCAAAATTAACAGACCCCGAAAACAAACATTCTGATATACATCTCTGATATACACCCCTAGAAGCATACTGTTTGTGATGTAGCCGTGGCTGCAATAGTCCTTTTGCGAGTTTATAACAATAACGCGAGATTATGTGAGACTTAACTGTGACATCACCGGAAGTGGGGCAAAAGCTTGTCGTTTGGCCATTTGCCCGATATGGTAGCAGAGTGTATTCTGTTGTTTACGTCGAGTTTTTAATCTTTTAGTGTGAAAAACGCCAAACAAGCATTGCTGTTATGGCAAATGAAATTCAGATTCGCACTACAATACGTTTCATCGCGTTCTGTACTAATTTCGTCCCGTGTATTTTAAACGAGCGGTAAGCGAAATCCGCTCACTGATTAAGTTTTCACCTCATCAAGAAATACATTCCACACCTAAAATTATCACCTAAAAAGGCGCTTACTTTATTCAGTGATCCTTTCTGCTTCTATATATATTTTCGATAAAGCATAGCTACGGGAATTCAGGTGACTTTGGCGAAGAATTCCAACTCCACTTTTTGGTTACTGTTAACTTTGACTGCGCACACGATAACCACAAAGTATTTCAACTGAGTCAGGTGAGTATGAGGCAAAGGCTAGCGCAATACTGAGCAAAGCGTGTGACCTGGCACGTGGCACTTGCCCAATAGCATGGGAAAATATCAACTGAAATTTGTAAGATTTGTGTCTTTTTGTTTGTCAACAAGCGTGATTTCACGTAACTTCCTCAAAATGGTGCCCGCTGAGAGAAACTCGAGTGACATGTTCAAGTTATTTGTAGACTAAATTGTATCCAAAGTCAGGGTATGGGCTAATTATAACTCCATGCCCCATATGCATGTTTCAATTGATTTTATTTGCTGTATTTTGAAATGACTAATTTTTTATGGGGATTTACAATTGCCCCTGTATGCCTGCGGCATTCAGGCCTAGACCGGATCGAGTTCCAATTTCAGTCCGTTCACAGCTTCGCACAACATAACAAGTTCACATTTTCTTCGTTCATTCACAGTTATTTCACGATCCATCGACCATCCCCTAAATCGTGTTGACGTTTTAAGCGTAAAATTCACTGTAAGAACTCCAGTAAGATTTCGCGTGTGTAGCAAAGACTCGGGGCAAAACAAGAACAATATGGCGGGTTTTGCTCCTCTTCCGGTGATGTCACATTGACTAACTGGAAACTCACAAGTGAGCTATTCAATGGTTTGCATTGCTTATATGCTTAATACAGAGAGTTACCATGAATCTTGACTACTCGGACACATGATAAAACTGTGGGCCGTATGAAGTGCATCGATTGGTTCAACAGGGAAGATTCACCAGCGCTAACTTAATTTATTCCAGTTTTAGTTTTGTTGTTTTAGTTTGTGTGGGGCTTAGAATGCTTGCGGGAGTTTTATGTCAAAATTCTGGAAATAAAAGTTCTGCCCGTATGGGTACTGCATCAGTGTGTTATAACTGGAATCATACGTGATAAGTTGTTTGTGTTGTTGTGTTGCAGGTAATTTTCTTTAAAAATGGTGTCAACCAAGGTGAGGCGTTCACAGACATCTATAGTGGTTACTATTATCCAGCAATCTCCCTGTACAAAAATGCCACGGTAGGTTGACAGATGGATGTACATTAGAAGGCATCTTCTGACACAGTCGTTTTGAATGCTTCGTTGTATGGGTGTTTCTGAGGCCTAGTTTTAGGGAGAGCAAAACTGCTCTTTGCTTCTGCAGTTAAGGCATCATTTCTTCAATGTTTAGCTGCCAAAATTTGAAATAAATTAAGTCATTCATAACATTCCTTAACTTGATAGTTATTCTGTTACTAACAAAAACATCAAATCCATCAGTGACTCAAGAAGAAGGTTTTGAGTTTATTAGTGTTGGCCAATCCTAAAATTGCGCATTCAGAATGGTGCATGTACGCATCGCCTGTGACTAAAGCTGTCACCTCATTGGCAAAAATTGTGTAATATTTTTAAACCCTAAATTATTATTCTTGTTAAGATATCAATTTGACTGCTAAACGGCGGCAAAATGTTGCTTCAAATTGGACAACTTTCTCGTTACAATTCGTCAAAAACTGCATTGAGCAATTATTTCGTTTCCTATCTTGAATGAATTATTATCTTGGCTTGGAAAATTATTTGGCATCTGATGTTTGTTTAGATTCTGTTTATTTTTTCGTTCAAATCACTCTAGCTCAATATGCTGCAATTATTTTATGATGTAAATCATTCTAATAAGCATTTTAAACAGGAAACCTTTTGGTGTTAGTTTTCCTAACATTATTGAGAATTACTAGTTATCCTAGATGCGTTTCAATGTGAATTAACTGTTTCTGCATATTTCTAATGAGCCGTGCATTCAATATTTTCAAAGAGACATGTTTTTTTTCCATCTAGTCAGTGGGTGAATTCAAATTCAAGATAGAATACTGTCTCAACTGATTCTTTACAAAGATGGAGAAAACTTGCATACTTCAAGAAAAGCACTTTAGAAATTTTGTATGCATTCTTGAAGGGGAACATTTGTTTACGCCTTTGGAAGCCATTTTGGTTAATTAACAAATTTTAGTTACCACAAAGTGCATTTTGAACCCGCACTATTAAACCGAAATTAAAAAAGAATTCTTTAAACCTGAAGTTACACATCTAATCAGGCAAATACTTCTACTTATTTTTTGTTTTTAATAGAAATCCACTCCTAAAATTCTCAAAATATCTTGCAGATTAAGTAAAATACGCCAAATTGACCAAAATTCCTTCAAAAAAAAAAACAATTCCCTTATGATTAAAGCCAGGAATTCATATGAAAGTGTGTCTCTATGAATCATGTTTTATCATAAATAACAACACTTCCTTTAAACTCCATCAAGAAGACAATTTAATAAACACATTTGTATCAAAGACATAACAGTCCCACATTGACAATTTTGTATCACTTTTATCAGGTTTCCAATCTAAACATTTGGGTTTGACTGTACTGTGAATTACCAGTAAACTGAATGTGTTTATGTTTAGTGTCTGGCATCACCAAACTCACTGGTTATTTAATGTTTTTATTTTTCACAGGTCACCGCAAATTATGGACCAAGTTTCAAGTTCCAGCCCAAAGATTTGGACTTTCAACCGGTGGGTACTGGATGGAAATTTTTTAATTTGATGTAGTTGAATTAAAGGAATTAATTGTACAGATAATTTGGAAATTTGTTTCTGATGCAGTTTCAAATTTTTATTTGCCTTTACCAAGCGTACTTAGGGATGAGCAGTGTGTCGCACTCGAAAATAAACTGCACTTACCACTAAAGCTTATACAATTATCATTGTGCTCACAACAAAAACTCACCACCTTTGAATCTTTGGACACACTGTCATGTAATTCACTGCACATACAACTGCTACATGTGTCTGTAACGTGTTCAATCACACAATCTATGGTTCTTGCTGACACAAAGAAATGTACTGTACTCAGTCGGGTTAGCCCCTATTTATGGGTTAATGCCCACCCCTGAAATTTCCAAATTTTTGCTTTTAAGCAGCCATGCAGACTCAAACTTACAGCGATAATGCTATGGTCATCAAATGTGAATCAGATTATGACAATTACCTTTCTTAACCATAATGTACTTGAAAACAGAACAATAGACGCGTATCTTGAGCCCACTCAAAAGTGGAATTTGAAATGTCAAAAATAGTTCAGAGTTTGATTTTGAGTTCTAAGATTAAACCCGGGCCCTGGTGAAGCGTTGTGTTGCCCAGGTGGATGTGAAATGCACATATCCGTTGTCATGACATTTTTGTTTCGTTGCAGATGAGCGAAGCAGCCTCATTAACAAGCGTGGAGAACACACTCCGGGATATTTTGTACCATACTGAAAATGAAGGACAGCTACCGGACTTCTGATTGAATAGACAAACCTTACTAGCATTCAAAACACTGTTTAGGAATGAGAGAGAACAGATAGTTTGCTTTAAAATTACGTGGTGTTACGATTGAGTATCATCAGTTAAGATATTTTGCATTTCTGAATCCATGTCAATAAAAACTTTTGAGTATTTCTTTGTTGCTAATTTTATCTCTGAATGGTATCTGATATGCCATCATTTCTGTTTTCAGCAGGAGAGATGTTGGAAACATCATAATCACAGTATTTTTGTTTAATCGATCTTTTGCGAGACACAAAGCAGGACTGTTTGTCTCACTTCCTTATCGTCATGGTGCTAACCCTTCACAACTAAAATCCACCTGAGGCTTGAAGGACCTCCTGGTGGGTTTTCTGCGCGATTATGCAACAAGATGGAAAATTTTCCCCACTTTTCTTTTTAGGCTGCATTAAAAAACTCGTAATACGTAATATCCCTTATGGTCATAAAATTCCGTTTTCGTTAACAACAAGAACATTCAGTGACTCGAGAAAACTCTTCATTGTTTATTGCAGTTGCCCATTCCTAAATTCAAAAATGGCACAACTACACATTCCCTGTGCTGGCTCATTCAGAATTCAAAGTTGGAGGAGCGTGGAAAAGTTTTTAAACACCAAAGCGCTTCAGTTAAAATTTTAACATTGACTGCTTAATGCTGCAAGGCATTATTTGAGATTTTCAAAACGTCTATATACCATTGGCCAAATCGTGCAGAACACACATCAACAATTATGTAGTATGGCAAGTTTTAATTCCATTAGTTTTCATCAGTCCAAGAGTATGTTCCGTGTGTTTAACACACAACATGACCCTGATTAGTTATTTTTATGACAAATCCACAGCTCTTTCCAATTTAATACTCGAGGTTTCAAAAATACGAGCGTAATGGTCAGTCGAAAGTGAAATTATCTAAAAATGATTTTTGCTATTTTGGAAACAAAAACTATTATTGTTACATGTTGTATAGTTTATTAATCCATGATTGACTTAATGCGAAGCAAAACAGCAACATAGTTCAAACAATGACTAAATCAAGTACAACTAGCATTACACGATATAGCACCAAGATGAACATGGTTATCAATACAACAATGACAAGAAGGAAATGAGGTAATCCTGTATTAATGTCCTGATCAGAAGTACCAATGAAGACTGATTGAATTAAAATCAATAAAATGAATACTATCATTAGCTTAGTTTCATAACAGAAATAAGGATGACGGTGTGTATGTTTCTAAAGCCCAGTCCACACACAGACTTGCCCTAGAACAACTTGCCCCACTTTAAGTGAAGCGCCTGCACACACATATATATGCAATAACTAGAGCAAACCAGAAATTATCGCTCTGTGCATGACAATGAATAGCTGAATGGCGTGAAAAAGAAAACCCATCAGTATGTAACTGCAGCTGATTATTACTTTTGCTTTGCCCCAGGTTTGCAGCCACACGGCGATTAGAGGAGGAGCAAGTTACCTTAGAACAAGTGGGTTTTCACAAGTGGTGCAAGTTGCACTAGTTTAAATAGCGTCCACACAGCCCTCGACTTGTTCCAGGAGTAAGTTGTTCTAGGGTTAGTCTGTGTGTGGACGGTACTTAGTATAAGAAGCATAGATCAGTTTCATTGCAAAACAACTAATGTTACACTTTGCAATGTGTGTAAAAAACACTCTTCACAACAAATTTACAACATCGTTTGAGAGATTAACTGATAGTGATTGATCAGTTTGTCGAATAATGTTACAGCCTTGGTGTACCGAACCGTGACGGAAAAACATCCAGAGGGCAACTCCAGTCTTATAAGACTGATGGTTGCCGAACAAAGTTCTATCCTACACTTCGTCTGGAGTTTCTAGTCAGAAATTTCTAGGGCAACAGTAAAACCTCAACAATTTAGGACACAATATGGCCAACTAGTGAAATTTTATTTTCTCAGTTGTTAAATGTTGCACCAAGTTAATGGTTTTCCATCTTCAGTTTCTGCACCATGATAGGTATTATCTGACATTGTTTTGAGAAATTGTGAACATTCACAATGTTATGTACCCTTGAAAAATGAAAAAGGAAATTTTGAAAATAATTGTTTTCGTCTGACATTGGTGAGACTTTATCTTATGGTGCTTTGGCCACAAAATTTGAAATCTGTTCCCTGGTTAAGATGGAACCTGTCAAGAAAGGACAAATATTTCCTTTCCAATTTCAGAGAAGATGGGCAGGTGACCTGGTGCCTTCTGCAGTACGCCAGCATGCTTAGGCCACACAGTTGGGTCCAATTTTAAGCAGCCGACATAACACGATGAGATTCCATTTTGGTTAACATGACAGCACATTAGTGACTTAGCATAAAGGTCAGGTAAATGACATCATCATTCTTACCCAACATAACTTGACTTAGCGGAAATATCCTCATCAAAACCACCATGCATCAACGGATGCTCAGCCCAATGGACTCTCTACAGTAAACACTTTTTGGCAGATACTGCCTAGCCCTGGCTAAACCATCAAAATCATGTCACTACAAGTACTTTTCAAGCGTAGAGGGAAACTTTAGGTCATTTCTCGAACAAATACTCGGTCAATGGCGATTTCTTTCCCTCAGGAAATTGTAAGTTGACCTCCATAACTTTCAGTGTGCTCGAGTTCAAAAGGCAACATAAGAAAGGCTACAAAGTCAACTTTTTGCCAGCCACGCCAACAATAGGTAGCAAGGAAAGAGGGACCTGTCTATACTTGGCTCTGCGCTTATTGACTGACCAAACTGCCTTGGCTTAATATATGATTTTGTCTAACTCAATGCCACATGATAACTTCCCGAGATCAGATGTCAGCACATGGATACACACAGCCCAGAGGTTGCTAGCACTCTTCCTCGCGATACAGTTTCCTGAGCTCTACAATTAAAGCTGTCAGCACTTCGTTGCCACCGAGGTCCTTAATCTGTTGCAAAGCCCTGAAAAGATGAACCGGTGAATAATTTTCCATCATGTCTAATGTACAGATTCCAAACATGAACTAAGACTTGTTAAGAATTTTGGAACTGAGCTTTTGTGACAGAAATTGCAATTATGATAACATTGTGAAAGTTTCTCTAAAAATCCCATTGTGCTTATACCATTATAACACTAGGTCTTTCATACACCTGTTTTTATTCCGCTTGCCTGTATGTACCAGATAAAGGCTTATGAGGAATTCATAAAAAATTATCTACAAGTAATATTTTGAATTAAAACCATATCCAGCACTACCTAAGCTTTGAAAATCTTGCTTCCATGAAACAGAATTTACGTGGAAACAAATCTTTAAGGTGTGATATGCATAATAATTGGTGAAAATTCTGTAATTTGAAAAACTGACAATTTAATTAGTTAGTTGATTAATGTAATCTCAAATTATGGGAAGCACTTCAATCAGAAAAATGGTCTTCTCTGTGCAAGAGGTTTTAAATTCAGTGATCGGAATGACCAATGGCAAAAAAGAGGAAAGTTTTCCAGGTGACGTAGCGTTCTTCAAATAAATAGGCGTATGTGATAGAAATATATTTTATGTTATAAAATTTAATTGCAAGATACTTTTTGCATGGATAAAGTCAAAATAATGATAAAAAAGAGATGGAAAAAGAGAAACTGTCTGGAAATGAAATAAGAGGAAATCAAAACGAAAAAGGAGATACTGTCTCTTAAAAGAGGAAAATTCCAAGCCCTGAAACTTACTTTTCTTCAAGTTCGATCAGGACTGCCTTGGTGTAGGCAAAGCTGCCTGCCTTTTCCATGATATCGACGCAATATTTCTTCACGTCATTCGACTGTGTGCGCTGGCGTACAATGCTCATCAGCTGACTTCCTTGAGAAGACTTTGTGATGGCGTGAATGAGTGGAAATGAGAATTTACCTTCTGTCAGGTCCTCACAATAACTCTTTGTAGCTTCGTACTATAAATATTGAAATCAGTAACTAGGTAAATAAAATCTTCGCTTATTTAGAACACAATATGGCCTTCATGTGAAATTCTACTAGTAAATTTCTCCACAAAAGTGAAGATGGAGAACATTTTAGTGTGGTTTGAGGCATGTAGATGTCATTAAAAACATTTTGTAAATGTTACCATTTCGCAAAAGGTAATCAGACATTGAAAATGGAAAATTATCATTTTGGGAACCATTTTTGTGCAAAATAAGTGGCAAATTAACCCATAATCTTGGATTTTTCCAACATAGTAAATTACCGTATTCTTGGAATGGGATGAAAAGGAGATTTTGTCCACTCAGTCACATCATAAGTTACATGTTTCAGTTGGCCAAAAGTCGACGCAGCACACCAGCAGATTTGTAGATTAGAAATTTTGTATTTTTGCAATATTGTTTATTTGTTTGCTTATCTTCAAGTTAAGACTTCATATGAGTTGTGGTATGCAAATGTTAAGTCAGACAAACATTGCTAGATCTAAGACACATGCACATTTAAAGTACTAATAACAGTGATAAAGATGTACACAGGTTCAAAATACTCGTGCATCAGTTCACAAGTGAAGCTCATAATTATGCGAAATATTTTAAAATAAAAAAGAACTCATCTCACCAATGTGAAATGGATACAAATTATTTTTTGAATAAAACAAATTGTTTCAAAGGCCCCAAAGTACAAGAATTCACTGAGAGCAACACCATCACAAAATTCTGAATTCACTCGCATGCACTTTTCTTACCTCCTTGGAATGAAGATTAGCATAGTCGTCCCTGATCTGGAAGTAGAGACCCAATGTGTCAGATAGGGGCTTGAAATTGTTCTTGTTTTCGCTGAACAGCTGCATGAGGCGAATGGCCAGACCGAACAGACCACCAGTCTCTGAAACAAAAGGATAAAGATGTGGGCCATGTTATGGAATGTTTGGGTAAATTCTAGGTAATGACACTGTTACTAAGTAGGTGTACTCTAGCACAAGCTAAAGATGAAAAATACAAATGGATAAGCCAATTTTGCTAGAAGACTTAAAAAAAAACAGATGAAATGATTTTAACTTTTTGCTTTAAGTTCATTTAAAACTTGAAAAGCTTTCAATGTATTGTCTTTGCTGGATGCACAATAGCCTGACATGACGGGCCTGCATTTTGAGAACCAGTTTGATGCCCGCTGTTCAGGGGAGAAAACTGGTTCTCAAAATATGGGCACGTTATATCAGACTACTACTGCTAGGTGGCTACCATTCATACATGGTTTGAAGATACGTGTTGATGCATGCAAGACATAAAACGCACAAAAATTCCTTTTTTAAGTGGCATGCACCAAGTCTAAAGAAAGCAGCCCAAAGAGGCTTTCACACCGTGCCTGCATAAAGTGGCGTCGTGCGGCATACCGAGTAGACATTGCGCACAGTAGTGCAGTGTTGCGTAAACCTGCATGAAACAGCGTACTTTCTGCGTCTAGTGCTCCAAGACGACAAAACAGGAAATAATTAAAAGTATTGCCATGTAGGCCACTGTAGGCACAGCATAAGCACTCAACTTTTAGTAGGCCTGGTGTTAAAGCCACAAAACATGGATACTTTACCTTAGCGTACAGAGTTACATACAATAACCAGTTATGCTTACTTCGAATGACCATTGCTTTATACTCTTCTTCAGAAGGACATGTGTAACTGTCCCTCCAGTAAATGTCCATCCCTTGACCACGGTGGAGTTCCAACAACTGTTCTGAAAAGTCACAAAGTATATGACATGACCGACTTGATACATTCAATTAGCGTTGGACCACAGCAAGTAAAGATCTTCGAGTAGAAAAAATATTCAGTGTGACGAGCTTTCTACATACAATCAGTTTTAGAGATTAGGAAGTAAAGATGTTGCAGTAGACAGATTTTACACCCTGACGGTATATGTACAATGCAAACTCACCCGACACCTCATTCATTGTTTATTGCCCATTTGATTGTTGATTTGCAAGCCGTTTAAACCTTATTAGATACCCCAACATTGGTATAGTTCATTTGCTCTACAACAGTTAATAGGGAGTGTTTACCCTACCTTCGATTTTCTAAACATTTAGAACCACCAAATTGTTACTTTTCATCTCCAATTGTACCACATCCAAGGCCTAATTTTTTTTTGAAAAATGTGGGCATTAAAAGTAATTTTAGAAGGTTTTGAAATATGAAAAAACAGCAATTTTTACAATTATTTCTGTACAAAACTGGGGAGATTTTGTAGTAGATTCTGAGCACGCAACTGTTTCATAACGAAATTTCTTGACAATTCAAAAGCTGAGGCAGAAATTGCCCTTACTTAAAGACACTGGACAATTACCTGAAAACACTTTTGTTGCCTCTGAGTGATCGAGAGTAATGACTTTTTCTAAACCCACAAAGTAGATATAGTTGGCAGAATTGATGGTGTGCGCTACTCCATAAATATTATGTGCTACTGGTATACCACGCCGGAGATCTGAGTTGTCTTCTATGTCATCTATTCTGTAATGGAAACTTCTAAATGTCAGAGAAGCAAAACTGTTAGTTAATGCTATCGTATAACACAATGCAATCACAAACCCCTCAAAAAGTCAAATTTAATTATTCTTGCAATCTTATCCCAAATAGAATTACCGTTTTGCATTTGGATGTTTGTTTTTACCTTCTTACCTTAAAGCAGATGCAAACATGTGATCTGTCAAGGGAACGGACATTTACCACAGACTGATCAATCTGATCTCAACTGTCTTGTCCCGACCTCACATAAAAAGTGGCGTCTGGGGTTGGAAAAAATTGACTGTTCGTAATTGCTTGAGATCACACTCGGTCCATAAAATAACCCACTGTAACAAGCCAACTTGTAAAGCGTTGTGTCAAGCAGCACCAAATAGTCAGTTCCTTCCAAACTCATAAATCACCTCCAACAATTTGAGATCAATATCATAATTGTTTAAAAATCTAAATCAAAAGTTAGCCACTGTCAGTCACGCATCTTGAGAATAGCTCCTGAACTCAGTGTAAAACACCACACCCGAGTTGCAAGTACAGAAAGTATATGTAAATATTAAACTGGCATTTGAACATAGATCGCGAAAATGTTTAAGTCTGGTCCACATGCCAACTGTTAGCCACTGACATTACGTGACCTAATGAATATAAGTCTACCCCAACCAGGACTCGAACCCAGGACCATCTGCTAATTGTCCAGATGCTCCAGTCCACTGAGCCATAAGGACCAGCAGTCGAATACAGAAATCTAATTCGACATAGTGTGTATCTCGCCCTTCCTGTTTGTATAGGATTTCTGTGTTTGACCAGTGGTCCCAATGGCTCAGTGAACTGGAGCGTCAGTAGAAAGTCGCAGGTTCTGAGTCCCAGTCTGGGCAAAAGTCTTTTCAGACTTATATTCATATAAGGTCATGGGATGTGGTGGCATGCGGACCAGACTTAAAAATGTTTGCGAGTACAAAAAGCACTATTTTTTTGATCTGTGTTCTGAAAAGTTCTTGCAAAGAGAATGTTAAATGAACAATGAACCCAGGGTAGGAGGGCTCTCTTCCAAATAACAAATAGGACTATGCCTCCACACAATCAAACTTCAAACCAACTCAAAACCTTAATGGTCGGAAAAATGGGTACTAAAAACAGCGGCAAATGATAAGAATTCTCCCCAATACAACAGTTTTAACCTCTCTCCCCAGTCATCACATCTTTTGTGTTTACCCACCCAAGACAATCCCTGAGAGGGCAAAATGCCCACTCGAGATTGCAGCACATTGCTGCAAGCCTTCCAATGTGATAACCCATGCCTAACGAAAGTACCTTGTGTAGAAAAAGCTTTGGGCTCTGATTGTTCACACGTAAGGAATAACTATAATTTGGCAGTAATCTTTCTCGTGTATATATTTCATTGAAGACACAACTTTGATCTGTTTTTACAAGTTTAATTTCAATTCTTTCTTTTCTCCAAACAGAGATCTTGTCTTTACATCAATTCGTTCTTCAATGAAATATGTATACGTAAGGAATAAAGAATAAATAAAGAATAAACTTTGCGTGCATAAAGCGACAAAGAAAATGGCAGGGTTCTTTTTCAAACTTGAATTGTTTCTCGCAATGCCCTCACTCAACCATGGGCTGATAATGTTGCAACAGGAAGGCTGCTGTTTGTCAACTATTTGACTCCAGAGCAAATGAAAATTAAGCTTAATTAGGTCAATTGGTTACAGTAATACTCACAGTAGACTGGCATTGTGCAGCAGTTGTGTAACCTCGGAGATCACTTGCAGCTTTTCAGCCGGAATTTTCAACCACATGTTGAAAGCCTGCAATAAACAGTTTGGCCTGATAGGTTCATGTTTTGCATGAGCTTATTGCATTACATCTCACAAACTGTGACAAGCACTTGTATTGACATTCTCAATTCTGCTTATGATAGTACATTTACCAAAACTCAAAATAAACCCAATTGCGTGAACACAAAAGAATAGGTAAAACAGAATAAGGCAAAACGAAAATAACCAACAGGGCCCATAAGATCAATACTAATAACAAATAAATGAAAAAATAACAAATCAATTAAAATTACCATCACTTTCATACATCGTGGAGAAGATGCTTAAAAGATTTTAAACGGCAGATCTAAATGCAGCAATAGTTGGAGCCTATCTGATGTTCAGAATTGCACAAAGCTGCCACGGGTGAACAGAAATAAAAGTAATATACTGCTCTTACTTGCATTACTTACTTTAGAAAATTTCCTGAAAAGCAAGCACATGTGCCACACATAACTATCAAGTCCTTAAGTGGTTCTAATAAAACACCATATGTATGGAAGGATTATGCCAACGAACAAAATATAAAATTGTTCTTAAAGACAGTCTTTACTTACAGATGCTAGTTTCATTCGAACTTTCTTCCCTGGAACTTGTAAAATGTAATCATACGGTGCACGCAATATCTGAAACATACAAAAAGTATTGCCTATAACTAAGACATATATACATAATAGTATTGAAAAAACAAATGTATATTAGTGATGAAATACAACATACAGGTACATACAATTTAATTTCCTTGAGTTCAGGCAAATCAGATATACAGTAACACAGCCTCAATTGGTTCCAAAATCACAGAAGAATATACAATCATACTCTCCAGTTGTACCATGATCAGAAAGAGACTAAGAACTATTAAAGAGATGAATAATTGTCATTACTTGAATTCATTAAACTTCTTTTGAGTTTTTACTGCATGCTCATCCGAGATAAGATACAAGTTCAAACTGGACTTCAAAAATCTATGAATTGCTGCCTGGCCACCACCAGAACATATCATGCAGAGCACAAAAAATTGTACCTAGTTCCTTGTCTGTCATGTCATTACGATATAGACCACCTTCAAAAAGGAAGGATATTGTCAACATGCTGTATTGAGAAATCACTTTATTGTCTCAGAAATAGTAGCTCAACGAGACTGAAATATATGTCCACGATGGACCTCACAGTTGCGTACTCCAAGCTTAACCTCTAAAACTGACCTTTTTTCCAACACAATCAGGCAGCTGTGTGAAGTCACTATATTAACAATGTTTCAGGGCTAAAAACAAAAATTTTGCAAGCATAATAATTTGCTCATCTAAAGCAAAGTCATAATGTTCTTGTCCTTTGTTTGAAATTGGTAACAGTAAATTGCTTGGAATTACTTTGGAGGCCAGACTGCCATTGTGACTGGAATTAATACACCGTGAAGAGTGGGCTTGCGTTTGGAACAATAACAACATCTCAGTTCTTCTCTAGCCTAGAAATCATTTCTAATCCAAGTAAAGAACACGATGACACCAATTTCACAAATTACTGTAAGTGTCCTAATTGCCACCCAAATCAAAAGATTTTAACAGAATTAAAGGCACAGCTTTATTGGCCCTTAAAGTAATACCTCTTCCATAGTCTGATCTTCACTGCTCTTGACATGATTGACAATTCCATTGGAAAATGGTGGAAGAGAACCAGCCATTCTGTGAAATAAGAGATTACAACAATATGAATGAGTCCTACATTCCTTAAACACACAAATGAGTACAATCAACAGTGTCGCATTGGTGATCTTCGTTTGAATTTCATAGCTTAAACTGCAGAATCAAATCAATCTCCATGAGGGAATCAATCATGAAAACAATGTTACATGATACATGAGAGCAATAACTACACCTACAAACAAAATTGCAGTCAACCACTGACAGGTCACTTTTGCATCAACTGAAAATAATAATTGTGCAAAAGCGGCCAATAGAAACTAATTGACCGTATTTGCCTAGGTTGATGTCTTTATTTATGGACACGTTATAGTAATGTTAACTCCAACTGACAGCTTAAAGGTAAATGCCCTAACAGGACATTTTAAAAATATAATTTCTATACAGTCATTACTGTTTGGCTAAAAGGACAGGCATGCACTTCAATAAATTCCAATCCTGAGGCCAGGACCGTGCTAACCTGAAGCGTGTTCAATAGAGTGAGCGCCCACGAGTGATTTGAGCTCCCTCGTCCTGAACAGCTGTGTTTATGTTAGCGCTCGCAAAGAACCTCGAGAGCATGTTCGCTTAGATTTCCAAGATGGCGTCCTGCCGCGAAGGCTTCACGTCTGCAACATATGAACCCATTATGGTTCTGCAACACGAAAACTAACCTCAAAAGTTGACCAACTCATCCGAAAGTGCGACTTAAATTGCGGGTCGCTGTAGTGAGGAACAGTTTCCTCAACATAATTTTCAATTCTTGTTGTTCCAAAGCCTTCATGGTTGTTTTCTTGGGCTGCCGATATTAATATTGTCAAAGATTAATCATATTCATCACTCAGTACGCCATAGGAAGGACTGTTAGTGTTAAGTTAATTGGCTAAGACGTTCAACACAATCTGCTTCAGAGTCACCATACTGGATCACACAGTGAGCGCTCACAGCTGTTCAAGAGCTGTTCCTTGTGTTCGTGAGTACACGCTAGCGGACGCTTACTCTGTTGAACACGCTTCAGGTCGATATATGAAGCATTTCGTCTGCTCCGCCACAAAGTGAAAAGGTGAGCAAAGACCATGGCAGAATGATCATACCTGAGCAAATGAGTGTCACCGAGTGAGAACAATGTCAATGCCAATGTGGGTGAAGATTGTAAGGGGTAAAGATCACGGGGTGAAGATTGTAGTGTCAAGGTATCCATGCAGCCAATGCCACTGAGCCAGCTACCTGTTTATTATATTTATATTTATACAGCTTTGCACCAAGGCAGTGGCACTGGTCAGATATAGTGGGCCCGATATTCAGTCATTGCCTGGTTCTCAAAATCAGGGACCACTATATCCGACCAGTGTCAATATTTAAACAGCTTTGCACAAAGGCTAGGCCTAGGCCAGGGCAACGAAAGAACAGCATACCTGATTTGTCTGTGCGTAAGACAAGTGTCTTGTGTTATAATTGTGCGAGTGTGAGTAGCTCTTCAATCACTGAGTGAATGAAGTCCAACTCCCTGCCACAAGCTTTTCCACCTTCACCAAGGGCTGCTGTTCAAGGTTCACCAAGTCCAAGACCAAGGGCAAGGCTTCACAAGCCGACAAACGCGACAGTCACGAAATAAGTAAAGAAGTGTTCACCTGCCTTTTGTCAAGCTGGTCGTATATATGACCCAAAGTACTTGCTGGGTTGGTCGTATTCTAACTCACTAAAAGTATTACATTTATAAGAACGATGAACACTCCTATTTTTGTAAATTACTAACGTTCCACGTCTTTGAGTTGGCTAAAAACAAATGACTCATGACAAATACGGAAGTGTTCTTTGCTGAACTTGTGGAGCTAGTTCTTATTTCCCTGTTCAGTTTCGTATTTGATTTAGTCTTGAAATCTTTTTTTCGATCGGCATTAAATGTTTATTTGATCTTTACAAAACAATATGTACTGAAATTCAGCTTAAATACATAATTTTGACGAAACATCACAGCTAGAAAGCTGCATTGAAACATTTAGTAGTTTCCCAACTAAGAGATGACATTCCGTGGGTGAACTTTGACCTTTCCAAAACAGACGACTCCTACAACTTTGTTTTCTGATAATCAATGGCAAAGTGTGAAATGTAGGTAAAATCACTATATTTTTTTAAAAAGTACCTAATTCATGTCTTCAACTTTGTCATTACTACAGGTATTACGATGTGACTTGTGCGAGTTTTTCAAACTCATCTTCAAATAAATTATGTAAAGGAGAATAAAAGCAGGTATCAAGATCTGTTGTTAATAAACTGTGAGCAAACTAAACTAGTGAAAAAAGGATCATAATTTTCCAGGTGACGAATTGTTCCACAAATAAGCTTGTATGATAGAAATATTTTTGTGTTGTAAAATTTAACTGATAAACGTTTTTGCATGAATTACTAGTAAGTCAATAATAAAGAAATGGAAAAAGAGGAAGCTGGAAATCAAATAAAAGGAAATCAAAACCAAAAAAGAGGATAATCCTTTAAAAAGAGGAAAATTCCAAGCCCTGCAGGTTCCAGATGTTTTTTGAAAACATAATTTTTGATGTGCTCCAGTGCGGCACTGCAAGTTTCATAGCCCCAGTTGTATTTCAGTATCATTTTGATGCATTTATAAGCATATGACTCCCATAACACATTATTCTATTTCCACACATTTCACATTGCAGCATTGAAAATGTATTCGGGTAAACTGGAGGCTTAAATACTTCCTTGACAAAAACTGAACATACAGATAAATGAGGTGATATATTATCCATTCGAATATCATACAATAATAAATTTATACAAAAACTTTTAACAATATTTATCAATTAACAAGGAAACTGGCATTCATCTTAAAACACCAATAACATACCCAGCTTTGAAGAGTTAGCTGATTAATGAATCTGCAACTTGAAGCAATATAAAAATTCACGACAGAAAATAGCAATGTGAAACAAAATGAAGCCACCTGACCGCTCCCAGTTTAGAGACAAAGTCTCTTTCCAAACATATTGCTTCAGTGTTGTGTTGGCCAGAGGATGGAACACTTAAAGACCTCTTTCAACAGTGTGACAGAAATATTCTCAATGCAGAAGTGCAACCCAGAGTATTTTCGTTAGGTAAACTTTGAATGGAGCACTCTAAAGTGTTGATTTCATGAGTAAATATGGGGAGTATCTGAATTTCAGCAAACAGGACCCCTCCAAACACAGACACATTTGGGAAGATTTTCAACAGTTAAGGTGTTTCTCAGAATACATAGTCGGTGAGTTTCAAACAAAGATGAAGCTTTACTGTGTAACAGGGCAAAGTTAACTTCAGAACATTTTCACCTTATCTACAAAATAAACTTAACTTCACTAAAGACAAATATTCAAGGGATTCCATCCCTGTCAAAGCAGTTGGCACATTTTCAGTTTATTGGCTATGTTTTGGAAGAACACCTCGGGATGTATTCTGTGTACAGTTATCGCTCTACATGTTTGCACAGAATTAATTTAATTAACTTTTTCAAGAAGCAGGGTAGAGTGAAATGAGTAGAGTGGCTGGAAATGTTGTAAGGCGAAGGTACAAAAGGAATAGCATCTTAAGTATTGCACTTTTTGCAGGTGCTGCTTAGGGCATATAAATTGTCTGTATAGTGTGATACATTATGGCACATGGTAACCATAGTTTTGGATGAATAGAAAGTAAAAATGCCTGCTAAAAATTAGAATGTGTGAAATTGTAGAGTGGTTACTGTACCAGAAAGGTAAGAAATAAGCCACTTCCAAATACCCTCTGGTGCTTACCATCAGAAATCCATGTTTAGTCTTTTCCAAACAGTAGAGAGCAATATGCAGCAAGTCTTTCACTTTGCAGAAACAAATATCAAGTGTGAATCAAATAATGATTGAGAGAGGGAACTGTAACCTAGTGGAATAAGTGTCTGCTTCCTTTACTCAATGTCGTGGGTTCGAGTGCTTCTGGGGCACACTGCTAGACCCTTGAGTCAGGTCTCCAGCTCCTCAGCTCCGTTTTAACTAAGCATAAAAATGGTTCCAGGTGATCAGTGCAGTGGGACCACCCAAGTGGCCTGTTCAGTACTGGTGACATGTACCAGATAAACTGCAATTATTTTTTAAAAACAGATGAATGAAGTACCAGCCTAGAACCACTTCAACAGAATGAATAATTCCAATTTAGTTTACACATAAGTTACATTTTACAAAACTCTTTCTAAGTGAAAAATCAAGTCACACTGATTGCTTCAATGTCCAATAGTTATTGAAATCCTAGTCTTCACATGTAAAGCCCATTTACCGATAGAACTCTCTTCACAGACATTCCACACCACCGTGACAGCAAATTAACTGGATGGAATGGAAATCAGTCTAGGATGGAATTTAACTTAATATAATGCAACGTTCAGCTATTAAACTACACATGATAGCATTAGTACACCATATCACTGAAGATAAGTCATGGCACCTTTGCAGTGCAAAACACACAATTCTGATATCCTAACAGCCTAAAATAGAAATAAATGATCAGGGTATTGAAGCAAGGCAACAAAAACTTTCAGTGTAGTTCGCAATTTATCAAACAAACACCAGGACGTCTACAGACAGTTGATGTATGACCTATCCTACTGGATGGCTGAGCACAACTTACGATTCTTCACATGTCTGGTTACCACCTCATTGCTGCCCACTACATGTCAAGTACACTTTGTTACTTGTTCAATGCCTTAACAGCTAAAGCTTCATGATAACAATAGAGACAATATGACCTCAACTTGCAAATATAAATTGGTGTCAGCAGTTAACTTGACATTGACAGAAAGAAAGCCTGGCGATGCTAACATCCCTGTTACTATTATGCTGCCTTAGTATGATGAAAAACATCTCCCTAACACTAATATTGTCAACTCTACTGTGACTCTAGTTGACCTGGATCTAATCTTCTCACTCACAATCGAAATTAATTTCTACTTTTGTATGAACGCAACATAAGTGTTTATTATTCCACGCTCAAGTATATTATGGTTAACGCGGAGGAATCTGAACTCGAAAGTTCAAATCTTTACTTGAAATCTCAAGTTTTATTCGAGTTTGTAGCTCAAATCTACAGGTAATCAAATACGAATTCTAGACTACCCAGTGGTTTGCGTAATCCATACTATACTCAAGCACAGAAAAAAAGGTAAATATCTTGAGTTTGTATCTAGGACTCTTGGGTTCGTATTAAAGGACAATGGACAATGTCAACATATTTCACTTCCATTTCGAGTAAAAAGCTTAGATCCTTGGCTGAGATGTGATAGGGATTCAATTACTCATGGGTGATTACACTTGCTTAGGCATTAACAGATGCACTTCACAACTCCTTTCTATGTCTGCCACTTGACAAAAGCTTCGATTCAATCTGTCATTGCCATGGCACAGTGCACAACCTCTGTTATTGTTTAGGTACAGTTTAGGATGTCTCATCAGTCATGTCCAAGTACTGGGCATAAACGTCACGCGTGCATTCACCTTTGGCATTGAACAGGAACTTGTAGTAACTACCATTAGCGCAGATAACTGCAATAGAGCAACCCTTTCATTAACAGTAGTTTGAAATTGCATTGATTCATGTTTTAACATTAAAATGTTTGTAAATGCTGTCAAGATAATTTTCATAAAAAGGCATTCAATCTTTTTGCTTTACTTTCAATAAAAATACTCCAGTGTGGGACAGTGAAAAATATTGATCTTATTTTGCTCAAGGTTGGAGCTTTCTCAATTTTTAAAAACAGACAATAATGGCATCCAAAATTCAAGAATCACTGGAAAGAGGGCAACATTACCCAATCTGTAGATTGAAAACACCCTGTCCATAATTTGAGAAATATGGTGAACGCCAAAATCGTCCTTCTCCCTATTACAGAATCACGAAAATTCAATTTTTGCGGGAGTTTCCACGTCCCAAATTCTAGAGACTGTCTGAAATTGGAAAACTTTACTGTACAACAAATGAAGAGAGGTTATCGGACAATACATACACCAGTTATATGAACACTTATCACCGAAATACATACAACTGTGAACATGAAGTTTCACTAACAGTGTTCGGTAATAGTCACTTACGGCGATCCCAAATTTTGAGAACCAGTTTTTTTTTCCAATGAATAACAGGTATCAATCTGGTTCGCAAAATCCGGGAGTGATATAAGTGACTAATTCCCAGCTCTAGTAACAACTTTGAATTTTGCTGCAATGAGTTTAGCTCACCAATGTCCAGGTTACAAAGTGAATGCAACGAGTTTAAACACAAAGGAGATGAGTCACTTTTCAGCGAAATGGGATATCTAGGAGGTTCGACACCATTTTAGTATACTCATTCCTAGCATTTACATACAAACCCTCCACAGTATAGACATGGGCTTTCGAACATGTTATTGAATATTTAATTCTAATGACTTTGCATTATGAACTGCAAGATCACTTAGTTTTGTCCAAACACATTATTTGAATATTATTGAGTGTGCATATACCGAGCTCACAGCTAAAGTGTCTATTGCGTAGTCACATAGTTGTGAGTTTCAAAGGTGAGTCCTGCTTTGTTTTTTTTTTTGATGTTACGTTTATCGCAAGAAATAAATAAATTCTATTATGGCACCATGTCTGAAGCAAACAGCATTAGCCGGTATTTTTGACGTGTTGAATCATCTCAAAGTTCTTTCATTAATAGTTTGAATTTGCATATTTTTGGTATATCATGCGCTGTTATAAGAACAATTACTGCATAAAACAGTGTTTCACTAAGTGGAAGTCTGCTGGCAATATGTGAAATATAGAAAAGGATAATTTTTTATACTTTGTAGCAATATTGCTTTTTAGAAATAACTTTGTTTATCAAGGACTAATTGTTTATCAAGCCATTTTTAGCAGATCCAAAATATGAGCAATGAAAGAGATGTTCCTTGCAAAATAAACTTGATATGAAACCTCTGTGTAGAGAACATATCCAGATTCTTTTGAAACGGGTTAGAACTATTTGAGCAAGTAATCAAGAGGATAGCCTTATTTATAACAAGGCTTCACACACAGTTGATGTCATTACTGGTAATAATGGAACCATTCAGGTTGTAGCCTCACCAATCACAGAGTTGTTGTCGTTTCCAAAGGCACAAATGCAGTGGGACCCTCCAGGCACTTGCACTTTGGAGAAGCTCCATTTAGAGCTGAAGTATTTTGGCAGGAATCCGGCGGAGGCCAAGCTGGACTTCTTGTTCTTGGCTGGGTCCTCGATGGAAAAGATGTGAACAGTACCATGATCACTGGAGACACAGAGCAGAGTAGAATCATGGTTGAAATTGATGCTGGAACACAAAACGGTCAATAGATGGCCTTAGAATAGGTATGCAACAACCACCCGTCAATAAATGGCAGTACTTACAGCCATTACCATAAAACAACTTTTGGCATCTCAGTAGCATACAGAAGAAGTTGTAAGAAAGATAAAAAATTTAGAATTAATATATTTACACACAACAGAAATTATCAAAATGCTCAAAGATGCAACACTGAAAATAAATAAATAACGGCAATTTACTTAATACATTCTGTCTACAAAACCAAAGTCAAATTATTGATGAAACGTCCTTGGTTTAATTCTCAGACAGTATTTAAACCACATTAAATAGAAGATATAAATACAGGTTAAAGAACTTCTAGGTAATGACATGATTGACGTGACATCATTTTTTGGCAGTTCAGTTGTTAGGATAACACCGCAACATACCAGTAGATATGAGCATTGTTGGCACCTCTCCTTAACTCTTGCAACTGTGTGCCTGAAGCCGTGTCGAATACTCGAATGAGCGTACCCTATGGAAAGACATTAATTGCAGTGGCTGCAAGTAACAGAGTCAATCTAATCATGCGTTCGAAATAATGTGTAATTTGAAACTCAATGATTACGTTGCATTCTTGAAGTGCATTTTACACTTTCTACAGATTAAATTAAAACCCCAAATAACAGAAAAACAGATCTAAAACTTAAGGTAATTTATTGCACAGTATTCTTAAAGGAAAACAGAAAATTGACAACATACTACAGAAACGTCAACAGCAAAAGACCGCAATATGGAAAATTGGATTTTGTAAATGAAATCTATGACCTTGCAGTTCTACTTAATTTGTTACACAAGTTAAATAACCAAAAAAATGTAGAGATACCTCAAAGGGTGATACATGGTGGTTACAAATCAAAACATCATGAACTGGATTCATAGGCACTTTAATGAAGGACGTAAATGAAGAGGCATCTTAGAACACGAGTGGAACAAATTCACAAAAAAATCTCCAGCAAACCTTTTCCGAAGAAGTCGCAAGCCGTGTCCCTTGCAGGTTCAGCGAAATGCAGCTGAGCGCCGCCTCATGGGCCGCTATGTCCACAGGGGGCTTCTCCGTATTAGCCAAGTCCACGATCTGCACGTGACCCGTCCGTCGACCAGGAAAGGCGAGTAATGAGTTGTTGCTGTTAGGACACATCACACACAGACCTGCAGAATGGGTTGTGTGGTGATGTTAACATTTTCAACAGGAACTTTCTGACTGTTATTGAGATAAAGAACTGCAAAAGGGGTCGGCTAAAGCAAGTCTCAGGATTTATAATTGAAAGGATTACGTTTTGTGTAAATAGTTACTTTTCCAACATTATTTTACCAAAACCAGTTGAGTGGTGCAATTCTTTAAAATTCGTTTTCGAAAAGTAACCAGACAAGTTCACTCAAAGCCCGTGCTGTGCTAATTGGATCACACGAAAACCGCAGATCTCAAATATTGGTAACTAATTAAGCTTAAGGAAGGGGTGAATCAAGCCATACCTGGAATCAATGAACTCCACTCGGTCCATAACGTTCATCAATCTCACCTCAAGACTGACCAAATTAAAGGTTTCAAAAATGGTGCAGCATGAGAAACACCCCAGACAAGAAACAACAAGGAATTATCTTTTTGGCCCGATTTTTAAAGCAGTGGATAAATGTAGTCATCAAAGCACTGCTTGAAAAACATGCGTATGTCACATTGTGTTCAAGATGACAAATTGAGACCAGAGCTCATTCAAAAGTCCGAAGTTGCACTCCAAAATATTGATGTAATTATAACATAAGCTAAGGAGTTGACAAAACACATACTGATTATTCGGGAATGACTGCTTGGTGCTATGGGAAAACAGCTAACTTACCTGTTGGGTTTGGTGATGTTTCAAACACGTGCAGCTGCTGAGGGTTTTGTGTGAAGGTGTATACTTTAATAATTGAGTCTAAAACAACAACAATTCTGAAAAAAATGAAAAGTCTTGCTTAGTACTAAACAGTTAAGCCCTATACAGGTAAATGTAACAAAATACATACATTTCATGTTCATCTATAATAAGGGGAAGAAATTTTTCCAACTTTAAACCAAAATTTAGAAATCAAGTTTACAGCAGCCAGTAAGTCTAGCTAATAGTATTTTTGTGTAAATCTTGACCACTAATTTGCCACACTAAAAACCTCTAAAACATATTCTAAAGAAAAACAATTTCTTCGTCTGAGTCACACAATCTATGCAAACTGACAAGGCTGTCATTAATTATACTTCTTCTTTACTGCACTGAATCCTCACTCCTCTAATGCCTTGGTTACATAAATCTTTCGGCCATGATACAGTGAGTTTTTGGCAGAAAAATAGTCATATCAGCCGACGACTGGTAGATAATCGTGGGCATCAGTTAGGTGTCGGTGTCATACATCACCAATGTGTCTATCATCCAACAAAAATCACCAAACTGATGTTAGCCATTTGTCTAGAACTCAACCAGTGGGATCAGCTGAGCATCAATTAATACATGATCAAGGCATAAGATCCTTAGATGGGAAAGCAAAAATTTGATTCTTTCCCTTTCATGATCACATGACAGCGTTTTCCCATTCAGTGACTTTACCAGACGAAGAGTGTTGTAAGCGTGTGATAACATCTAGCTTCCTTGTTAACTGCCAAGCACAGTCTTTTGTCTGTTATGACAACAGGCACGCCAATTATCTATCAGATTTATTACAGACCACATGTGAACACTGTCAAAACCCATAGTGAATTGGTACATTCGGAAAGAATGGTAACTTCAGTTGCAGTTGGGCGATTTTGGCAATTCAAAAACTAAACATTACCACCATTTGACGAGGATTTCAGAAATGCTATTGGTTTATGTTCAAATACGTTATAACTTAACTTTTATTTTTAACAGCACAGCCCAGTCAGGCTAGATATGATCTTATTGAAGATTCAGAGCAATTACCGAACAAAAGAGAGCTGGCTCTCCAACCATGAATGCCAGAATGGTGTTAATCAGTCGTGTAAGATATTGGCTACAGGGGTAAACTTCCCAACTTGTTGTTGAGCTATAGAAATGAGCAACTTGGGAGCAACAGGAAAACACCGTAATGAAGCATGCAAAAACAACACTTGTCAGATTGTAATAGCTTCAACCTTCCTGAAACTTGCTAACATTTCTTAAAACTTTTTGTCCATTATCAAACAATAAAAGAATATATTTTTTGGAATTCTTGATGACTGAAAATCTTACATAATCAAGCAGGTAAACGCCCAGAGCCCAAACTCAAAAATCAGGGGTGGGCATCAAGCCAAGTATGGGCATTTAAAAACAAAAATTTTTGAGAAGTCAAGGGTGCGCGTTAACCAAAATGGTCAATATGGGTAAACATATCTGACTCATGACCAAGAGCTAAGTGAAACACAAGAGAGAACGAATTGCATGAGTCTTTGATTTTGATTTATCACATGTATATTTGCTGTCAGTATCTAGGTAGAGTTGTCCCATACGTACGAAGATAACAGACATCAAAGTCTCCTTTTAAAACAACATCCCAAGCCTTCATTTTTGACAGCTGATACATCCACCGTGTGAAGAAAAATCAACAATCACAGAAATGGTTCCCTCAACCAAAAACCATTATACACAAGTGTCAAACACCAAACAGCTAGAAAATGGCCGATAAAAATTTGCCATGCAATTGAAATCAATGGAAGTCATTTGAAGCATATTGCATATTTGGCCCAACAAAGATATATTGCATATTTGGCCCAACAAAGATATATTGCATATTTGGCCCAACAAAGATATATTGCATATTTGGCCCAACAAAGATATATTGCATATTTGGCCCAACAAAGATACAGTTAAAGAAATGGTGTAGATAGTAGTACTAGTACAGGAAAATTGAAACATTGCTTTAAGCATTGTGTAAGCATGTTTCATTTAAAAAATCCAGGAAGAAAGAAGTTACATTCCTTGTCCCCACACGTCCTTCTTACTGACTAGCTAAAACACTGATTATAAACCAGGTTACTCAAACACACAAAATATCTCGCATTTTTCGAAATCATGGTAAAAAAAAATTGTCATGCCGAAAAAGATCAAACAAGGCTTTAAGTTTGCAAGAGTGTCAAAAAGTCATNCTTTCCCTTTCATGATCACATGACAGCGTTTTCCCATTCAGTGACTTTACCAGACGAAGAGTGTTGTAAGCGTGTGATAACATCTAGCTTCCTTGTTAACTGCCAAGCACAGTCTTTTGTCTGTTATGACAACAGGCACGCCAATTATCTATCAGATTTATTACAGACCACATGTGAACACTGTCAAAACCCATAGTGAATTGGTACATTCGGAAAGAATGGTAACTTCAGTTGCAGTTGGGCGATTTTGGCAATTCAAAAACTAAACATTACCACCATTTGACGAGGATTTCAGAAATGCTATTGGTTTATGTTCAAATACGTTATAACTTAACTTTTATTTTTAACAGCACAGCCCAGTCAGGCTAGATATGATCTTATTGAAGATTCAGAGCAATTACCGAACAAAAGAGAGCTGGCTCTCCAACCATGAATGCCAGAATGGTGTTAATCAGTCGTGTAAGATATTGGCTACAGGGGTAAACTTCCCAACTTGTTGTTGAGCTATAGAAATGAGCAACTTGGGAGCAACAGGAAAACACCGTAATGAAGCATGCAAAAACAACACTTGTCAGATTGTAATAGCTTCAACCTTCCTGAAACTTGCTAACATTTCTTAAAACTTTTTGTCCATTATCAAACAATAAAAGAATATATTTTTTGGAATTCTTGATGACTGAAAATCTTACATAATCAAGCAGGTAAACGCCCAGAGCCCAAACTCAAAAATCAGGGGTGGGCATCAAGCCAAGTGTGGGCATTTAAAAACAAAAATTTTTGAGAAGTCAAGGGTGCGCGTTAACCAAAATGGTCAATATGGGTAAACATATCTGACTCATGACCAAGAGCTAAGTGAAACACAAGAGAGAACGAATTGCATGAGTCTTTGGTTTTGATTTATCACATGTATATTTGCTGTCAGTATCTAGGTAGAGTTGTCCCATACGTACAAAGATAACAGACATCAAAGTCTCCTTTTAAAACAACATCCCAAGCCTTCATTTTTGACAGCTGATACATCCACCGTGTGAAGAAAAATCAACAATCACAGAAATGGTTCCCTCAACCAAAAACCATTATACACAAGTGTCCAACACCAAACAGCTAGAAAATGGCCGATAAAAATTTGTCATGCAATTGAAATCAATGGAAGTCATTTGAAGCATATTGCATATTTGGCCCAACAAAGATATATTGCATATTTGGCCCAACAAAGAGATATTGCATATTTGGCCCAACAAAGATATATTGCATATTTGGCCCAACAAAGATATATTGCGTATTTGGCCCAACAAAGATATATTGCATATTTGGCCCAACAAAGATACAGTTAAAGAAATGGTGTAGATAGTAGTACTAGTACAGGAAAATTGAAACATTGCTTTAAGCATTGTATAAGCATGTTTCATTTAAAAAATCCAGGAAGAAAGAACACTTCCTTGTCCCCAAATGTCCTTCTTACTGATTAGCTAAAACACTGATTATACACCAGGTTACTCAAACACAGAAAATATCTCGCATTTTTCGAAATCATGGTAAAAACAAATTGTCATGCCGTAAAAGATCAAACAAGGCTTTAAGTTTGCAAGAGTGTCAAAAAGTCATGGTTTGCTGAGTGGACAACCCATCAAACTTTGACAGCTTCATATCAATTGCAGATGATCTCTTGATTCTTTTTAGATAGAAATCGATCGCTCTGATTACGAGAACATTTTTGATACCAGTTTTGTTAGCGTTAATCAGTCTAATGAACAGGGGAAATGGCTTTAACTTTGGCCTAATCAGGTAACCGTATGCACTACCTGTCTCTCCGCAGGCGGACACCTCGAACTTCTGTTGAAAACTCCAACTCAATCACATGTTTCTTCTTCAGGTCATCCCAAATCATAACTGAGAAAGAAATCACATGACAGTTACTAAACAAACCTGAAATACCTATACCATACTAAGACACTCCAGACTTATTTGACTCACGGTAATCAATTTTTCAATTATTAAGTTAATAAGGAATTAGTAAAAGAATAGATCAAACAACAGGGCCCTCATGACCGCAGAAAACTATCGACACTACATTTAGACCATATAAATCTATTAGAGATATAATTACAAACAATCCTTTTTAAGTACGGTTAATGACAGTTTGTAAAATATGTTTATTCTTGGCAATTCCTCACTTACTTCACACGAAAAGAATTGCCAAAACTAAAACTGTATCTTTTCTATTTTTCAAAGGACGACCAGAGCAACGAGAAATCAAGTGCTGGTTTGTGACAGCTTTTCAGGGCAAACCATGCAGATTCCATTTATTTTTGGGAGATTTTTGTCAATACAAAATTCCACTTTTTGACCAGCTAGTTATTGTACAAATAGTAATCCAAAAAAAATAGTCAGCTATGACATGGGGAAGTGTCAAAGACCGCTAACTACTCACCTTTATTTGAGGGGAACTTCGGACTCTTGCCACCACCAACTAGGGCAAGGTAGTTACATCTGAATAACATCTCCACATGACCGATGCCACCCTCTGGGAAGTCCTGACGCTCCTTCTCCTTCAGGGGATCAGCGTTGTACACACGGAATCCAGTTTCCATTCCGCAGGCGAAGCATCCTACCCAAGACATCACACTGTGAGCTTGATTCACGCAATACTAGTGTAACACGACACAGATCTTACAGACTGAAACTTTACAAGTGTCAGCTATCAGTACAGTTTCAGTACATGATCAAGTTTGAGCATGTTTTTCCAACAATGGTGTGATTTTACTTTGACATAATAATGCATAATCTTTACACAAGCAACTAATTGACCATTTTCTCGATTTTTCAACAGTCAGTAATCAGAAAAATGAGCTGTTACTTCTTTTTCCTTTAAAGAGACGTTTTATTGCTGTTAAGCTGCCAATTATTAACCAAAAAGCTTTGGGGTTCAAAGCATAACTATGTTCATCCAATGCTGATGAATGAGTCAGGAACTTAAATGACAGACAATGCAACATTTTCGAATTCAGTTTTAGGGTTGGCCAAACATAATGGACTGTCCAAAACATTTTCTTCAAACGCCGATGGTTTCGATATTCTTGTTGGTGATGGTAATAGAATCCGATTTAATTGAGAATAAAATGCCAAATTCAATTTTTGTTTTCAGCCAGCTAAATCAGACAAAATGCAGCTTTTAAGTGACCACTCTCTCAGAGATTTTGCTATTTTTTCTAGGTCCAGAGTCCAGACATTCTGAAAATCAGCCAAAAATAATTTCCAAATGGAGGAGGGGTTCGTATAGTATTCCATAACTGGGAGCCTACATTTTCGAAACACAACCTGTTTGCAATAAACTCACTGACCAGTGGTGTAGACGTATGCGGCTAATGCAAATAAAGCCAGGAAAAAGGGCTCCATCAAAAAATTCAACACAATGGTAACAAACTGACTATTATGCAGTATAGATTGCATCAATGTGTTCGTGTGCGTCAATGTAGGAGCGAAAGAGAGAAGTGGATTCTTTGAGCTATTGTTAAGGTTAAGAGTTCGTTAACCTATGTCGTTAGAACCCCAGGTTTACTCATGTCCATCACCTGCTTCAGGATGATAGCAATCTGGTACTGAGTCATCTTAACGCTGAAAGTCACTCATTTGTCCCGGCAACACATGAGTCTACCTCGTGGTCAGAATCCCCATCAAGTCATAGGGATGCTGGTAGCTGATTCACTGTTGATAGCGACTGTGTGATGTCATCACATTTGTGCAAGCTGCCCAGACTGAAGTCTTTGAACAGCCACTGTAGTGTTCGAACTTCAGTAAATTACTGTGCTGGCCCGCCGGGCCAGTTAGTCTGACAGTTTACTGGCCCAAGTGCCAAGTTAACTTAAAAAAGTTACTGACCCGGCTGCAAATCAACTGGCCCCGGGATATCAGGCCAGCATGTATTTCGAACGCTCTTCACTACTTCGGTCAAGTCGCATTACCAAACCACCAAAAAGACTAAACTTGTTCGCCATTGTTTAAATACTTTAACGGATGATTTAGAGGCATTATTTGGTAAAGTCTTTGTCTCAATAGTCAAGAGACTATTAAACTAAGTTGATAGGAGGAATGTTATGTATTTAAACAAAGTTGTTAGTAGCAGGGAAGACTGTTTTGTATTGAGGGAATTTTCTCTCATGGTTAGTTCCAGATATATGCAAAGCTAGATGGTTTGATATATCTTCTGACAATAAATATACCTAAATAAAATCACTAACAGTGATACACAGTGACAAATTACACACACACTGCCAACTGAGACACAACCCTGCCAGTTGCAGCCACGTACCCGCAAGCTGGTCCTGACTTTTTTCAAATACATGATCAATGACATTTTCTGTGACAAGACAAGGCTTAAACGTCCATCCGAAAATCCGTATCACCCTGATCACTGTTGGTCAGTATCATTTTCACTTTTTAAGTTTCTTATTTCGGACAGTGACAGTCACTGGCTGAGACAGACTTCGGTTTCAAGGTCATAAAAATAAGATCCTAAAAATAACACACCTTGATCCTGATTGAAACCTGCATACAACAAACCGTTGCCTTGGTTTTCGGCAAGTCCTAAATTCATTTCAACAGTTTAAACAGCAAACGTCTTAAAGTCCTTTTGGTAAAAGATGCAGGCCATTTTTACTTTACTTCCGGTTCAGACGTAAATACCATTCGAATAAAAACTTCAATATTTTGCACTTAAAACAACTTTTTTGCTGTTTTAAATAAAATAACACGGATATAATTGCCAATAAAAACGTTAAACATCTACATATATGCCTTCTACGTTGAAAAAACAATCAGTTTTCCATAAATCACGTGACATACAAAATGGTCGTTAGCTAAAATTCGTCTGCACTCACTCAGTTATGCCTGGGACAATGGTTTCAGGCCATGCTGTGAATTTGTACACTAACTTGCAATATTTTGGTTGGTGAAAATAAAGTCTTTGCATTCAAAAACTAGCCTTAAGTTGTTTGTTTACTATATTCACTTTTGACCATTTTGACAGGATGTGAAACCGGAGTTGAGAATGCATTTTGACATGCCTTTCAGTCGTGTGTTGCTGGCTGGCAACTCCAAGACTCATGTTGTGGTTTCAGTTATTATAGACAGATCTACCAGGTAAGAAAAGCAAACTCTTACATCCAGAAATTAGTGATCAGCTGACTTAGGCTGCTGCTAGGAATGTGCTACTGGGACGCCTGAGCAGGCTGAGAAGACTGAAATCGAACTAGGCCTTTTCTTACCAAAACAGAATTCCATTTACATTACCAACACAAGTCAAGCAATACGCATACATGCATGCACCTTTCATTTTCTTAACATGTTGACCATCTCCAACTACCTTTGAAGCGTTTTGAGTTGATGCTTTGGTTGGTAATCAAGGGTAATATTATGAGACCTAATTTTATGAGACAGATTCAGCCAACTAGACAGGGCAAAGTGCAACTTTATATGCTCTGCTTAATATTCAGGACCACAACATTCTTGCCAAATGTCTCATTTTTGGGCAAGATTGTCCTGCTTTCCAAAGCTTTGTCCCTCATCCTGCCACATCAATTAAATGTCCCACACGTCAACAAACATAAAGAAATTGACATCTTACTGTGCATTCTTGTCTCTTAGTGGTTTTCCACACACTTTATTTTTTGAGGTGGATATTGACCCTTGTATTTTAGCATAAATCTGTGTTTCTGTTTTCAGATGCTAGCGACTATGGCAATTAAAAAAGAACATAGCGTGCAAGAAGAGATTGTGTATAACCAAGTTTTATCCCAAGGTCAAAAGAGCCAGTTTTGAGTTGTTATGCCTCATTTACATTTACAAGCAGCAAACAATGGTGTAGTTTCATGTTTTTCCAGCTGGTAATAACCAAGGCAGACACATATTAACATTTTGCAGACACGAGAATTCCAAAAAAGCAAGATATCACCATGTATTGCAAGCAAAGCACGTTACCACTCCAGTTTTACTCTACAGAATGCAATCCTGCAATACCAGCTGAGGATTCAGACTGACGAGGCACATGACATTTCTTACAGTCAACTAGTCTAAAGAGATTTGGCACTTAGATACCATGGTGACAAAAGCAGTTGAGTGGATTCCATTGTTATCCTTGCAAGAGGCCATCAATGAGAATTCTCAAATCATACATGAATAAACAGTCTGAAGGTATACTTTGCAACCAAAACACAACAAAACAGAATATTAAGAATGTTTATTGAATGACAAAAATAAACAGTCATACATGCACACTCAAATGGACAAAGATGTAAACTTATTACTACCAGTTTTTCTCATTAAATATATCTCTATTTACAATATACTGAGAATAAACTGAAAAGCATTCGTTTGCTTTGTCAACAGATGAGACTATTTACAAATCACAGTAGGCTATTAAAGACAGGGTAATGCTAATGCCGAGGTGTTGATGTGAAACGTTCATCCTATGTCTTCCGCCTTGTAACATGATCATAAATAACTATTTGGATGTATCTGGGTGACTCCACAACTGTCCTGGTTGAATTATCTCCAGGTGAAATGGCCTGAAAAGACAGGATATTAACGTTAAATTCTTTGAACATGCAACCAGAAAATATTCATAGACAATGCAAGATGACTGGTAGCAGAATAAATATAATTATGTGGGATTCACTGACAAGGCTGTAGAAAAGTAATAATTATTGGGGACAAAAACATATTTAATGTCGATGAACAGTCCATTCAAAACCTAGCAAGAAGACTGATGTTGCGAATTACTATAACCTGCCCCCTCCCAAACTAAAGCTATGGCCCTGTTTCCAGAAGAATTGAAAGAATAAAATTTGATGTTCACTTAACTGGAACAAGAAGCAGTACTTGATCACTTCAGAAACTAGCTGATGTGAGTATGCACTATCAGAATGCAATGTTATCAGTGTCGTGCTACCTAATCTTGGACGGTCGTGTATGTGAAGAGTATTACACAACAACATAAGATTGCTTTCATTAAATTGTCGTAGCTCAGTAGAATTACACTTGATGACAAGTGTCACACTATGACACACACATTTGATTGAACAACTTGACAAGTTATGCCAACAAGTTTTACATACCTTGGGGTCTACATTTAATATTTTCCTGTCTCTTTTGTTCTTGAACAACAACCCAGATGCATTTTCTGCTATCACTTGATAATTTGGGGTGGGGTTGGATGTAGAAGTTTGAGTTTCCCAGTTGTAGAAGCTAAAATAAACATCATCACCAATTGAAGTTTGGCAAGTAAACAATAAAAGTCAACTCTTGAACACTAACAATCAATTTAATGCAAGAAATGATATAGATTCAGAAAAGCAAGACACACACACGCACACGCGCACACGCACACGCACACACACACACACACACGCACACACACACACACACACACACACACACACACACACAAACTTCAAGTATAACTATGGAATAAAACATGACAAAAGCAATGTGGTAAATGCTGTTCAGCTGGTGAAAAACGAAAATTGAATTATACTTTTTACTGTCATAAAATCAGTCTAATAAATCCTTGCCATGATAAGAATCTATTTCTGCAATCACAGCTACTTAACAAAACAATTCAGAGTTGACTGGGGGTGGCCAACCCTAAATTTGCGAATTCAAAAATTGTGCGTGGGCGCATTGCCCATGACTTAAGTTACCGGCTCATTCGGCAACAATTCAAGATCATATGAGCAAGGTAATGTTTATATACCAAAGTACTTCAGTTAAGAACTCAACATTTTGTTTTTAGCCAGCTAAACAGAGCAAAATGCAGCTTCAAAAAAATAGGTTGACGACACTAATAGATGACAATTCTAGTTTTTCCAATTGATTGAGTCTTACACCTTTCTTTATTCAACCAATGGCAAATCAGGACTCTCTAAAAAACACTATTCTATTGGCACCATTCAAATATCAAAGTATTTTTTAGTAATAATTCTAACATGTTCATTTCCACAACAAGCACTGTTGGAGACCTAGAACAACTTTTCCATAGAGTTATATCGTTAAAAATAACAATTTAAATGAAACTGAGTGATTTAATAAATTAATTACCTTAGATCAGATGGCCTGGGAAGAAGCCTCTTCTTGCCAGAAAAGTATGGCTCAAAGTCTTCTGTTTTGAGCCGGTGTGCATAATCAAGGTAGCCAGATATTTCTTGTCCCCGTGCATTTTTATCTCTGATGAAGATGATTGTCTGAAAAGAAAATCAGGAAAGAAAATTTTCAGACGGAATAATTACCTCTTTTTTCTTCTTTCAGCAGGTTTGGTTATAGACAAAATTCTTCATCTATATACAAATGTATATTTTACAATTACTAATTGTGATAAATTTGCATATTCTACATATATATAAGAACTTGACTGAGTGACTGAGTAAAAATAAATACTTGATCATTGAAAGACATTTCTCAAGCAAGAGTAGATAACGTTTTGTTTAACTACTATTCTCTTTAATTCATAACCTTCATCAAACGGTAAAAAATAATCAAAATTGAGCTTCATCAGCATCAATCATAACATTATCAGTTAGAATAATTATACAAATATAGAAAATGGAAAGTCTTCATATTGGAAATTTACAATTTTGAAGATTGTTACCAACCAGTAAATGGTAAAAAAGTTGGCATTAGGATTTTGCTAAGGACTAGGGTTCACTTTTGCCATTTATGTCCTAAGAATAGATACTGAAAAATAAACGATACAGAAGCATTACATGCCAAAGTTCACACATATCCCAACTTACCGTCATTTTACCACTCCTGTTAGCCTCTTCTCGTATTGCAAGGTTTTTGAGGAAAGGGTCCTTTAGCTCTTTCCCAGAGCTAGCTAGTGTCTTCTGTTGGCTCCGTTTTGACAGTCTACTTGCCTCTGCTGCTGCCTTCCTGGCTTCAAACTCTTCTCGCTTCAGCACTTCACCACTACCACGATAGCCAAGCTCAACAAGCTGTCTAGCGAGTTCTTCATCCTGCAAAGCAACAAAACATAACATTTAGAAAGTTACAAAGGAATTTAACAAGAATGTGTTGATATTAGTGTTATACCTTGTATTTCAAAATATCAAAAATTTGCATGAAATCTTTTTACAGAAATCCGCTAATCTTTTGTGTCCCCAAGTGATCCAGAACCTCAACAAGATTTGAAGCCCATGAACGGCAGGCCTTAAAAATACAATTGACAAACATCTGTGAGACCAGGAAGACATTACCAAGAAGGAACAACTATGTAGCTGATAACATCTGTCTTGTTTAACTGAATAAATGCATACCAGAGCATAGGTTGCAACACTGCCATTGAAGCAGAGCAGTTTGGCTTAGAGATTTAAATTGAGTGAACAAACGTCTCTTGAATAAAATTTCCTTGAATGTTGGCCAATTTTGTGTCCAATGCAATTTTTTACAGAAAAAAATTTGCCTATTAACAAAATCTTGATCATTTAATACAATTTTCATGAAAGGCTCGTTTATCAGTCATGCACAAGCAATGCGTGCAAGTCACTTTGCCTCTGCTTCAGGAGATGAGCCTACATGGAACATCAGGCCCAAGATGGGAATGTTGATTGTTACCTAGCGCGCAAAACACTACCAATTTCCCGTTCGACTAAATAACCAACTATGTGTCGTTCAGTTGTGTTTCACTGGCTTGAGGATGATAAACAATAGTACAATACTACAGGCAGGAGAATTTACTCAGACATAGTACTTGGAAATAAGTTTCCTACAAAAATTGATTTGGTTTCAGGCACTTCCACTGCGTCTCACAGGTCAATAGCAGTGACGAATCCTAATACATCACATATACCACAAAATCTTCTGCAAATTATTCTTAATCTTCGCTAAACTATAAATGTCATGTTATTATTGTATGTATAGCTTGCGAGTGTAGCTGGACTCCTTTGGAGGGAGCTGGGAGCTTTTAAATCCTTCCAGATAGAACAGATACACCCTCAATAAACATTTTTATGAGCAGTGCTTTGTTCTGTCAACAAAATCATGAACTAGCCTTTTTGTGATTGCATCACTACACACGTCTCACATGTCAATTTTATCAAGGTCCACCTCTTTGATATCAGAACTGAGCCAATCACTAACGCACTGGGCATTGACCAAGGTTCACTGAGAAATCTTTAAGTAGGAAGGATTTAGAGACATAGCTGAAAAATCTGCCAAAACCAAGACTTGAACCAGTGTTCCATGCCTTCCAAACTGCTCAGCTAAGAGAAAAGTGTCCCTTGGCAAGCAGATTAGAGAGGCTTTCTCTTGAACTGTCATATGCTCTGAGGTCACATGATACTAACAATATCAGTAAACTTAAAATCTGTCCTTCAATGCTCAAAAGGTACTCTGCTTAAAGCAACGGGGCTGATGGTTTAGCCAGAGTCGTGCATATAATTACCAAACAAGCTTCTCGCACATACATGGTCTATGGGATGGCCACCCTCTTTGAGTTGCACTTTCTACGACTATGTGGCAGCTTTACTTTGTGATGCTGGTCTGATATAGTGGTTCCTGACTTAGACAACCAGGCAATGACTAAGTTACAGGTCTGTTATACAGTAGGTGAAACTGATTCTCTAAATCAGGAACCACTACAATTTTTTAATGTAGCTATATATTATGCTATGGTCACTGTCCCGTGTGTGCTGCCACTTCTGGGCATGGCTGACCTTCTAATAATGTTTCCGTTAAACGTCAAGCTCATTGACTGTAATTTTATTGACTGAACAAAGGACTAATAAAAAAAAATGTTGGTAATCAAAAAAAATGTTGGTTGATACAGAATTGGTTCAAGCTGGGAAGAGTTGAAGACATCAACAATCTGCTAAGGTGTCCTATGTTCAAAAGGTACTTATAGCAACATGACTATGGTAAGTCAGTGTAAAGCATAATTTGCCAAAAACTTCCTGCTTCATAGCATCCCTATAGGATGATTACAGTCTGTGCCAGTTGCGCTGGCCTAGTTCAAACAGCTATCTCCATGGTCAGGGTTGACATGCAAGCATCTCATTATTTACGAAATTGCGAATTGTTAATAGACATGCTCATGGTTAATCATATCAGCTTCTGTAGTCCGTTAGCCACTCGCTAACGGGCAAAATTACTAAAACGTGAATGGTTAGCATGCCCACTGCATTTACTTGGGTCACTGTTTTGATTCCCCGGTCCAGTGGATATGACGTCATACCCCCTGCGTAAGTAGTGTAAAAATAGCCAGTTGCCAATTTGGGCAACTGAACGAAGGATTGCTTCAAAAAAAGTTTGATTATGGGAGCATTTGTTTGAAATTAAAGAAATTAAAGACATCAACGGCCTCCTAAGGTGTCTCTTTATACACAGAAGGTACTTAAAGCAACATGACTAACGGCTGAATGAGTGTGAGGCATAATTTGACAAAAAGCTTCTGTCCTATAATAATAAAGGGCCAGTGGGTTGGCCTGACCGTCTCTACTATTACTCGTCGAGATGGCGGCACTGTCTAGTGTACATCTTCCTGGTAGCAAGCCTGTACTGTAGACGTGATTTCATTGAAGCATATGACTCTATGAGCATGAGCCTCAGTTAGCCACTGCTAACACTAATAACAGGCAATGGTCTATCAGTATCAGTATCACCTGAGTGAATGGTTGATACATGGGCTTGCTGGTTTTATTAGGTTTTGCTGGTGCGATTCCTTGGTCGAGTGATCTCAAATTAAAAGCTCGCAAAATACGTCAATTCCTTGTTCAGGTCAATAGAAATAAACTATGTGTACCCCTGCACTCCCCTGTGCCCTCCAGTCGTCAGTTCACCCAACCGCGGGTTAAATATTTGACGGGATCGATAGTCCCCACTCTCACTTGTGGGACTATCTCAGAGGGTGTTAAATTTACACACATACCTCAAGATAGTATAAATCTAGTGATGTGATCTGAGAATCAAGGAAGTCCTCGTAAGTGTTGAATTCGGTGACGATGTTGTCGCCACCACCGTGAACCTCTTCTTCAGCCATGTTGAAATTTATTTACATGCTTCTCACACCTTGACTGAAAGAATGTTCATACGCAGCAATAAACCGGGTCCACTGCTTGAAAATAAATCAATAAAAATTTTAATACAAAGATTTTATTCAAGATAGACAAGTCGGCACTTATCTTCGGAAAATTGTGAATGATAATTGAATTTTGACACCGGATCAGTTTGTTCAACAAAATAGTTCGAAAAGCGCATTGATTTTGCGTTACCATGCCAACGACAGCTCGTCGTCTGCATAAATTTATTATGTTTTATCACACATAAAGAGAAATAGAAGCACTAGTTTTCAAATCTGATATTTTTAAAACACATGTTTTCATCATTTATAAGAAATAATATATTTTTTGGTTTGGGGTAAGTTCTCGTACTTATCGAGATACCGCGTGATGTCAACATATCACCAAGACGACGTTTGGTGGCATGTGTGATTTCTGAAATCAGTGCTACTGTTTAGGTCGATCATATCGACTGTAATATGATTTGATGTCCAACTTCTCGGAAAATAAGGATCGGACATTCAAAGTATTTAACTAAAGGTAAGTAAACTTTTGATGCGATCATGTGCCTTCCGGAAAGTCAGAACTGAACTTAAGGAAGTGACCAACAATTTTTATACGGTACAACTAAGTCTCGACCCGCCTTCGACTCGAGACGGTGAAGCTCCTGATATAGGCGCTTCGTACGCCGGAAGCTTTTCTGCGAATTATGCCTGACACTGATTAAAACATCAAAATCACGTTTCTATGTTGCGCATAGAGAGACACCGTAGTCAGGCCCTCGAATTTCTTCCAACTTCAATGAACAAATAAACTTTTTTTCGAGCAGTCCTTCATTCAGTTGCCCAAATCGGCAACTGGCCACTTTTAGTACACTGCTCGCACCAAGGGATATGATGTCATACCTCCTGGCACAAGCTGAGTCTGAGTGTAAATGTCAGTTATTGTTTACAATCCGACTCCATTAACGACACGAAAATTTGATATTAATATTTTCCGAATCCTCTCACCATGGTGATCATGGTGGTTCTAAAATTGTATTACTCGTACCAATTAGGCTCTTCTTATTGATTCATTCACTGTTTTTACGAGGTGTTCATTTGTGGCAGCCGATCTCGAGTGACCGCCATTATAAAACTGCAACACCTCTTGGCAGGAATGCTATAACTACAATGATCACGCGTGTCGTCTAAAGAAACTGCAGTGTAATCATTAACTGTAGCTGAGTAGCCATACAGTGCATGGTATACTGAAGTAAAAGTACATTCTACTAAACTGGCAAAAGGTGAAACTTTTGACTTAAGTATGAACTATTTCAATACAATCAAATCACACTAGTTTCATATTCACATGTGCTATATCCTTTGCTCATGTTTTTCGGCCCCAGAAGAAATTTTCAAAATTAATTGTTAATTGTAATCTGCAGTGTTGCTTGAAACATATTACCTTTGTAGTAAACTTACATTTTGCTTTACATCGTAATTTTCTTTCTCCAGTACAAAATGGTGCTCACTGATCTTCCGTTTGCCCGGCCCAACCTTACGAAAAGTCGCTATGCTGTGATTCGCCGACCAGGAAGTACTCTGGAGAACCCCTCTGATAATGAAGAAGAGAAGACTAATGCAAGCCGCGAATATGCCACATTTTTGAAGTGAGCAAGTCTTGCCTATTGTTAAGTTAAAACTTGATATGTTTCAAATGTCATTGGATTTCTGGGTATACTTAAAGTTTGTGCCTGAATTAGCCGGTATAGTTCAAGATGTTACTAGGAACACTGTTTCTAAACACTGAGTCCTAGCCTGCTTTATTTAGAGTCAATGAAAAAGCAGCGTTTTTGAAAGTTAAAAAAGTTCCAGATAGTTCCAGGGTTAGAAATTGTTATAATTAGTGCTGGCCTTGGCTATTATCAGTGTTTTCCATTAAATTTTCAAACACGGCAGGAATTACCAATTTCTTGTACATAGTCAAAAGTGAGTGTCCAAAGTCCATGTCCATGCTAAGGAAGGTTTACCCGGCATATGTAAAGTCTTAGAATCAGTGTATTATACTGAAGTCAAAAGTCCAAAACGTCTTAATTTTTCTTAGGCAGGGACTTATATCACAAAACCTCAATCTCGTTGCTCTAACTCAAGCCAAGCTATTAAACCGAACTCATCTGGGATGATCTCAATGCTTTTACTTTGACGAGTCAAACCAGGTTGTGGAACACTGATTATTTATACTAGGGTGTTCTGTAATTAACAACGCTTCCCATTATAGATATTGCTGCATAGTATGCTTTCAAGTATAAAATAATATTCACTAAGAATGTGTGCTAAAAGTCTGTGATTTTAGGTGACAAATGGATAGTATTAAGTGTTAAGGGCATTTGATCTGGGCCATACTCAAAAGAAACCTAGGCCTAAAACTTATGGTGCATTTTTTATAAAAATGTGAATTTCAATTTCACAGAGAACAAGAAAGAAAGTGTGGTCCTGATGGATTCCTGGATTCTGGGAGATACACACATGCCTTCACAATCGACCGGACAGACAAGCCGAAGACAGGCGAAAGTCCCAGAGTCCAGTCCACCGTTGATTTGGCGGCACGTATCCAACAAGACAAAAAGGACTACGAGAGAAGACTTAAAGTTATCGAGGTTTGTTTCCTATCATTGTTTAGGCAAACATTCAATTTGGGTAAACATCCAGAGACTACATTTACACCAAATGCATCACATGGGGGAGTCAAATGAAACATTGTGGGAGAACACGGGTATTTCTATGCCTGAATGAGTCAATTAAAATGTCGCTAATATTCTGACTCTGCATTACTCAAAGGTAACAAAAATTGGCATGGCAGGGCTTGCAGGTGCTTTCAAGCAAATCTCCATCATGTAAATGAGAGGTAGGCATTATGCCTGGTGTTAATCTAGACAACTGTGATATTACAAAAATTTTGTCATGTTCACTTGAAACCTTACATGCAGCGCCACATTTGAAAACATTGATTTGAATTGAGTTTGGATAGGAAGTATTTGTTTTGTTTTTAAGGCGAGTTAGCAATGATAAAACCATGGTGTGTGGAGGAGTTGCTGGTAACTTGACTTATTCTGATTTGAAGTTTCTGATTTTAGCTTGATCTGCATTAGCAATGTGTAGGACTTAAAATGTCGGTATCTATGTTTGTGAATACATCACATGAAATTCAGTAACAGTGTTGTTCATCTTTTAAATCTCAGTTCAGGCTTCTGGTAAATTTCATTTCACCTTCTTACTAAAATCCTAATAATGGTCTGTGTAATATATTTAGAAATTTATGGAGTCGTTAACTTTCTGTTGTAGGACCACATGTGGCAACACAAACAAGAAGAGCGGGAGTTGAAGAGAGTTGAAGGCGATGTCATCAAAAATCAGCGTCAAGTGCGCAAAACTCTCAGAGACTATGAAAATTGTAAGTAAATTAGATTAACTTGAAGTTGATCATATGATTAAAACTCTTCAGTTTGGGACCATGAACTATCGTTTTTTCCTAAAATCAGGATTCAGTACAACATTTTAGAATTTTGCTATGCTTTAACTTTTAACACACTTTCTGTTTACTGCAGCTGTGCAAAAGAAAAGGGTGCAGGAAGAAAAACATTTCAACCAAGGCATGGAGCGTTACACAAAACTTCAAAGGGACTTTGTCCACAAAAAGGAAGAGGTTTGTTTCTTTGGTCACGCGCTACGTCAGTGTCTGAACTGGAAAAGCTTAAAATCCTGGCTATTTTCCCGCTTGCGTGCAGTGCATAGACAGTTCTAGCCATAGTTTGAAAAACGATGGTCAAGCAGTGGTATAGTTAAACTTGTTGAAGATATTACAGGAAATGATGTGAAGAGCATGGAAAGTAAATATTTCTGACCTTATTGAATATAAAGTTAGCATCAGTAAATAGGGGTAGGAAAATTGCAGCAACCGAGGAAGGTGCAAGGCACTGGCAGAACATGTTGTCTTCCGGGAAATTCTAGTGGCACTGGCAGTTGAAACTTGTAATGACTAGGGTGAAGTCAGAGCAAATTTTGTAGGGCAGTTTTGTTTTAACAATTTCTCTAATGTAAAATCACTAGTCCTCTCCTTATACTGTATGGATTTAGGATCCACTGGAAGCTTGGCCTCCTACAGTCACAGTCATAGTTTTTTTGCAAACTCAGCAGCATGCGGTTGTTTGAACCCTCCGTTGCAACATTCTAGATCTGCCAGTGTAGACATTGTACATTAATTTTTATTATTCTCCTATGGGCTAAGGTGAAGAGTGGTAATGTGAATCCAGGTGCACAAAGAACACATTAATTGTCATTTAATTACTTGTTAACATTCTTGCTCATTTCAGCGCTCAAAACTTAGAACGGACCAAAACATTACCTTTGAGCAACAGAGGAAAGACAAAGGCAGAAAAGTTGAGCTAGTCAAGTAAGTTAAATTTACTGTATCACCTTCTACTCTGTGTTCTTGGATCCACGAGAACCAGTAATATAGCAGTGTCTCTTATAGAATCAAACTCAAAATGTATGACTCAAAAATATAGTTCATTTGATTTAGTCTACTTTTTGATAGAAAATCTTTTTGATATGAATGGCATATTCAACTTATTAACTTATCTTGTATGTGAATCAGCTGACACTGCAAGCGAGTCTGCATCTGTTTCTCCAAAAGCCAGCTGTACTTTTTATTTGCAAGTCATTTCCTGTAGGAAAGTCGTGCAAATTGTATAATTAAGATGGGTTCTTTGTGCTCTTTGTGAGTTGATCTAACATCTGAACGTAATTGTTTGCAACATTTCGTCAGGTCCGATCTTGCACGTCAGTACAGGAGCAAGCAGAGTTTGATTGACTTGAAACGCATTGAGATCATGCGTCTCTCCGAAGATTTTGAAATGAAAATGAGGCAGAAGGAGGTACGTGAATGAAAGGAAATTTTGAACGCGATAAAAGCTCACCAATTTAGATTGCAATATGGCGGACAAGTGAAATGTTAATTATGTCATCTATTCACAATTGATAAATAAACTAAAAAATTACTTTACCATGCCCATGATTCGTACCATAGCTACGATGAAGATTTTGCTTTGAAACATTGCAGGCACTCACTGCAATCGGTAATGAGAAAAATTAATTATGTTTTTACCATCATCAAAGGAGACAACGACGAACACTTTTATCTGTACTCAATGCAATGTTACAAACTACTGAAAAATGAAGAAGGAGGGATTGTAGTATTTCTTGTTTTGGAAGTTGGTGAGGTTTTACCGGTGATTGTATATCTGTGTTCTGTGTACATTTATTCAAATTTGGTAACAGTGAAAAGTTCTGAGCCATGTTTAATACTGTTTAGCTGTGGTTGAATAGCCTTAGCTTTTTCTGATATACATTCTATGTAAAGAGAAATAGTATTGCATTGGATGCTCATAATTTCATGCGGGAATTTGGAGACCGTACCGCGAAAACACGACATACTATTTGATTCGAGTTGGCAATTCTGCCTTGGAAAAACCACCTGTGCATATTCAAGATTTTAATCTTTAGGCATTATCCCAATCTTAATGTTAATCAATCATTTTTACAGTTTTGTTGAAACTATGTTATCATGGTAATTCTTAAGTTTTTGGTTAAAACACTATTAATAATGTAATAATCATTTTTCAGTGGCTGATTTCCTTGGTATATGAACTCAAAATTTTCACCAGATGATGTTAGCAACAGTTGTTCTGTACAGATAATGCTTCTAATAACAAGTGTGAAATTTCTTAATGTTTATTTTGTTGAGCAATTTGACAAAATGAAATGCCAGTATATTGTGTGCTGAATAGGTGAAGAATGGTCACTTGACAATGGAGTACCTTTTGATCTGATTTAACATTGTTTCAATTGACACAACTTCCTAAAAACTTGACAATTTTGGATGTAATCATTGATCAATACTTTGCAAATATAAACATTCAACTCAAACAAAAATTCATATACTTTGTACTCATTAGATATTCTGCCATGATGTTTAATGCATACAGTCACGTGCCATTGGCAGATCCAGGGGGGTCAAGGGGTCCATACCCCTCTTTTCCCCTTGATTTTAGTGATATCAAATCTAGAATTTTCAAATTGTTCCCTTGGATCCCTTTTTAAAAAACTCTTGAACCCCCTTTATAAAAATCCTGGATCCGCCTCTGCGTGTATTTGCATGTCGCATGATGAAACACTTTTCACTGTAGGCTGAACAGTTCAAACTCAAACAAGATCTTGCAGAAATGGCAATCAGTCTCAACATGGAAGCACAGAAAGGGCGCGTGTTAAAACTGGAATCTCTTACGTAAGACAGAGTGAATTGTTATGACAGATAACTGTTCAGTTGACATCCTTGTTTGGCAACATGCAAAGCCTAATTGCAATTTAATTTCTTCTACTTAAGAATGAACTTAAAATACGTTTTTTTGATTTTGTGTTCTTATATGATGGTTTACAACTTTTCATTTGTTGACTTCAACATTTAAGATAGTAGGATTTGTTTGTTACCAAGAGCCAAATTTTCTTCATAATTTTTAAGTATTAATAGTAGGCACATAAAACCATAAATCTTTAAAATTGCTGATAATCACAAATAAATCTTATTATGTGTACAAGAATAGTTACCAGATGTTTGTAATCATGTGACTGCATGTGTTTTTACTAAATACTCTTTTGATTTTTATGCAGCTTGCCGTAATTTCCTCAACCATGATTTTTAAATGGAATGTGCGGTGCTTTTTTCCAGAAAAGCATGATTTTTGACAGTCGAGTTCTCATGCTAGGCCTTAAAAGAAAATCCCATACATGCTTTTGTAGCTAATAGAATACAAAAACAGTTTGGTGTACAAAATCATTTTTGGAAGTTTTATTAGACTTCTGTCAACACTTGCAAAAGAAGTTTAATCCTTGGTAATGAAGGTATCTTATGATCTCAACTCAAGTTTGTAGTTTGCTTTGCGGGTCGTCGAGTGCAAGTATGTTATATGTACTCATCCGCATAAATTGAACACTTAATCAAAGACTCTTATCTTAAGTTCTTGCTTAGTAGAACAGAAATCATCAAAACCAAGGAGTTTTGTAATAGAATGCCAAGTGCATATGGTACTTCTAAAAAATTGCCAATATTTCTTTGTTTAATTTTAACTGAGAAGTATTGTTGCTTGAACTGGGATGTTGATTCTGAACAGTTGCCTGGTAATTGTTTGTCAGTTAGACGGTACATTTTCTAGTGATCTAATTTCTTAGTTTTGCCACTTGCAGCAAGAACAGTTTAAGTTGAAACAAGAGTTGGCTGAAATGGCTATTTCTTTAAATATGGAGGCTCAAAAAGGCCGGGTTGAAAAATTTGAATTTAAGAGGTAAGTCACGTTATTGAACATGACTGGCATGGGTTTTTCTTTCTTACACTTTGCCTTTCTTCTTTACATTTTACAACTCTCGAACATTTTGTTGAGGTGGCGTCCAGACGTCTTAAGGATGGTAAGAGGTAGCTAACAGCCCAGCAAAGCAGATTTAGTTTAAACATCAACCATCCAGAGCCATCCTATTGACGTCTGTCATTGCCCGCTCAGCACAATATTTGTGAACTGCGCTGTATAAGCAATGTTAGCAAATTGAAAAATCTAATAGTTCTTTTTTCTTAAAGTGAATTCGCTTTCGTTTGACTTGCTTTCTGAATGGTTTACGGATTTTAACTCATCATTTTCTTGAGGAAGGAATATGTCATTCTTAAATGACGAAAGTAACACCGTAAAATCGACTTGATTAGGCCAAGAAAGCATATTTGGTTCTGGTCGGCACCCAAACACAATTTGAAACCTTTGTTTCACTGCATCAGGGAAAAGGAAAAAGAAAACCCACAAGCGTCAAGTTTGGCAAAGTTCTTGATTTCTTTTCAATTAAGGCACATGCATCCAAGCTATAGTTTTTAAATGAAGAGTCTTGTCAAGTCGGCCACAATCACCTCCTATGAGACCTTAACCTCTGTTTAAAATGAACCAGGTCACATCCCATCCTCTACTACCTGGCAGTGGCAGTGGAATCGCTGAAGATGTTTTGAGCTGAGAAAAAAAACATACCACCATTACCAATATTGAGTGATTTTTTTATTTCTGAAAAAGTAAGAAATGTAGATTTAAAATTATAATAATTATCGTAGTGTTTTCTTTAAAGAGACTTGTTTTATATAGGACATTCTAACAAATTATACTAAAAAGTGAACAACTACAAGAAAATATTTCATTACCTCGTCATGCAGTGTTCAAAGCAACCACAGACCAGAACCGACAATGCTTTTTCAACCTTAGTTTGAGTGTTATTGTGTCTTCTTTATTGGTTCGTATTTTCCTTGGTCAGTTTGCAGTACTTGGAACTGTGGAGCAGCTGCAAAGAAAATAGTGTGTATGAGGTCTTGGTGTCCTGAAGTAATACAAATGATGGGCATCAAAAATGTGATGTGCGTGAATTAAAGTGGTGTTGGTGTAGAAACATGGTGGAGATTGAGTCAGTGGTCACGCTTGCAAACAGCTCTACCGGACTCTAATAAACACCCCTCGGGTTCTCTTCCACACAATAACAAAATCCAGACCAATGCTATGCTGGGACCGCTTACACGTTCACCGGCCTTTCTCACTACCCACCTGGTTAGACGATGTCCACCCTCTGTTGTTTTACCATCCCTACCATGAGTCCGTCTTTTGGGAAAGTCCCTGGTTTGGTAAAAGCTTAGGACCAAAATTCAAATCCTGTCTTCAGACCAAAAACACTGCATGCTGCAAGATCGGAAATTCATGAACAAGTGAAGGCTTTCTAAGCACATTCTGCAACACAAGAGCAAATCCAGAAATACCTTAGGCCTAATTTCGGAAAATTCATTGTCTGTGTCAGACAGCGGATCCTTTAGCCAGACCCCAATATATACACTGCAAGTTTAACATTAAAATTCTGCGGCTGAATTTGGTGAACACTTTGGCCTGAAATCCAATGCTGGACTTTGACCTACTATATACTACTAGACATCTTGCCTGGATTCATTCATGTGTGGGAAACCAGCCACAAATGCATCTGCATTCTGGCAGAGATTGGAAGACATAGATTAGCTATTTGCTGACGTGTCATTCTTTATCTTTGTTATGATTTGACCAACGGTGACATGCATCCCATAATTCAGTTCTTCACACAATTTACAGAATGTGTTAAGTGGTTGCTTTCTACCAAGCTTTGGCCATGCTGTTCGTATTTGTCTTTTTTGTCAAAAGGTGTCAGCACAGTTTCATGTGTTGACTGACACATTGAATTGATCATTGCCATTTGATAAGTGGAGGGTAATCGGTTGTCATTTACAAATTGAGGCATTCAGTATTTAAATTTACTGTTCTTACATTGATTGATTTCATATTCCACCTGTTGTTTTTGTGTATTCAAAATATTCATAATTAAAATTATTCCCCCCAATACCAATTTTTTGGCCGATTTAAGATATTTTGATGCATGCGGATATTCGTGTGTTATTAAACATGAGTCAGTTGTAACTGCTATTAAAACTTTCTTCTCTGTCTATTTAGAATGGAAAGGTAGGTAAGTTTAAATGGTCCAGGGTTTCACATTTGTCATCCTTTCCTTGCTAGTTTTCCACAATTCTCTAAAATCTTTTGCATGATATTTTTTCTATTACCCATTCAAAGTTTTCTCTCCCAGGAAGTCGAATCAATGATCCCCTGTCTAGTGCTCTCTCACTAAAAACCATCCCTGATAAAATGACAAAATTACTGCTAAATACCTTAAACAGTATAAATTAGCCTGGGTTGGTCCCACAATCAATGACACGTTAACAATTGCAGCCAATTCTATCCTGTTCATCCATTACCGCTACTTGACAGACTCAAGTGGTCAGAAAACATAATTAGTTTCATGTTGTCTGCTGAAATAAAGATATAGGTTATGGGAGACTTGGTTGCCACTCCAGGGGACCTCCGTTCTTTCATGATACCTCCTCTTTGATTAATAGATGCGATAGTGTTGCTGCAGTCGAGATATTTGAAGTTTTACAAATTTGTTTCACTTATCCCAAGCGATTGCATAATCAGAAGTAATGATTTTGACAATATTTACCATGTCACTTATGACAATGAGCTTTTGGCAGTCCATATGATAGCTTCTTGTAGAAAGTGCAATGTTAATGTTGGTTTGGTCATGTGTACGCTTCATTGTTGTTTTGTTTTGGCAATTAGGGATAAGAAAAAAGAGACAATGGATCGGATCAAAGAGGACAATGAGACCACTGCGAAACTGGATAATAAACTCACGTAAGTTGGGATGCGTAAGAGAAACTTACAGATGCCAGAACAAGATGAAAATATTGATGATCAATATTCTAAGTATTCTTGTGTTAGTTAAACAGTAAATGCAGTCGGTCTTACAGTACTGTCCAAAATCCAGCTCTCTATTTTGGAGGTAGATTAAAGAATTTGTGTGTGACTTACCCACAAGTTTTCAAAGAGCCAGTCAAGAAAAGCTGAATGGAATATCACACCCCAATTTTAACTCACTGTACAACAATTCATAAACTGTTCATGAATTTTGGTTTTAACTTACAAGGTCTAGTTTGACTTTTCAGGTGATACACACCAACTCCTTTAGAACGCTAATGTTTTCTAGCTGTTAAAGTGGTATCTGTGATATTCAGCATTGCCATTTTTAAAAGAGTTTTTACAGTATTTTTTACCTATTTAGCATGTCATCCTGCCAGAGAAGTGAAATTTTATTCCTTTTCATTTTTAACAAAAATAAAAATCTTTAACACATGTTTTTCTGTTACTACTGCTGCTGTTGTGAAACAACTGTTAATAATTCTTATGATTTTTTGCTGCAAAGTGATTAGCTTTTGAAAATAGAAATGTGACGATTTTTTGTGCGAAGTAAGCGACGAACCATGGTAGATATAATCGCTGACTCATTCGTGACGTGTCTATGCTTTCAGTTGGTGATACTTCATTATCCATTGTGTGCATTCATGATTCTATGGTAGTTAAATCCATAACGGTTCACATGCTTCTACAATGGCTGGAAATGGGATCATTTGTACTATAGTCAGTTTTTGCCTGGCATAGCCCTGGAATATACCAGAGCACCCCTCTGAGCCTGTGGTATTTACCCGCATTGCTGCTTGTCTATATACCGCTTGCCCTTCAGTTGTACTCCGCCACTGTATTCATCACTGTGGTACATTAAGGTTCGCCGTTCCTCATTTTAATGCCAATAAAGTCTTAGTGTTGTATAATGAATTGCAGTGGAGACATAAAAAATTGAAAAGTTGTGTAAAGGCAATATCCTATTTATGCTCTGAAGAGTGTTAGCCGTCCTACCTTTTGAAAACTAGATCAATTGTCCCATGTGTTTTTCTACCTCCGCTAAAGAGCTTTGAATCGAGATGTTGGAATTGGTGGCAAGAACAATTGAAATATTGTCACATCTTTTTGTGAGGCCAATTGAATGTATTATTGTGTCGTGCTTTCAGAAAAAGTGATGGAAATGTGAAGACCGCCATTCGGATGCGACGAAAGTTAAGTGCAGACTTGACGCTGAATAGAGGAAACCTCAACATGAAAAATAGAGAAGGTAGGCAGTTCTGCTTGTGTTTTGTGTTTTAAATTACATTTCAGATTTTTTAATCATACATAGAGTACTAATTTTCAGTTGGCAATGTATTGTATGCTTTAACCATCCTTGTTTTCTTGTCTATTGGCAAAATTATTATATTCTCATGTTAGAGGAGGTTACTTACTCCGAATTTTGGATTTTGACATTTTTTGAATTTTCTTATCATCTTAGCCTTTGATTCTTCTCTTACATTTTTTGTGAAAAGTGAAATTGGTTTGAATACGGCAAAGTTGTCAGTTTGATCCCACCTCTGGAGGTCTTTTATTCTATACCACTGTTCAGTGCACTTGGATGGTTGCTGACTGGAAAGAACTGGCTATAGCCCATAAGCTTAAACCAACCACGAATTGGTCAATTATGACACCACTACACAGAGAACCTTTGGTAGAATGGGCACTAAGGTCCGGTAGCCATTTTGATTTTGGCTCAAGGATATTTCGAAATTTTAAGAAAAAAGTTCAAGGCTTAGTTGCACACAAACAGTTAAGTTAGTTACTGTACAATGTAACTTACTCTCTGGCATGTTTGTGTTAGGTGCAGTAAAACTTGAATACTACATTGATAGATTTTCAGAGTGAAAGTTGACCAAAAGTAGCATGTTAGGACTGCGTGTCATGTTTTATCTCAGTTCATGAAATTTCACGGTGGCGGCAATGCGTTGGAGTTTAGTTCTCAGCCGTGTGTTAATTAATTTTTAAAAAATCACCTAATTTGAAATAAAATCCAGGTGAACTTTAAATCTAAGGATGGCTTTATTTTTTGATGCAAAAGTAAAATATCATATCTGCCAAATTTCAAAAGCAAATTACAAAAAGTGTGAGCTCTGTGATGACTTTATTCTTGTATTTGTTTGTTCGTGACTTCAGAACTAGACTATGGGACTTTTTGAGAAACGGAATGAGAAAAATGTGCTTTTTCATAAAAAATGAATGACTAAAAATAATTATTTTCTTTTGTTCAAGTTTTGAGTCAATTTTGAAATGCTGTAGATTGAAATTTTACACATTTTAAAGAGGAGCATGGAAAAATGGTCAGCTTATCTACCGTGAATCCTTAATAAGATAGCATTACATTTTATGGTTAAGCATTGCATTGTTTGACTTTAAATTGCAACTTTGCTTGTTGTGTACAGGGATGTATTTCACACCATGGTACTTCTGCTGTAGCTTTTCATTTTCAAATCAATAATGGTGGCTAATCATGGCTTTGAGTTGATCATTATTTTTCTGTAAGAGGGCACCACTGTCAAAGATGAACTTTCATCAATATGTGTTTGAACATAAATTACCTAGCAGTGAATGTTATCTATTCCACTTAAGGACACTGTAGTGTTACCTGTTGCATAGTTCTGTACAAAATTGCTTATGATGAACTTGTGGAGACACACACTAGCGAGTTTCCACAAAAAATGCAACAGACATGGCAGTCACATGCTCAGTTTGTTTTGTTTGAAAGAATGGCTGTTGCCAAATTACTGGAAACCTCCGTTATGTTTTTTTTTTGGCCAACAATTGAAAAGTCTGAAAATTGACTTGTCTAGAATTGTGCCCTTACATTTACAATATTAAGCACCTTTTTTTCATTCTCTGAATGAAAACACTGTGTATTCTTTCATACTGTAGTTCCGTTTAAACAGATACAAAGGTGATCTGGAAAATGTGGGTGCCATATTCTGTGAAATGCATGACTCAAGTATTCAGCAGTTACTTTGAGACTCTCCCCAGTGTCATTTGTGGTTGTAGTAGGCTTCAATTTCTACATGAGTTACTGTTTAGAAATGCTCGTAAATTCCTTAACAATGAATTTGACACTTTATGTGTGATTATATCTACTTTGCTATAAACCAATTTATGACACAACTGAGAGCTTTTGAAGTGTGAACTGAAATCTGATAAATGCAGTTGGGAAATATTTTTCCCACCTGTCATCTGCTATTTTGAACCTTTGATTGTTATTTGTTTCCACCCCACACATATGAAAATATTCCTCTTTGGTAGAACGTCAACATTATGTAAGTCTCATTTGGATATCAAAACTTTGATTTGACATCTGCATTTTAGATATTTGTTTTGTTTGTTGCAGTCTGTTGAGTTTTCTTTCACTGTAACATGTTTTAATTTTGTGTTCTGTGAGCATTTAATAATAATCATTGTCAACTTTGGAAATTGCAAAATGTATCTCTCTCTATTGTGCCTCCACCTGGTGCTGATTTTCAATCAGATCTGAAATATGTGTATAGACATGCCAGCTTTGAGCTGCGTTTGTTTTTAGTGACTAGTATGTGAGGGCATTGAGTGCAAGAAGATTATATGTGTAAACAAACATTGTTTTGTGTTATATAATATCACGTGCAGTATTTGTTAAATACAGATGAATTGTTTGTTGAATATTGATGTACCCTTGGGCAGCTGGGATTTCAGTTTATGCATAACACGTGTACAATGGACATTTTATGTGTAGACTTAAAAGACGCAGTGATATTGCCAGCCAGGGTTTTTTGAATAATTGGTTTAGAATGAGCCATCTTATAAGCATATTTCAGTCATTCTAAAAATTTATAGTGGTGGCATTTTTTGTTAAATTTTACACCTCTTGAAATTTAGCAAGAATGCCCTCTTCAGTGTAATAACAACTTCGGAAGGAGAATATGTTGATTGGTCAAATGGTGAACCTGAGTAATGAGAAACGTCTGCCTTACTTTTTTTAGACTGAGTCATTTTTTTTGTTTGTTTCATTTTGTTTTGTTTTGTCAGAGTCGCATGTTTCATGTTTGATAACTTTGGCGTAATTTTTCTTGTCTAATCCATTCTGCAACTCTGATTTAATGTATTGTTTTAAAATAGACACACTCAACAAGTCAGAAAAGTCAGCCAAGAAGAATTATTGTGCTCTACACCTGTTGGAATTTTGTCTTTTCCAATGATGTTATTCATTTCCCCCCTTGTTTATAGCTATGGGTTTTGCTGGAAGGTTTTTAGTTCTTGATTACATTTTCTTTTGCTTTGTATTATTATTCTCTTGTTTTGCTGGATTTCATACGATAGCAGTGAGTGCATTTAATGCGAGAAATATCATAAAAAGTTTGTGTAACATCTTGACCTTTGAGGCTATATATATCGTTGCCTGAACTAGTGAGGATAATTCATCTCACTCAGTGCTTTGGCAGATGAAAAGATCGTTTGATCTATGATAGAGACAGGCAATAGTAGGTTATCATAAACAGAAAACAGAAGTTTGGAAGTAAAAAAACCCTGCCACATTTGTGTACTGAAGTCTTGAGGCTGATAGGTTCTCTTGAAGTGGAAGTGTTAATTTATCTGGTCTAAGATAAGAACAAGGTTCTTAGCCAAGTAGGTCTTATTTTGGGATTCAAAGTAAGCTCTGAAGTACTTTAATTTGTTGTTTGACTGAACTGGTTGTTGTGCATACCAAACATTCAATGTGAAATGAATGATTGAAAAAATCTCTCTTTACAAAGATTTGTAAAAAATAAATGTTAAAAATGTTACTAAACGTGTTTTGGGTGAAAGGTAGGGCCAATCATATGTCATTGTGTGATTATGAAAAAAAAATGTTTGGTTTCAAAATTTTTTGGTTATGTTTTTAGGTCATGCTCCTATATTGGGAAGGAATAATGCATATTTTCTCAAACATTTTGCTCAAGTGTCTCACATATATGAGCATGGCTTTCAAACTTTACAAAGATCAGGTCGGCTATTTGTGGCATATGTATACTTGTTAAATTTGGTGCCGTTTTATTGGTCTTTTGTCCATTTTAGTATTTTTCATTTAAATAATCAATATTAAATTTTGAATACTTGTCAACGTCAACCATTTTGTTAAGGATGAAAGTTTCTCTCGTATGCCATTTTGAAATTTTGCTCCTCGGTTTTAGTCAATTGTTTTGCATGTCGCCACATGCTGAAAATTCCAAATCTGTGGCTTTAGCTATGGGTTCACAGGCACACACGGGTCCTCAGCAGTACCCTGGCATTGCCATTGTATATTTTTCCATCTGTACAGACTCTGTGTGTAACTGAGTTCGCAGCCCAGCCGTATAAGAGCTACAAACTCACACCTGTTCAGTTCATATTTGTTGCCAGCTGAGAGTATCAAAACTCGCTCACTGTTGTTTTATTGCCTCTTTTTACAGAGAACAGACAGCTGCTTGACACTCGCAACACATTAACTGACAACACCCAAGAACAGAAGGCGTTAAATCAAGCCGCTCTTCATGCCGAGTTAGATCTAAAATCGAAACAGATAGATCAAAAACTGCAGGTACGCCGATACGCTACATAAAGTTTTATACCCCAGCATACTTGGTTGCATACCATATGGCAACGTAGTGAATGCTTGACATTTCTTGTGATTTTCCTTATAATAAATTGTACGGCAGTGAAGAGAAATTCTCTTAGAACTTTGATATGTATGGTATAGTATTTACTAAATGTTACTACTTTTGTTCTTAGTTATGAGTAATGTATGAGACGTTCACTTTTCTTGCTTTGATTACATAATGATAAGTCTTAATAATGGATTTAAGAATTAAGTGTTTTCTAGTCTTGCCTAAAACTAGCAGTGTTCCAATGTGTTTCAAAATTCCAAAAATTTCAAAGGAAAATTTCCCTGGAATTATTTCCATTAACCTGTTGTATTCCCATGCAATCCAGGAACAACCCAAGCAAGTTCTGTAGCCCCCTATTGGCAGTCGTTGAAAAGACATCTGTGAGACTGATAGCATCAGTTAGTTAATTGAATAAATAAATGTCAGAACATTGGCTGCAATTCTGCCATTGGTCAAGAGCAGTCTGGCTTGGAATTTTAATTTGAGTAAACAAAGATCACCTCATGGACAAAATTTGGTGCAAAATTTGGTAGTACTCCCAGCAAAGAATTTGTGCCCCAATGCAAGATTTTTTCTGTTAAAATTTTAGGTGAAAAAATACCAGGATTATTTTAGGCAATTTTCAGCACTAATATTTCAAAACATCAATGAAATTGTGTCAAAAATTCTCAAATTTGTATAGTTTAACTCTTTAAGGAGACATTATCATTTTTATGTCCAAAACACTTTTTTGGGGTTGTTGTTGGATGAGATAAACATCTCGAAGTGACCAGAGCTACAAAACAAGAATATCCATTGGGTTTTTAAGATTTTAATACAAAAGTTCATTTTTTTGTCTGCCAAACATTTGCTGAAGTCAATTCCGGTGTCTTTACTAATTTTAAAATTCTGAAATATTCTGTTATTTAACGCATGTGATTTGGCAAAGTGGCAGAGCATTCAGCTGCTTTGGGGAGCTTGTGGGTTCGATTCGGTGTTGCTGCTAATTTCTGTAAAACTTTTCTTGTCAAGAATGTGCCTTTGAATTCTATTATCTTATCGACTTTAATGAAAAGCTGTATGCAAAACTTGTTTTTCTAAGCCCTCAAGCCTTGTCTGTACGCTGTGGTCGACTGTCATACACAACTAATTGGAAGGGGAAATTAGGTGTCCCAACTCAAATTCGAAGCTAAAATGTCACGACTTTTTCATTCAAGTGGAGCTTGTCAGACTTTTCTCCAATTTTCGATCAATTCAGAAGTCATATGTGATTTCTAGAGTACATATCATGCACTTGTCGATTGTCAGGGTTCAAAGTCGATACAATGTCCCATGCGACTAATCACATGCACTGAAAAAACACAGACACAGAACGAATAGACTATATTTGTTTTCTTCATTACTGTTGAATAGGCACATGACGTTAGGAAAAAGACACTGCTCTCCCAACAAGTGAGGGATAAAAAGGAGCGCAGTGAGGAACACGAGAGTCACATGTATGAGAAGTCTCAGAAGAGGTACAGTGAACAACGTGTACGTGAACATGAGGACCATCTGAAGCATTATCAAGTGAGTTTGGTGTTATTGAGTACAAGTTTGGTGTTATTTAGTACAAGTTTGGTGTCATTGAGTACAAGTTTGGTGTTATTGAGTACAAGTTTGGTGTTATTGAGTACAAGTTTGGTGTTATTGAGTACAAGTTTGCTGTTTGTGGCTGCACTGGAAGACGGAGCCGCATTCAGTTACGGAGCAACTAGCACGGAACAGCTGATCGGGAGCAAGTGCATGTGTGAACATGGCTGACACAGAGCAAGTTGACACCACGGCGGTCATATTTGACACCGGTTTGAGAGGTAGAGCGAGTTGCACTTGATCAGTTGCTCCAGTGTCAACTACATAACTACCACACTACTGGAGCAGGGCAGAACAGGATCATCTTTCAATGCACTTGCGCAGTAGCGTATATACGGGTGACCCACTGGCGTTCTGCATGGTTTGGATGTTAGCTATTGTTTACGCGAGCATGCGCAGACAGTCCTTGTGCAAATGACTCGTGTTGATCCAGTTTGCGATCTAATGTCGTGTAAATGCAGCTTAAGTGGAGCAAGTCGCACTGTGACAGCTCGCACTGTGACAACTGTTCCTTGTATAAAAACAGAGTAGGTGATGCTAATGAACGAGCAGTGTCTCCTTTTTTCTGTCTCAGTATAGATTAAGAACAGAAAGTTGTTTTAAACACCGGGTGTTTGTGAAGGTCTCATATAGCCACCCAAATGCAGTCAATTTTCAAGTATGACTGTTGCATCACTGGTGCCATCTGTGAAGTTTGAGGTCATCCTCGAGGCTACTGGTGTATACTGGTCAGCCATCATATCTTGGTACTGCCGTCTGACAGAGAATATGCGTGGAGGGGGTCAGTGAATGCTCATGGAAAAGATTCTGATCGATTTGATATAAATACATCTAAAGGAGTCTCTGGCAAAAGATCTGAGATTCACTGAAAATTACTGCATAAAACTGCCATGAGGAATTTAGAAAACTTGGTGAGGTGAAAGTTCATATACTTTTAATATACCACCTAACTGATGCCCATTTCACATTACAGCTAGAATTTTTTTGCCGAGACTGCCAGAAATTTTATTCACATTTTAATTTGAATTACACCTGAGCCAATTTCAATTTAAATGCATCATACATTGAGAAAACGGCTACTCATTTAACATGGCAGCATGTCAATACATTCCACTTTCGTCTGATTCAGAAAACTGTTAGCAAGAATGAAGACATCGAACACTCGCTTTACAACACAGTTCGCGAGACCGAGTATGCTCGTCAAAAGCAGGAGCAGCAAGTGCGGCGACTGCAGAATAAGCTACACGAGACAAAGCGAAAGAACGCCATACGACTGAAGGAAGAAATGGTGGAGGCACAGATGCAGGAAGAGATGTTACAACAGAAACTTGTGCGACAGCGTGCTGAGCTCGCCAAGGTAAGCATTGTGTACAAGTTGAGAGTGGAAAGAGTATGTCTCATGAAGGTGTTTTTGTTGTGCGACAGCGTGCTGAGCTCACCAAGGTAAGCTGTGTGTACAAGTTGAGAGTGGAAAGAGTTATGTCTTACGAAGGTGTTTTTGTTATAACCAGTCTTTTCTAGGTGCTTTTTAAAACAATTTTATTGTATTGGAATTTTTCTCTGTCATAGTTTTGACCCTAGTGCAAGTTTTTGTCTGTAGAGTTTTACTATTTTGAAAGGTTTCTATTTATATTTTTCAATTCTTCTGAGAATTACTCTGTTGTTTGGTAACCAAGCAAGGTCAGAGCAAGGTCACCTTATCGTAGGATTAATAAACTATGTACGTGTGTTTATGGAATCAATTTTTTCTCCAGGAAATTCGACTGCTCAAAACATTTTTGTTTTCAAAATTTGTTTACTTTTGTCTTTTATTTTTTCTAGAATTTTTTCCTTACATAGGCTTTTGTCAGTCTTGAAATTTTGATTCTATGTATAGTAGAAAGCATTGACTTGTAAGACTATCTTTCCACTTAAAAGAAAAACAGCATATTTGAGTTGACCCAATGGATGTGGGTAGCTCTCTGGCCTCTGAAAGTTAGATACATTAATATAACCATTTTAGTTTCTGCTTGTAACTGCCATTAAATTTTCTTGTTTGTGGTTACCGTTGTCTAGCTTTGCCAATTTAGAATGTAAAGTACTCAACAACCTGCAGGAGACCATAGCTCTGTACCTTAAACAGAATAACAGAAAAATGCTGTTGTAGAGTGAAATGCCATATATAGTCTAAGGTTGATGAATCAGTTTCAGCAAAATTTCATTATGTTGATTTTTTCAACATAAATGTAGTACTTTGAGGAAGAACTTTACGCAGATTTGTGGATTATGAAATGTAATTCAATTATCGAGAACATGGGTGGATCTTTTGAAATACCTGACCCATCTTTGTATGTCTGTTTTCGCATGCTTCCCGTATTTATAATAGCCAAGGTGTGATTAGACAAATGATCACTCCTTTTTAAAGTTTTATCATAGCAGGTATATTCCGAGAAACACCTATTTTTTTCACCATTTCCTGTTGTGTACTACAGCTCACCGACAGTCCTCACTTTGTCTCCCCATGTTGTTTCCTCTTTTCGATTCTGATCAACACAGCTTGTTTACATCATATCGTTATAGTAATTGCAGGTTACGTTTAATGGGATGTCATTTTGAATTTTCCACCCTATGCAGACAGCCATATGATTACTGTACAATGGCATTGTACTAGAGTAGATATGCTTATTTTAGGTCCCAGTTGTAGAGTTGATTGAGTACCCTTATCTTGGCCGTAGTCAACATTATTAGTTTTGCTTAAGGTATTTGAAATTAAACTTTCAAAACAGTCGACTGCTATCTGCTCTTCATGGGTCTGTAGCTTATGTCTTATGTTGTTGTAAAAGCTTATATTTTGGCTCCAGTCTGTAAATTTGGGTAATTATATTCTCATCTTGTTTGTGATGTACTGTTCTTGACTTGGAACGGTTGAAAAATGGGCTAGTTCTTTCACATTCTTGACCAGTCTAAAAGACAATTAGTACGAAGTTTGTCTCTAATGCTCCAAGTCATTTTGTGGGGGCTCAAAGATGAAGCAGACACTGCTGTCTTATGTATCATCATTTCCGCTGACATTAATCCTCAGAACTTTCTGGTTAGAATGGAATTATTTATTAATGTTTGTGGTAGCAATATGCGTAGTGAAAAGAATTATTTTGCTTGCGTCAAAGTAGGAAAACAAGCGTGATTACTTTATAATCCCTTAATGCCGAACGGAAACTGTTAATTGACTGTCAGAGTAGCACCCATTGAGTATCTGTCACTCTATCTAGAGTCAGTCGGTATATATACATGTTCTAGGAAAACTCTATAAAAGTGTCAGAGTTGGGAGCTATCTTCTGCTTCAACTTCTACTATTACTACAGGTGTGGTTATTGAGAAGTTAAGTTCAGATTTCAGTGTTGTTTGTTCATCTCACTGTTTCCTAATGACAGCAGTGCAGGTGTATTCTCCCTTGTTTGCCTGCCAAATTTACCTTCCCTGGCCACTTGAAATCATTTAATGGAATTATTCTCAGGTGGCCGTACACTTGCGTCAACAGTTTTTAACTACGGTAAAAATTTCACCATTTTAGAAGCACAATATGTCAGATTGTGTGTATTTTGTTAATTTTTTCTAAAAGATAATTTGAAATGAGTAAATTCTTTAGACCTTCTCAAGTTTTGTATTGTAGCTACTGTCAGACATTGTTTTAAAAAAAATTTTGAGCATTCTCAACAACAGTAGAAGATCATGAAAACGGAAAAGAGCAATTCTGACAATTATTTTTATATGAAATTCAGTGGTGACATTCCAACATATAGACTCATAGCAGAACCTAGAGAGAAAATACTTGTCGAGGAAACATACAAGTTGGGATAACTTTGACAGCTGTCATAATTTCAATTAATCAGCCAAGCAAAAACATGTTAAATTCATTTTTGTTGCAGTCATGCTTTTGAGATCCAGGTTAGACATTTCTTATGCTGGTGAAAAATACGATCTGATTTGATGCATGCCTCATAAGATTGGGGTTGAAACACTGTTATTTTGCAAGCAATAACTTTGTGGTATTTCCTACTATAATTAAACAATTAAAGTACCAAACAAGCTCATCATTTGAAATCCAGGTAAGCGCAATATCTAGGCAACCAGGAAAAGTGGTACCAGAGACAATAGACCCACAGATTGATAAAGAAAACTACCTGGGGCAATGCTAATTCTCTCACTGGTCGCCATTACTGTTTCAAAAGGGTGTTTATTATAAGATATGCAGTACAAATAAGTCTCATTACATTTGATAGAGTGTTTGTACACCTTGCATCTAAGCTTCCATCCTATTTTGCACGAGTAATCAGCCTCAAGGCACTGTTTACAAGTGCTCTCTGCATCAACATTCGCTTGACACTTGTATGTTTCTTTTCGGAACAAATCAAATTAGAGCAGACATTTTTTTACCCCACGGTGGGTCCCTCAGGCATCTATCACTTTGGTACCTTTCTGAGGGTCATGACTCTCGCTCACCTGTGTGAGTTTGCCAGCAAATGACAGATGGATTGTGTTCGGCCCACAGGGGACACTGCAGGAGATCCGCTATAGGTATTAGGTTGTGAAGCTGTGAAGACTCATCTAGGAGTTTTAATTGGCCAACTAGGGCATGTTTCGCTGAATGTCAGTTGGGGAATTATGAAGGTCCTTCCCTCCTACGTGTTTTTTATTTTCAGTGAGTCACCCTTGTTGATAAGGTTAAATAATCAGCACTCATCATAGTATTTTGATAGTTAATAGGTGGCTATTAATCCCAAAGTCTGTTTTCGTTCTCGTATTCATTCTTCCCGCCAATCAGCTGAGAACTAGAATAAAGAGACTTGTAATATGAAATATGAAAAAATAAAATGAAAAAACAGCTGTCCTAATCCACCTTTGAATTTCTGTAATTGTTCCGTTGTCTTTGTGACTTAATTGATAGTCATGAAAAATCCAAGCAGTTCCTCAGGTTGCCTCTAAATAGTGTCATTTTAGTTACCAGCATGCGTCACTGTCAATGACAGCACATTCTGTGGTGTTATTTGTTCATGCTCTACTACCAGAAGTATGAGCCCTTCTTTTCTTACCTGACCATGTATACAATAATTTAAATTTTTCAAAAAAACAGCGCGTCTATGATTCTGTTTCCGGGGCCATCTTGCATGGACTTTGATGACACAGGCATTAAGGTTTGATAAATTGGGGACTCTGTGAAAGGTTCAACTGTCTTTGCAGTTAACATCGACTTGTCGTGTAGTATTGTAGTTAAGTTGATATGAAAGGGTCTATAAACTTGTCTCATCTCAGGTGATCATAAAACATGATCTACCTGACAAAACACTTGACACTATGGGTTGTCTTGAATTTATCAGATATGACAACTGGCTGTATTTGGTGTTTGCTTTCATTCCACTTTTGACACCTTTTCACAATGCACTGCGAACACATTTAATTGAAAAATCTACAAAACATGAGAGTGTGTCTGTTCTTGACAATTTGTGTTGTCCTCTTTGTCAGTTTGCCATTGTTGCCCTTGTGTTGAAATACTATAACTGTAACCCCCAGTCATCATTTTATTTGATGCTACTTAATCACTTAGCAGATGAATCTGTCTTGGTAATTTAAGAAATGACACTATTAATGTCATAAAACCCACCAGTTATTGTTGCATGACCAGAGAAAGTCAATGGTACTGCTGTTGCAGTGAATTTTTTGTGTTGCAGACCACCCATTGTGAAGATGAAAAATAATTGTTATAATTCTCATTGGGCCTTGTCAAGATTTTAAACTATTGCTTTGTGGGAGAACTTGACTTAAATTGTCCCTTCTGTTTATTGCTCGTCCTTTTATTGATGAGTTGTTGTTAAGTTTATCTTGATTGTGAATATGAAATATTACCGTTTGGTAAGTTATTAATGTTTGGATAGCCCTGCAGCGTATTAGTGCTCAGTCATCTGTGCTTGAAAACTGACTTCAGTGATACTAGGGGACCTGTCTCGTCAGTTTAATGCACACTCCTAGAATTTTCAAAGAGTTCCAGAGACCATTCACTCACGGTCAATTTTACTGTCCACTCGGTTAACTGCTGTTCACACCTGTGTCAACAAAATAGTCGACTGAGTAAAATATATTGGGGCTGTCAGACTGTTTTTTCTTGCCTCTCAATTGCCCATATCAGTGCTGTGATAACCCTACGCTACATCAACGCATAAAGACAAACATTTGCTCACAGATTAGACTACTTGCCCTCTGTTGTTCCCTAATAGGTTTTATAGTATTGTATAGTAACTGTTGGTCATTGGTTGAAAGAACAAGTTTTGAACATATACCAGGCTTTTCTAATTTGACAACATTGTAAATTATGGCTACTGTTTTCCTTAAGGTGTGTTGAATATCTTTATGTGTTTAGAACAGGGAATTTTTTTCCAGTGGGAATTTTATGGTTGGTGCGTTTAATTGCCCAAACTGTTATAACTGCAACAGGAAAGTTTGAGTTGACCTTGACTCAAGTTTCTGACAACTTAATGAGACTCGAAATATTCACAAATATTGCACTGTGTACTTGAAATTTGCATTGGGCAAACTTATACACGAAGATTTTTAATTTTATGGACGTATTTTATTGCAAAATTCCTCCATTCTTCATTCAGACTATGAAAATTGATTTTACAGAAAGTTTAAGGCATGTGAACACAACTGAGAATGATTGATAAGAAATGTAAATTAATGATGTCTAGTAGAAAATGCTTTCATAAGAATGAATAAATTTTCAATAAGATTTGTAAATTCCTCAAGCTCCAGTGTTTAAAGGTCAGCTGACCATCCTAAACTATGGTGCTTTTATAGTAATATAAAAAAATATATATAATTTTCTCAAAGTGGACACCTATGTTCACTTTGAATAAAGGTGTGTTAAAAACAAAAATCTATTCGGTGCTGCTATTTATTGAATGTTTCTGTTTTAGTGATTTAGTGTAATCGGGCAAACACATTCTACATTCTATGAACCGTAGTGAGCTAATATCACTCATTATTTTGCAGTTACACTTTTAATTGAATCATTGCTGCATTACAGGTGCACGCTCAGCGGGAGGAGAGTTACGTTGCCTTGCAAAAACACAGAGAGCTACTACGTGAGGACAAGTATCACTTAGGCGAACATGAACGTGAACATATCAGGCTCATCAAAGTAAGGATTCATTCAATCTGTTTAGTCTGTATGGTCTGTGTTTAAAGGGTCTATAAACCCGCCTTCCGTCATGAAAAACAACTTGTGATTTAGGCCACTTGCACTTTTAAAATTGGTCGTAATTTGTTCCTTTGTTAAAATTGATGTTTGTTAAAATTGATGTTTGTTAAAATTGATGTTTGTTAAAATTGATGTAGTATCTGGACTTGGAAAGAAATGATCATTCCTTTCTGCTTGGGACCAGGCTCTACAAATTGATTTGTCATGTCTCGCCTCTTTAGTTGCCAAGCATGGTTTTGAGAAATAAGTAAATATCATTTTTTGCAAGACAAAGAATCACTTCTCAATTAAGTAGGGAACAAGTTGAGTGGTGGGGTAGGTGGTCTAAACATATGTGAGTTTCTTCTACAGCATGCGGGGTTATAACCATTTTAAGTTGGTCTTGAATTAATGGCCACAAAAATGAAGTCTTAGACACAGCGATGTGAAACAATTGATTGGGTCCTTTTTCTAATGTTTATTCTCTTTTGCGTGAATATTGTCGTTTTTTAATCAGCAGGCTTGATAATAAATCATGAATGCAGAAACGGAATTTATAAAATCATCATCAATATGACATCATTGAATCACCGTTTGCACAACAACGCTACACCTAATTTCATTGTTCTACCGTTTTCATTTCAGATCACTAACAGAAGCAACCCAAAAGGTTTGAGTAATGAGGCATAGTGTTAGAGTGTATCGCAGTAATGTCGTATGAAGGAAGCCGCGTCAAAAAGTTCACAGTAAAGAAATCAACAAATAACTCTGAAAGTTTGTACATGTGTCCGTTCTAAGAAATTTTGAGTTTTAACAAGGCAATATTAGAATTTCAATTACATACATTCAAAGCTCACTTAAAAGGAAGGTGTGTGCTAGTTTTGGCCAGTTGAAGAGACATTATCAGTCTTACAGCCAAAAAATGCATTTTTGGGGATTATTAGTGGATGTGATAAACGACATATTTTGTTGTGTTTTGTGATTTCACCAATTTTCGACGTAATCAGACATTCGCCAAAATTTTGGCTGGTGACTTCACCATTTAAATACACCATAGATTATAGACAACAGACTCGCAACTCCGACATTTTGTTGGGTAATGTCCTAGAGGAGGCGCCACTCTCTTAAATTATCTGTCCCAGATTCCAGTTAGCGTATTGTGACAACTCAACAGCCGACCATGATTAGCAGACGACGTATTTGCTGGAAATAACACCATATAATTTGGCCAGGTGTCGCTAGTGAATATGACGTCATTGCGTCTGTAAGAGCACAGGTTTCGTCCATTGAAAGTATACGGAGTTGGCGGTCCATGTACTATAGTCTATAAATACACTTTCAATATTCTTCTATCTTTCGACTAAGATTTAGCTACTACAGCCGAGCATTAGGCTGCAACTGCAGGCTTTCCAGGTTCGATTCTGTACTGTGGCTGATCTCAGAATATTGTTTTTCTTGCATATAGTGTCCCTTTAACAGTCAACTGAAATCCTTCCAATTGCTTTGCCTGTATGTTTTGAAGTTGCTAAAATTGTGCACTTTGAATCAAAGTCAACCATCTTTACACTAATGCGTAGACGTTATGTGTGGGATAGCAAGTTTAAATGATTGTGTTTCTTTTCACGGTTTCTTCTGTGGAGCATTTCACTGAACTGGTGCAGGAATTTGCTATTTAGTTTATGTAATGATAAAAAGCAGGCATTTTTTACAACCCAGCCCTGTTGCTGTAGCTGAACACTTGTTAAGTTAAGCTGACAAAAGAATGTGTTTTATACACTTGGAGTATGTTATGGTCCCAGGAACGTGTTCAAAACTTATTTCTTAGACCTTGACATATGAGTCACCATGACAACAAGAAAAATCTTCCGAATGAACTTTGACACTCTAATTCAAGGTATATCTCATAATTTTGGCAGGTTGCTACCTGAAAATTATCTTGCTCTTGAAAAGAGACAAGGCTGGCCTTAAAATTGCACGGATGAGATTACATAGCTTCTAATTGTATTTTTGAAAATCTACCGTGTCAGTTATGATCTGTCTACATTTTTTCTCTCTCCCAGAAAAGGTGTGTATTTAGATTTTGCTCAAAAGTAGGACTGGTGCTAAAAATTTCTTTTTCAAAAATTACTGGTTCTTGGAAAGATTTTATCAGTTATGCTCTTAAAATGGTAATATGGGCCTTTTTGTTTCCTGTTGTTACCAAATATTTCCTGAAAATTCCTTCTGGAAGTCACCTACAGGCTATTTTACAAAACCTTTTTCTTTGCCTGGAAAAAGCTACACCTAATTAATTGAATATGGCATTCGCAATCCTAACTGTACATTGATTGCTTATATGTTACCATCAATGCCATTTATTTCATATTGGAGTTGTTGGTTTTGACTTGACCTTGTATTTGGCTTGAAGAAAACTCAATTAATTTTTTTGAATTCTTCAAAATATGTCGCCTTTCATTGTATCAATTATAGTGGTTTCTAAAACATAGTTTATGTGAACAAGATTTTACATTGTGCACCACTTTAAGTATGCCTCTGAAGACCTTTTGTATCATTCTGCAACCATGTTTTTCATGGTGTTGTTTCTGTAAGTCATTTTGATTCTGGATTATGCAAATTTGTGATTGTATTTATGATTAAGTTTGCCATGATTCAGTTTATATTTATGTATTATATTGATGAGTATTTATCTTGAAAACTGGTTATTATTATAAAACTTGATCACATGTAGCTGTGTGAATTCGTTTGTTCAACCTTGCTCAAAGTGCGTTGTACATGTTTGGCTACCTGAAATTAGGGAGGATTCCCGTATGGGCAGTGTGCCACTTAAATCTGTGAAAAATTATTTTGTTTATTCACATCTTTCAGTGAAAATTCATTTCACCGTCTGGGTGTTGTGATTTATGAATGAACTAATGATGCAACTATTCTTAAGAGAATTTTCTTTACCCAGTTTGTGGCATGAGAAAATGTGTTCACTTTGCACACTTAAGATAAATAAAATGTCTGTTATATGTTATTTCATTTTGATTGTTGTATTTTAATTGCGGCAAAACCTTTAAGCTACCTTAAATCATGGCTCATTCCAAGAAACTTTTTTAAGTTTATTTTTGACTTGGGTTTAAGATTTGTCTCAACTTTCAAACTTTGAAACTTCTGTATCTGGTAAATTAGTCGGACTTAGAAATAACTTAAGTCAAAAACTTAAGTCAAAAGCCAGGTCACTTTCTTGGAAAGGACTTGAAACGAATTGAAGCTTTATCTGAAAATTGACTTAAATTTAAGATTTCTCTGAGCCAAATAAGTTTTCTTGGAACTGGCCTCATGTTCTGGTGTCCCTTTCCTGAAAAATTACAAGACTTAAGACAGAAATTTGGTCTGATGCTCCCATTTCACAGTTGTTGAATAAAGGTTAAGACAAGTAACTGAGTGCATCACACTCTTAAAAATAATCTGTAGAAATAATTTATGGATAAAATTTTAAAATATTTTTTCAGTAAGTAACAGTTATGCGAATATTTTCAGAAACATTGCATTTTGCTTGAGTAAGATTTAATTATATTTTCAGAAATTTATAGCACGTGGAGCGTAAGACCAAATTTCTGACGTAAGTCTTTATTCACTTTTCCTGAAACAGACCCCAATTGTCATAGCGACTTCCTTCACTAACTTAGTTGCACCTCCAAAGTCATGTCATAGTGCATCCTTTGCTTCAATTAAAATCGATGGCAATAAACCACCTAAAATTCACTTGACGGCCATACTTGCTCAGCTACTGACCCAAACTGACAAGCGAACGTCACGTGCGCGGACTGTCAGATTTCAAACCTAGGACTCGTTTCTCTGAATCTTGGTGAGGCACGTGACGAGATCGATTTTATAACAGTGGTGACGTAAATCAAAAAAAAAAAACGTTTTGGGTAGAATTAGCGGGGTTTTTTGCTCTTCTAACGCACGCGAAATGATTTATTTGATACGGAATGTATTTTTTCTATGTTGCCAGGACACATTTAAATCATTAACTACTCACTGTCATTCTTAATTGGCTGTCACGGTACTTCTGGACTCAATGGGCTAATTATCGCCCAATAATCAATATATGAGTACCACCCGCCGTGTGTTTTTACCTGCTTTGTTTAGGTGAATTTATTTGACAAGTAGAGGTCTTCAGCTGTAAAGGTCTGAAGAGTCACGTTAATTACCCATAAGTTTTGCGCCCCATTGTGCGGTACTGCGCCAAATGTCACGTCCCGCGATCTAGCAACAAACGAGAATGACAGTATCCGTGATATAGTAGCCTATCGTTTTCTAGTAAAAGTTAACAAACCAGTGGCGGGTCTAAGATGTCGCAAAGGGAGCCCAACCACACTTTAGGAGAGTGCAGCTGCTCGCCCCGGCAATCCGCTTACTCGCAGATGTTCAAGACAACTTTTCATTGTTAGAAATCCAGTTTTTCTCTGTTCCAATACCTAACGCCACAAAATAAATGGAAATTTTACGTGAGTAAGGGGATGCTGTGTGCATTCCATTGCAATTAATTAAGTTGCTCGCAAACAACAGCCACCACCTGAAAAGGGCGCGTCGAGTGTTGACTAATGCCCACTCTTAGTCCATATCTCGGTCACCGTGCGGGCTCGCTGAACGATTTGGATGGAGTGAATTGTATCTATTTTGTTGAGATTTCTATGCTCATCCTGTGACGTTTCAGGAACAACGAAACGTATGCTAATTTTCTTTCCAACTTGTTTACATTTTCTAGTCCTTAATTTCGATGACGCGGAAGTCCAATTCGAAATCTGACCTGTCCACAACCTGATATCAGACACATATCTTTTGTTAACGAATCACTTTCATTGAGGTTCAACAATAAATCGTCTATGCCTAAATTTGTTTGTGTAGCCAAATGTTATTTGAAATAACTGTTACAACATGAAACTCAATAAAGCTGATATGTTGCGAATTATCTTGTTTTATTGTGTAAGCACCGGCACTCCTTTGGTTTAGAATGGGCGTTGTTTTTGTTTGAATTCCAACGCCCGCCCTTAGCTGTATACATTGCTCGGAATTTGCATTTTTTACAGGATATCTTTAATGAGAAACATTAACTTCGGAAGTTACCAACTATTTTGTTTGAAAAATCGTCTGAAGACGCGACATCGCTGTCTGTTATCTACTTCAATGGACCTTCACTCAAACTACAGCTCGGTATGCACGTTGAGCCACCGGGGAATAGATTATTGTTATAACACGCCCTTGTTATGCTGGCTAAAAACAAAAGAAAAAAAAACGAATTAGGATTTTTAATCGCACGAGACCGGTCACATAACGTGATTTCTTATCACGATTTGATTCTATTTCCGTTACTTGCTCAAGTCCCAGCTAATGCTTGTATGTGCCATTTCCAAATTCGCAATTTTAGGGTTGGCCAACCTCAATATTCCCTGAAGCACATTCATGAGTCGCTAATGCTTTCTTGTTGGTTACGGAAACAGAGTCCTATCACTGTAAGGAATATTACGAGACCGATTTTCTGAGAGCAAAAGGTCTAATTCAATTTTCGTTTTTATCCAGCTTAACAGGGTGGAATGTGTTTAGTGTGGTGGACACCTCAGGGCATAAGATGTCGGAGTTATCTCAACATTCTGTGGAGTACAAAGCCAAATCAGGTGGATTATAATGATGACCATGTTGATGGTATTAAGTGTGAGGAGGAGCTGACGATGATGATGATGATGATGATGATGATGACCGTCATGATCACCATCATTATCATCATTCTCATCATCATCATCCCCATCATCATCATCATCATCATGGTGATCCGAGATTATATTCTGAAGGGAGATGCAGTTGGAAAATTAGGATATCTACCCATTTTGAGATTTGCGGTACGTACATTGCGTATACCTCTTCTACGGGAGTGCTCCTCCGGAAAGCTGGTGGTGGTGGTGTAGATGATTATAATGATGATTAATCACGGTGACGATGAAGGTGAAGACGACTGTGACAATGGTAATGACGAGTATAATGATGGTGATGGTGATGATGATGATGATGATGATGATGATGATAATGATGATGATGATGATGATGATGATGATGATGATGATGATGATGATGATGATGATGATGATGATGATTAAGGTAAAATCTAATCTTTTTTAACTCGGGTATGTGATACACACGTGAATGGGTTGTTCCCAAGTTCGCCCTACCACAAACCCCGACAGGTGGATTGCAAACGAAACGGAGGACTTCATGTAAGACTCTCGGTTATCTAAACAATTCAACATAGTCCTTTGTTTACTGTATAAATTGACATAACAGGTGTTACTCTTACCTGTTCGCAAACAAAACAACAATACAAAGGTAGGATAAACAAATTAGCCGGAAGTCAAACAGTTCACAGGGGGTCATGTCTACTCGAGCGCTCTTCCTTCAATCGATTGATTTGACTTGTAATTATCGTTACGTGCATTGTGTTTGGTAGGAAACGCATTTATCGTATTGCTTTCCATTAATGTAATGCATTTGAGACTTGTTTTAATACGTACGTATATCCGGTTTTAAGTCTCAATAATGATTTCCATTGTTTTTCGAAGTCAATTGCTCACCAATTTTCCACATAGTATTTAAAAATGGTGTCAATAACAAATTGTTAGTTGGAAGACCCCATTTTCTTGCGTTGATATAGTTGTTAAGAGTCCAGTTCCAATTTAAACAATTCAAACGAGTACTTTTTTCTTATCTCCGGTGACGTTAAATCCTGAACTGCCCAGTAATAGCTGACGGTCTATGTTCGTGACGTCATATGACAACCATGAACAAAATCTAATAAAAATGTTAAGTGTTATGCAACACAGCCCTGATAATGAAAGTGCCTTTATAATCGGTTAGATAAACGAGTTCTTGAAACATTTAAAAGATGTAGTGTCGTTTACTACCACAGTAACCAAAATCCAGGAATGTGCCGTTTCTTTAATTATACTGAGCGAGTGTTATAGATTGTTTTGCGCGTTTCAACTCAGCGGACATCCCTATGGTATTTGGTGGTGTTTTGAAAACCCCAGAAGCGGTAAGAATGACGGGACCACACTTTAGTGTAAACTGACGAAGAAATGACTAGTCCAAGATGAAAGCTGGGCGGGCCAACAGAACAAAAAAAACGATCGCTTCTCAACTAACAAGATGTACTTTACTCATCGTCAAATACATTGACTGCTGATCAAATTAATATGAAGGTTTTGGCACTAGAGTATTCATTAGAGACGGGTTTGTAAAGTAAAGAACACATACCCGGACAATTTGAAATTTAAAACGATGTTAAACCCAGTTTTAGCCTTATAGCAGATTTTTACTACAAATGCATCCCTTGAATTTTTGAAACAAAATAATGCTCTTCAACCAACTTTAACCTAAAAATTGGTAAAGCAAGTTTAAAGACGCCACAAAGAACATGCAATGTCGGAAAATGTGACTAACTCTGTGGGAGGGAAAGATTGTTTAACTCGGAACACTGCATTCACTTTGTGGGGCAGCGAGAAAGTCTTTTAGCAAGATAATAAAGTTGATCAAAATGGAGACATACAAATCGTGCAATACTATATGTTATGAACGATTTGTCCTTATAAGTTACATGTATGTCTTCAATTAAGATTGAGCTGCTGAACCGATTGCCTTCACATGTAGATAAGCACATCTGAACTTTTTGCAGTTGCAAGTCTCAAACGATTACGATGAAACGACGAGAGAAGACGATGTCTTATCTGGTCTCGTGTCAGAAGTAATCATGTTTTCTTTCCGCTTACCATGGGCGCGTGCCTCGTGTCAGAAATGTGTAAGAATAATAAACAGGCAAAATAAAATAGTTATCAGTTAAAAATAGCCACCACCCCACCCAGTATTTTGATCCAACCGCGTTTATCAGCTCGTATGATTTGTAAAGAAAACAAAAATGAAACGATGTTCAGCCTTACCCTTTGCAAAACACCAGTAAAAGGAAATTTGCTACTGTATTTGCAAAGTTACTCTTAACGCATGCATTTTTTGCTGAATATCTATTTTACGATATTACTAATAACTCGAAATGCTCCAGAGCGCACTCTGAAATGGATTATTATAATAATGAAACTGCATGTAAAGAAATGCGGTGTTCCATTACGCCGGTCGTCGCTGTGGATATGCGCATTCGTCGCCTGCTCGGGAACTCGGGACACTTTCTAAAGTTATCCGAATCATCAATCGATGTACGGTTACTGAAGCCAAAGGTGGTTTCGCCTTCGATCAATTTGCTTGTTAGCATATTCATGCAAGTGGAGTGTAGCTGGGAGACGATACGTTTACTATCTCATAAACATTTGGCCGAACACATTAAAACATACACATGTATACAAACACAAAAGATCCCCCAAGGCAAAGCACAACTTCACTGGAGACCACGTTAGGCCAAAAAGCATAGTTGGTTCTGATCGCTTGGCAAACCATGGCGTTTCAAACTCCAGTTACCCTTACATACTTTTGCGCTGCTTTTCAAAAAAACACGAGACCTTGAATGAAATTGATGCGGGTGAGCGTTTTTTAGTCGGTGAGCGCAGATCTCAAAATTAGTTGGGGTGCAGATCAAGACCAAGTACTATGCTCTTTTGATCTCTTATAGAGTTATCAATACAAAATTTTGTTTATAATACAAAATGTAATAAAAATAAAAATAATCTTTTTTCTATCAACAGTGTAACGTATTTTCAAATTATACATAATAGAGCAATTTTCAATAGGAAGATGCGAATACGTGATGAAGTGGTAAAAACGATTATTATACAAATTTCTTACAATACGCATTCGTCGATAGTCACACATATGATACTCATAACATGCTATAATAAATCTGACACGTTTAATAACAACGATTAATAATATAATTAAAATTGGGCTACGCGTCGTCACTGGTCGTTTCAGAAGCTCTGAAGATGACTCAGCGATGAACCCTGAAAATTCAAATTCTTGATAGCTCTTAAGGAAATTCCCGGCGATAGTTTTATTCTCAGGAATAACGACCCGGGGCCACAGTCGCGTCCCCTACTGTGACTTCTGTTCATTGAATCATTCAGCGAAATTAGATTTTCATCGTTTTGACACGATCGAGTCAAGAAGTCACATTTTTGTCCCTCGGGTTATTTCATTGACGGATAAGCGGTCACTCGTGTTTTATTTGGCAAAGTCATTTTTGTAAAATTCAGAGACTTGAGAACGTCGCACATTCACATTACCACTGAAATTGGTTTTGCTCGGTATATATTTGAAATTTGCATGTTGAAGCTGTATTCTGCCTTGCTTAGATGGTTAAAAAACAAAAATCGAATTAGGCTTTATACTCTCATAAAACCGGTTTCACAACAGTCCTTATCGTGATATTAACCAATCTCCGTTTACCATCAGCGACTCAAGATTGGGGTTGGGCAAATGAACCCTGAAATTGCGAATTGTAAATGTTGCGTGTCTGCATATCCTGGGAATTGAATTGGTAACAGAAATGAAATCCTGTCACGGCAAGGGACATCATGAGATCGATTCTGTGAGAACAAAATGCCTAATTTAACTTTTTTTAGTCACCTTAACAAGGGATGAAATGCAGCTTTAATCATATAAAAAGGATAATATTTTAATAATTTTAATTCTTAAAAGAATTTATACTACTAGTAAGTTGGATTATCCGACCGAAAAGCATTACAATGAGATGAATGTTGACGGTAACAATGACACTAATTATGGTTGAAAAAATGTTAATAATAACAGCAGTAATAAAGCAATAAACTACAAGTTGTAAGAGTAATGTTAATAATTAGTTATTATTATCATTATTACAAGCACGACTAGTGTCATTATCATCGTAACAACGTTATTTTTTGCAAATGTTATTGTTAATGTTATCACTGTTTATGTAGTGTTATTCATACTATTACAACTATTGTTATAGTAATACTTATAGTAATAGTTCAAAAAATGATAAGTGATAGTGATAGTACTCATGATAACGATAATGATAAAAACGATGCGATGGAATTTTTTGCATTACTTTCGGATGACTGTAATAATGAACAAACGTAATTTCAGAAAGCTTGTTGGTTGATGAGTCAGTCTATCACTTAAAGTTCATTGCAGTCAGTGATCATAACCGGTAGGGCTGGAAACGTTTCACTCATCACCATGCTTTCTGGAAAAAGAATTTGCCCTTTTCCTAATAGTAATAATCTTTGCAAGCATAATCTCTACCGTAGTAACAGACTCCCTGCGAAACAAACACCTGTTTTTCAAGAACTTGCCCACGTAGTCAATCAATACCTGCCCGCTTTCGCAAGTTTACATTTCAACAGCTTTCGTTTCGCGAGTTGCGGCTCAACACACACAAGGGGGCATCTGCTTTCTGTTACAGTAAAAAAACACTCGAAGATATTCGCTACGCCCTCGTGGTCGACTTGCCACACACAAACCATATCTTTGCCGTTTGATGGCCGAAACCTTAAATGTGGTTGAAAGACCTTCTTGTTAATTCGATTCAGATCCAGATAGATCTCTTAAGGGCGATCGACAAACTGTGTTAATCATTCCTTTTTATCTTTCGTTTTGGCATTGTTTTTGTGGGGTATCGCAATGGAAATTTTCGTTTTTTCCTAGAACGGAGAACCAGGCGCACCGAAAGAAATAGCGGTATCACAGACCAGCCATCTGTGGAATCTAACAAAGTTATCCCAATCTTAAATGACGCCATATTTGTTAAATATAGCTGCACATGGTGACTTTGAAAAACATGAAAAGCATGGTGATTTGGTTCATTTCGCCAGAGATATTGGCCTGGAGGCTTTGGTGGTAATTTATGTGCAGGGCCGAAATGACCAGAACACTTTCAATGCCAGCGTAACACACAGTCATAACAGTCAACGGCTCTGCGTTGCATCCATGAAATACAGAGACAACTTGCTCGTGGCACCTTGCAGTAATCCTAAGGATGTACACAAACCAGAGCAGAACCAAAGGGATACGAGATAAATGGACATTTTAACTCTTCTGAAGTGCTATCCGTGTTTTGGAAGGTAACACGAAACAAAAATACTGTGGAAATGTGTGCGAAAGCAGTGGCAACTTTGAATAGTGTGTTGGAGCTTCATAAATTTCTTATTTAAAAAGAGTGACTTGTATATTCTGTTGAATGTTGCTTTTTAACGCTATAGCAAAATAAAGTTTCTCGCTACATCATCATCAGCTTGTCTCTCTATTATGGTCTAAACAATTTGTTTTATGGCTAACGCACTTTTTGCCGTTTCAATCAAAAAAGTTTCAGTTCAACGCGGAAGTTTCTTTTGTCAAATTTGTTTTAGAAGTTGTGGTCAATATCTTACCTTTGGGAAATCAAAAATAGAAACGAGCAACCTTTTTGTTCACTCAGTAAGCCATATCTGTGACATCATAAGTTGATTTACGATGGACAATAAATAGTACCGCCTTCCCCTGTTGCCACCAATACTCGCTGCTCTCCGGTCGTCACCCATTTCACTTTTCCCGAAATAATTTTGTTACCGCGACGTCACAAATTTCCCACCTGCCCACCTGCACCTCCACCGTTTCGTGGCATCGCAAAGTTGCGCCGCTCTACCCCAGTTGGTGACTCAGTGTCCCACGCTCCGTCAGCTATACCTTTGGTCTAATGGTCTCCATGGTTACAGCGGTAGCTTTTCCTTTGACAACTTCCTACGAAATACAGAACAAAATATCATGTGACGCGACTTACAACGACTTTCACAAGTGACGTTTGTACTCGTCTCAAATTATTTGCTGAATATTTATGCGCAAACAAGAAATTTCTCTGATTTCAAATATAGAGAACAATTAAAATTTTCGCTAAAATGTTATGTGTCAATATTTACTATACAACTACATAAATTCAATGATACAAATCGCGCGTATGCATTTGCGAAATCTAATTTTAGAAATACTTAATCTGCTGGAGATCTCAAAAGATTTGTTATCGGCGAGGTGCTATTTTCTAACGATTTTCAGATTGTAGAGAATTAAGGGACGCTTTATAAGGCTACCTCCTACAACGCGGTATTTGTAAAATCGCCATTAATTGGGCTTGAACAGGGATTTATAATGTTATCTATCGTTTGTATATACTAATCATATCTCTTCTAATATATTTGAAACTGGCCTGGACGCATCAGTTACGAAACGTTGAAAATATAGTTCACCCTTCTTTGACAGCAGAGATATGAATGTTAAGTATTCCAGTGTGAATTGATATAAATCTAAACATTGGTCCCTGTTTGCAAGACTGTGACACAAATGTGGTCTGCCGAACGTATTTATTACAAAACATATTCTAAAATTAACAAACCAAAACCAGTTATTTGTTTGAAAACAGCAAAACGAAAAAAAACATAATAAAACACACACACACGAGAACATAAGCCACAATTCACCGAATATAAGATAATAATCAATCGAGAACAATTATGAATAATGCTAAAGACGAAAGGGGTGGAGGCACCCGTTTTATGAAAGGTCGCACGTGCAGTCGCAGTAAAGCGGTCGTATGTCAAGAATTTTGCAGTAGACAACTTTAAGAAGATGGCAGTTAGTTGCGAATTTTGTGTGCGGTCGAATTTACCTCAGAATTGTATCGTTTTCTTAAAAAGCACAACGTAGCTTTTAAAATGACGTCATTGTACGACCGTCTCAGCTATGATCGGTCCAGAACGATTTGAAACATTTAGCTCCGATGTCTGGCTCAGGTGTTTAGGTTATGTCGAACATTAATCGGTGTCACTTCCATTTCTATGCGATACCCATTTGTACCACACTGAGAAAACCAACTGATCTTCTTTTGCTGAGATCGATTTCTGCACGCAGTCAATGTCATGTGTCACCTGATGTGTGATCAACACTTACGGATTGACGGTCGAGACTCTCAATACTACAAAGTTTTTCATCGGATATTTGTAAAGTTTTCTGAACACACAAATAATAATTAAGCAATTTTCTTGTCAATGTTCTGCAGGGGTCAGGTGTGTTACTTTGTATTTTGAGCTTATTGTCTGTGTTCACGAGCGTGAATACCTTTCTTCTGTGACGTTGAAATAAGAGATAGGAAAATTTCTTGAGAGAACGTGAAATGGACAATCTCGGTTCTGTGTATTACACGTGGTTAATTATTACGTCCGACACCAGATAGCGTGACGAACCAAAGTGTATTGGACCATACCAAGCTGAATCAATTGTAAATTAATGGTTTGAAATGTGTATTAGTGAGAAGAGATTATATCGGTGTCAATTCAGTATTCAAAGGCCGGCTTAGTAACACATACGAGTGCACAGTACATGTACTTTTAAATGACATAGTGCTGCTATACAGATATAATGCGCCACAGAGGCGGATCTACAGGGGGGGTTCAGGGGGTTTAAACCCCCCCCCTCGGGACAGGATAAAAAATAAAAACTGGAAAAAAAATCGCCAGAAAAACGAAATTAGCTACTAAAAATCCCAAAAAATCTTACACGGGAGGAGGGAAACCCTCTCACGACCTTCCTTCTCCTCGGCGCTACGCGCCTCGGATTCTTTCGAATCCTAAACCCCCCCCTTACTGAAATCGTAGATCTGCCACTGCACCACAAATAGTTATCATAAGAACTGTTGTGACTATCAAATAGTTGTCACCATGACCATAAATATTTATTGCAAAGATACAAAAACAAAAATCCTTATTTTTGTCCTCCAACATCTAAACAAGCAGCTGAAAGGGTGTTTCCCTATGACATGTAAACCATTGCGGTTTAAAATGATGACGAATCATATGGAATTCACCTTGTTTTGGTGATTTAATGTCTTGCTCTTCCAGTGCAGCGGAAGCGGTAGAAGTTCAACTTATGTCAAAAGCTCAACGCTGGAAATTATCGCTGACCATTTTGTCCAAGCGTGCAAATAGACTATTCAGACAAAACTGAGAACCAGTGCTGGCTCCTAGGACAAAACGATAAAAACCAAAACAAGGCACAGAAATAAACAGGAGACAAAATGGTGTTATACAGGGTCACTGAGCTTGTCAGAAGTACGGTCTGCTCAGGACCGATTGATTGCATATTAAGACGCGATCTTGGACAGAAAGACGGAGCCAGGGCACAATACGACCGTAATTAGCTGAAGAGTTGCCGCGGCCGTTTCGAGCCAATCGACCAGGTTTATTTATCCAGATTTGGGGCCTATACACCTGTGCAGAGCGCTTTCATACAAACTGCTCTGCCACCACTCGATACGATCAAACCTTCTATGGACGTCGATGTGTTCAGGACTAATGTGAAATGTTATCAATCGTGTTTCAAAACTTGACATTGTTAGAAGTTCGAGAAGTGGATTAATTTATAGCCGAATTTTCCGAGTTGTTGTTTTACTTTTTCTGCCGTCTGCTTATTATCGTTACGGCAATTAAAACTCAATTTCCGCGGACGGGACTATCAGTATCAATTTTTACGGGTGTTCTGGCGCTTAAAAGGAACGAAACAAGTGCGGGACAGTTACAGAGCTTTAAATTAAACATGTTTACGTGACCGACGGTGCCTACTGGGATAATCATCGGCAGGGTGTGAGGCACGACCAGCGACGCGATTGTTAGAATTGTGACACCGATTTTAATTATTAACTTGCCTTCGGGTAACTGGAACAATGCGATAGGTGCCTGTTGACTGACGCCGTAAAAGAAGATTCGTTGGTGTATTTGTAGACCTGAGCGGAGATTTACAATAAACTTTGTTTTAGATGTGACTTAGGAGGAACGCATCAAGATGTTTAGTGATGTAATCATTCTTATCCTCTGTTTAACAGAGACATTCTCCTTGTCTTTTGCTGGAGAAAGCAGAGAACAGACTAACTTGTTAGGGAGAGCAGTACAGTCTGCGTTGGGCTTTAACAGTCAAAATGTGCCTCGTGGTAGAGTGCCGGTTGTGGACGAACGCGAGGAAGGCACTCGTTATATGATGCACCTGTACAAAAACTTTAGGCACGGACTATCGCCTAAGGGTCTCGATACCAATACAGTGAGGAGTATACAGGCCTCTATAGGTAAGAGCATATTTTGTTGTCAAATTCGCGTTCACTGTGTAACGTATAGAAATTGAGTGCACTCATTCAACTGCAGCTGTAGTTATCATTTCATTAATTATAGATAAGCTACATTGTTTTATTCACACGAACTCAGGGACAAGACACCTACAAGCGGTTTATAGGTGTCCATGTTCTGGGTGGAGTTGTTTATCGTCATGCCACGTCTATGGCTAAAAATGTGAGGTGGAAATTGTGACAATGATTTACCTTTACAACTGGTCTGGTTCAGTCACATTCAAATTCTTGACGCATTAAAACAAACAATTTATATGTAATTACAAAACTGATAAAGTTCTTGGACGTGTCACGCGCGAGGATCAGTAAAAGATTTGTCAAATTTTCTGCTTGTTTATAACAGTTGGCTGGTAATGCGAAGTTAATCCCCGGTGACATCTCGATAACGGAACCGTTACAGTGCTTGAGTGCCAACGTACACACGAAATTCGTAGTTAATGTAAGCATGTCTTAATATCAAAGTCGGCGAGATAAAGTCACAAGCTCTACACAATGTTCAAGAGCTGGATCAACAAAATGTTAGGATTATGTCTCTCTCTCTGTTGTTTTACTCCTTTACGGACTTCTCATCGCGCGCGCGCGAGCAAATATCCCCCTTTGACAAGTATAATGACTAACAAGGGTTAATTAATCTGGCTAATTGTTTTTATGATTACCGAGTTCCAGGTACATTATGTAAGCTCATGTTAAACAGAACTTATTGTTTGAATTACTGCACCTACGGATGAAAGTTTCAGTAAACAACGTCTTTATAAACAAACCCTGTTCAGGCATTGTGGAATTGGTTCTTTAAGTTATTCGTTTTTCACACGTGACGTCTTCTGATATTCCGACCACGTTATTAATATTAAATAGTCCAGGTAGCTGGACTGTACTCAACAATAACAAATGCCGCATTGTTTAGCCGCATTCCAGAACTCTGGTAATGAATGATTGGCGTCAAAGTCTTGCAGTCAACTTAACAGGGGCGGAGCACGGACAGCATAGCAAGATTTGTATGTTTTGGTTAAGGACAACCATTAATCCGATAATCCGACGTTTTAATCATCTGTCTGCCTAGTAATTGTATATATCAGCCTCAGACTGTCTGATCATCCGGGACAATGCTTCCCCTCTTTGCCTCTCTCCCCCACGCTACCAAAGGAAGTGGTATACGGCGCTCGATACCGCCAGGGACATTTCCTTGTTATTACCTATGGGATAGGAAGGATACGTGGCCATGAATCTATGATGTACAAAACTTCAAAACTTGCATTAATGCAAAGAACCACTCTAATGGAACTAAACACAAGTGGAGTGTTATCAATTATTAAGCAATCACTCGTATCAGTGAAGTGTAGTTAGAACAGACTGAGAGAGGTTCTTTCGTGGTATCCTGGCAAACAAATGTCGACTATTTCAACATTTGGTAGTTCAATTTCCTCACTATTTGGGTCTCTGGCAGATCTCAAAACAACGAAACTTACAGCAAGGGATACATGGTTGCGTAGAGTATAGGTGTAAGACAATCGTGAGAAAAGCTTGTGTTACGACCCAAGCGCTTCGCTTGTAACGCATGGCGATATTTCGCGAACACTTGCTTTGTCTCGAGTTTTCGCGAATGTCTTGAGTCTACGGAGCTCAACCTAGAGCTACGCCGTATAATACTCTTTGCACGCCCTGAAAGGCTTATATTTGAAACTAGAAGACGATTTCGCTCGCGTGTTGATGGAACAGCACTGAAGTGTCACGAGTATTGTTGTAAGAAGCCTTAAGCGGGATACAAGACTATAAAAGTGGATATTTGACATTCATCGTTGAATTAAAATCTTCTTGACCGTTATGAGAGAAAAGAATGCTTTGTTATTGTCAGTTTTCTTTATCTGTCCAAAATCGTGTATTTCTATCTATCTATCTATCTATCAGGGCTCTTCCTAGGCAAAAATCCAAACACGGATCAAATAGCACCTTTTTTAAATATTCTTTGCACCCTGATCTTCCAGTTTGCTAATTCATAGAAACACCTGAGGTATAGTTTCCCATTTTCAGTTGCCGAACTTGTCACTATCAAATACTTCCAACAGTGCAATACTGTGGTCCTGTGAAGCAAAAAAGCTCCGGCTTTTCCCCCACGGTGCAAGTTTTTTAACATGGCTCAGAGTTTCTCTAATATAACTCAAGATGTCAAACATGATTCGGAACTTTTCAAAACACGGTGCAGCACGACGTTCGAATACATGCAGGGAGAACACTGCATATTGGCCTAATCCCGAGCTGTTCTTTTTTCGTTTAAAAATTTAGATGACATTAAGAAGGACTACTTTTTGTCTCAGATATGACATAAACTAAAGAGATTTCTAATTTTTTTCACAATAAACTGCTTACAACAATCCCACTTTTTCGACGTTTTTGCACGTTATACGTACTACTTATTAGGTGTACTTGCATCATTGAATGACAGTCTTTCGAGTAATAATTCAAAGAATCGTCGTCAACGCATTTTTAGAATGTCCTTTTAACAAGACCAGGCTAATTTCTGCCACAGGTGCTTGTGTGCTGTGTACATGTGTCGATGTCTCAACTCATGCACTGATGGAACTGGTTTTAAATCATCACTTTCTAGTTGTTTTGATGTTGATTCAAGCACAGCTGCGTTTATATAGCTCATTGTTTTTTATAGCAGGAGTTCGGCATATTGAAGCCTAATGGTTGTAAAACAACAGTAAATCTTCAGGGGTGCAATCTTCCAACTGTAATAGCCGAATGTCAGTTGTGATAGCTGCAGAAGACGTTTCATTAAGCCACGTGTTTAGCGAGGAAATCTCATCACTGCGTGAATGGCGGGAGATGGCTTACACAAAAGTGTTGTAATAGCGCCCTCTAGGAAGTAGGTTCGAATGATTCGGTCTCTTATTGCAAGTTCTGATTCAAAAGGCGGTGGAATTTTTTCGTAATTCTTCATTGATGTATTGAAATATTTTGTAGTTTTTCTAGGTGTGACAAGAATGTAACACAGGAGGCCAGTGCTGTCAGTGGTGGAATTTGATTTGGTTACGTTAAAAAATGTTATGCATTAGTACCTGTGTGTAGTAGGTATGTCCCACTTGCATGAAGCGAACTCAGGTCGAGTTCTTCTTTTTATCTACGTGAAGTTCACAGCCCAGCAGAAAGTTGGAATTCTTTGCAACCTGAACTCGGAATCGTCGCCGAAATATGCATAGAAGTTAATTACGAATTCTTTTGAAGTTATCACTGTTATCAACACGGGGATTAGACTGCGAAATTAAGGTCCAAAATTACTCATTCTCGCTCCGACCACTGTTTCACCGCGATAAAAACGGGGTAATTTTCTATCACTAACCCTTCTTCGATGAAACAATCATTCAATCTTCCAATTGATAATATTCCTATAGGGCATCAGGATGAAACGTGAACTTCAACATATTAATACAAAATAACACCATCTTGAGAATTGCGTAAGTGGCAGTTTTGACTTCAAATAATTTGTCTGTGCCTAATTTCCTCTGACCACTGTCCGTCGAGCTTGGCGCCACGGTTTTGTTGTTGTAATTGTTGTCCGGTTTTGTTGTTCGGACCGAGATGACATAAACTTACACGGGAGACGTCGAACGAGGAAGACGTGGCTCCAGAACACTATTCGAATTTGTATAGGAAATGCGGTCTCAGTGCGGTACCTTGTTTACTATACAACTGTGTAACGGGAAAGACGAGAATGTGTGAAATAGCTTGTTGGCATTTATTGTCGAAATCAAAGTTACGTTGACGAATTCGAATGAAAATTTGTTTTGCCAAATAACACCTTCCATTCATTCGAGGTGTAACTTGCGACCTTGGGGTGTATATTTAGGGAAGAAAATTTGCCAATGTACCACGTTATAGTTTTCGTTTCTATTATACTAGGGATTGTGCTATATGAAAGGTCTCCGGTAGTGCTCTTGTGCTGACAATAATGAGACAGAGGATTTGAAATTCACAACCAAATGCAAGATGGCGTTTTGCCATTCTGAGGCTGCAATGACAGCAGCTGCAACAGCGGCAGCAAGTGGGGAAATATAATGAAACGTCATGCCGATGTATGGACGAAAAATCATGCACATATAAAATGGCACTTCTTAATTTATCTGTTTATTGTAATGAAACAGCATAGTTTGGCATAAACCCTTCTTGCACACAAAATGTTTAAAAACGTGACAATCTGTCGTCATGCATTTTGATAGACTCACTCAAGTCGTGGCATACGTTGTGTTTTCAATCCCTTTTGACTGCAGTGGACAAAACATAATGCAATAACTTAGACAAAAACGCTGCACGTGAACCTGTTTAGGCGAGTTACCATGCGTTGTGGTTCATGTTTTCAAGTAGAAGGCACTTGTTAGGGATGTATAGCATGCTGTGAGAGTCCCATCTCGAAATTTAGATATTTTCTTTCCCAAGTGAAATGTAAGAAAACATCGAGGCTTGGTGGGTTCACCATGGCGCAGTGACTGAGTGAGCGCTCGCGATACTGGGATACGATAGGGTTAGAATCCTCAGCTTGGATGGTAAGCTTTGACGTGACTGACAAAAGTTGGTCATGTGCCAACACAGGGTGCGTGCAGTGTTTATGGATAATAGGGCACGAGCAGACGGATTTCCATCTGTAAAAGTACCGTGAAGCGCCGTCTTAAAGAAAACGCTATATTTTAGTACCAAAGAAGGACCTGCTCAGATTCTATAATTACTGCATACTTGCAGGGCATACCTGTGTGTGAAAATATTACCCTGTTGTAGTTGAATTGAGAAAAAGATGGATTTGTTCAGTTGTGTAATAATCGAGTGACTGCATTACGTCATAGCAATCTGTTGTCCTATCGATGTTGTTAGTATCGCAGTTCGATAAATAATGTACTTGTGTCGGCTATGCTAAAACTATTCAAGTTCAACGTCTTCCTTGCCCCGAGGAACTGTAATCCACACTCTGACAAGGTTCCTACTAAAGCTATTCACAAAGCTGCCACGGGGTTTAAAGGCAGTATACATTGTAAGATTGAAAAATTAAATGTGTAATAAGTAATTTATAGTGTCAATGACACAGTACGCGCCGGGAGACCATGCAAAACAAATATAACATGAGAACCAGGTGGAGAATCGCCAACCCGCGGAATGAAACCTCGAAAAATTTATGGGTCGTCCTCATGCAAACACAGTTGTCTCCCTCGCATCGAATGTCAACATTTACAGTTTGGCGCGTCAAATCCTAACGGTTCGTTGAGATTGTTTTAAGTGCGTGTACATGTCATTTACAAGAGAGGCTATGAACCTACAAAGAGGAAATCACAGACCCAGGAGCGAAGCTGGTGTTTTCATGTCGGGGACGGGAGTGCGAGTATGCACTATGCAAACAAATTCACATTTCTTCACAGTCTGTGATTTCTGCCCCTGCCCGTTTGCCATCAATTTTGACGACAAATGTTATATTTTCCATGCCGAATACTCACGTGCACAACTAAATCGACCATTTTCCAACTGAACGGCAGTCGACCGAAAGTTACGTCTCTGTACGGGACCATGGCCGTCTTAACAGTTTTATTGGAGCTCGGAGAAAATTGATGCACGCGACCAAATTTAACACATTTGACGTTAGGACAATATAACAGGACGTCAACCTTTCAATGACTGTGACATAAAATTCAGTCGTCACGAGGGTCTCAGTACTGTCTCAAAAACTTATCAAATTTTTGAAAAAATCACAGTTTTGTTAGGCGTATTAATATGACGCGAGGAGTGGCAGGTTGTTCGTACCACAGAAAACTTGGAAATACATCACGGCGAGAAAATATATGCTTTAACGACCCTCAAACGACATGACGTTTGCGCAGCATTTTTGCATTAAAATTGCGAATCTTTATCTCCAATTAAATTTTAGGTAGTCGTTTCTTCGACAGGTCTTCAATCAACCACAAAGTTACCATGGATTGTTCGTAGTCCCTGATTCACAAACAATGAGAAAGGTTCGAGTCGGGTTCACGACGACCCAGCCTGTTTCTGCCGTTTTTTGAAAAGAAAATACTCATGTGAATAGGCCTTTTGCGAGTTTATAACAATAACGCGAGATTATGTGAGACTTAACTGTGACGTCACGGGAAGTGGGGCAAAAGCTTGTCGTTTGGTCATTTGCCCAATACGGTAGCAGAGTGTATTCTGTTATTGTCTTCGAGTTTTTAGCCGTTTAGTTCGAAAAATGTCCAAAAGCATTGCTGTTATGGCAAATGAACTTCAGATTCGCACTACAATACGTTCTATCGCGTTCTGTACTAATTTCGTCCCGTGTATTTTAAACGGGCGGTAGGCGAAATCCGCTCACTGATAAAGTTTTCACCTCGTCAAAAATACATTCTACACCTAAAATTAGCACCTAAAAGGCTCTTACTTTCTTCAGTGACTCTTTCTGCTTCTAAACATATCTTCGATGAAGCATATATACGGGAATTCAGGTGACTTTGACGAAGAATTCCAACTCCACTTTGTGGTTACTGTTAACTTTGTCCGCGCGCGCGATAACCACAATAAGTATTTCAACTGGAGTCAGGTGAGTATGAGGCAAAGGCTAGCGCGAGACTGAGCGAAGCGCGAGATCTGGCGCGTGACCTGGCGCGTGACACTTGCAAAATAGCATGAGAAAATATCAAGTGAAATTTGTAAGATTTGTGTCCCTTGGACTTTTTGTTCGTCAACAGGCGTGATTTCACGTAACTTCCTCAAAATGGCGGCTAGTGAGAGAAACTCGAGAGAACCGTGAGGTTTTCATGAATATGCTCAAGTTATTTGTTGACTAAATTGTGTCCAGAGTCAGGGTATGTGTTAATTATAACTTCATGTGCACATATGCATGTTTCATTTGAATATCTTTTTACGGGGTTACACTATCGCCCCTGTATGCCTGCGCCATTCAGGCCTAGAGCGGGTTAAGTTCCAATTTCTGTCCGTTCACAGCTTCGCACAACATAACAAGTTCACATTTTCTTCGTCCATTCACAGTTATTCCACGACCCATCTACCATATCTTATGTTGTTTTAACGTTTTAAGCGTAAAATTCCCCATAAGAGCTCCAGTAAGTTTTAGCGTGTGTAGCAAAGACTCGGGGCAAAACAAGAGCAATATGGCGGGTTTTGCCCCCTTTCCGGTGACGTCACAGTGACTAACGAGAAACTCGCAAGTGAGCTATTTTAAACATATCTAAAAAATGGCAACAGTGCGACACTATATCTCTAATCCTGTTCCCAGTTGTCGCAAACAGTCGCAGCTTAGTTAAATGGTCGCATATCAGCTTTTCGACTTTAAAACAACTTTTTGATTTAGATCACTTGTTGCTATCAAATTGGTCTTTGATGTGGAATAATTTACGGGCTATGATAGAACAGATAGATTATGCTTGATACTATTCTCGGCGCATAAAATGACACACCGTGACAAGCCAACTTATCGAACCTGATCTTAAGCAATAACGAAACGTCGCTTCTTTCCAAGCCCAGGAATCGTCTCTAATCCGAGTAAGGGACAAGTTAAGACCAGGGCCCAGTTGCATAAAAGTTATACGCTGCATGGCAACAACGACGTCGCATTATCACTCGCCACGTTGTTACTGGTGAACAATGCAGCTGACGTAACGCAACAATCAAACTTATCCAGCCGATAACTTTGAAGTTTAATGCAACACAGATTGATAGCGACAAAAGTCCTAAATCAAAAGTTTTTATTTTACGGAAATCGGGTTTATAACTGGTTTGAGCAGGTAAAGAATTCAATGCGTTTCAAGTGAAGTTGGTCGTTGCTTTCCTATATTCTGAAAATATGCTGATTTATAAACTGACCGCTGTCATCGATTCAGTTGTTTTCAGCTACATCCTGATAGGTACTCAACTCAAGATTTTATTTTTAGACGAACAAATTCAGATAACTAATCCTCTATCAAACTGCTAATATTATCATGCCCTTTCCCTCGGTATTTCATTACTACACCGCGCCAGCATCGAAATGTGACTCCAAACGTCAAGAGTTACAGGAAGTCTTTGACCATGTATCTCAATATTTTTTGGAAACACTGAAATCGTCTTTTATCTCTCAAAAAGTCCCGCAAAACTTATCAGTAGTAATAATCCACTGGATCTTTACTTCAAGACGTGTCCCTTTACGTCAAGTGTCTCGTCACATTCGTTCTCCCAGGAGGGAGAGTTCGTCTTCAGGATTCAAAGTCTATAATAGAAAGGCCATGGCCGCGTTCTATAGACACAAGAATCTCGTGGGACCAATTGCTTTGCAATGCATACCAATTCTTTCGCAAACGACGCAAAGTCTTGTGCAATCTTGCTTGTTCGCGAGATTCTTGCGTCTACGGAGTCCCGCCAACGGACCCGTAGCGTTTTTAAGGGGTTCGCTCAGTTGTAGATGAGACGCCGAAGCTTAGATTTTTTAAAGCAGATTTAAACCATTTTATTATGCCATAGCGTTCTTGTGTGTGTCAACTGAAATTTGTAATCATAAAACGCGTGGGATTCTTTCTGAAACTAACCCGCCGTGACAGCTTCGTCTGAATCAATTGCCGACTGTCAGTTCTTCAGTGCCCAGTTGCATGAAACAGTCCCAAACAGGGACTCGACTAAGATTCCTAAATCTTTTGAGTATTTGTGTCTTTCTTTACTCACAGACGTAACCTTTTTCTATCGTTTCACTTAGTCCTTAAATTAGGAGCGTTGCATGAAACAATCCCTATTAATTTTCGATGATATTGAGAAATCAACGCAGAGTTCACTCTCGATTTGTATCAAAGGCAAAATTTTACTTAGTAATGAAACTAAAACAGTGCAAGAAAGGACAATCGCGGCGTTTTCGCAAGTCCACAAATACGCAGTAGATTTAAAGAACTTAGCTGAGTCCCTGTTTGGGACTGATTCATGCATCCGGGCACTGAAGAACAGAAATCATTTCTAATCTGTGCAAGAAACAAGGCGAGACCTATTTTATAACATTAAAAGGTCCCTACACAAAAGTTGCTTTTTTCCGAAGCCACTTCTTTGCTACGTTTTAATCAAAACCATTAGACTTTTCGTTAATTATAAAGCTTTTTGCTAAAAAACACAGCGTTTCGCAACAAACCATGTGCCCACGACAGCCTCAACTAAGAACGCACGTGCGGCCCGAACGTCAAGCCGTAATCCGCTAAACTCGGAACTGCAGCATTTTTTGGTCGAATTGATGTGCGCAATTTGTGATTTCAAACTCTACTCCTGCTTCCAGGAAATAACTCCCGTGGTGTCAAAACTAACTGATACTAGCTGTTCGCTACGCCATAACATTCCGTCATATTTTAATAATATCGTTTCATCGGTCAAAACATGCTGACGCATATTATAAGCAAATCCACTGCAAAAGACAGACTGAAAAATGTTTGTATAATTCTATCAGCGTGTTTAAGGTTTATGTCCTTAATAGCCTTTAAAATGACTTACAAGATTTACAAATAGTAAATATTTAGTTCAGAGCGTCGGTTGTCGACAGGCAAACGAGACCATAAACTGTATGAATTGTTCTTCTACAGCATGAACCAAGTTTTTGTAGAATACTTATGTGAGATCATAAATACTTCGTTGATAAGACTAGTATCTGCGCCATAAACTCAATTAATAATCTATTTAACATTCTGAGGACACAAACAGTTTCCGCAACAAGACTCGTACACTAAAACAGAAAGCATCGTTACATGTTTCCACAATTTCTTGATTTGAGGACTATTGATTTTTTGGTGAATTTGAAAACACTTTCGTTTCCTCACTTTATTTTTAATCGTATAAGATACAATAGGCAAAGGAAACTGTTTACAGCGTGAACTCACCAGTGTGATTTTAAAGCCTCTTTTCCATTGTTTTCACCAGTGCAAAAACAAACAACGAAGCTCGCCAATCGAAAGATTTTATTGAAATTGAAACACTTCTTAAAAGCTAGCATAACTGGTTCTGAACTGTGGCGGCCATTTTGTAAAGCGCACCAGAGGAAATGGAGAACTTGAACTAAAAATTTCCCATTAAATTTTGTTTAATTGGACAAAGATGACGTCATGTTGGAGCGTCATCTGTAAATAATGTTTACCTAAGTTGGTTTGACTTACTATTTGTTTCGTGTAGTTATTAACAAAAATGAAACAGAAACAGTATCTTTAAATGCTATCTGTTCCCACGACAATTCTTAAAGAACTGTAATAAGCGAACGACAGGACAATTTATAAGCCATGGAGTCTCAATAAATAACAATTTACGTCGGCATCAACACTTATAAGGGTCTTAACGTAGAATTTGATGGATGGTATCTTATCGTACAAGAATTAAATGCAGTTTGAGATATTTACCCTTCGCCGCGCGTGGTCCTCTCGCAGCGTGTCTAAGACACTTGATGCTAACTTGTGATAGCAACGATGAGTAATGATAATAGAAAACACTTAAAAAGTGAAGAAATTTGCGTACCCCGTGTCACCTCCTTACCGTTTGGCAAACCAGGAATTTTTGTTCTGACAATGATTGAAGTCTTAAATTCAATCAAATGTGAATCGTTCGAATTTTTCAATGAGACACTTTTCTGAAAAGTGTGCAAAATTTCCTCACTTTTTATTTAAACTTTGTTGCTAAAGACTTTCGTTGTCGTTGCCAACAACTAGTGCATCTTGAAAATATCACATTCCTTCTTTTTCAACAAACTTTTCGTATGGCTCCATGTATCAGGTTAAACTAAAAAACTACTCGACTCAGTCGTTAGAAAAATTGCTCAAATGGAGATAACGGACGAAAATAGATGATACGTTATGAAAAACATCGATTCAGGCGGGGATTCAGGTGCCATAAAACAGCTAATGTTTTGCTTGCCATCCAGCGTTAAGATGTTCTACTCTTAAGCTTCCGTAGACATGGTTAATGTTTAGATTCTTTAATTAGTGACGATTGTAAATTTAAGTTGGCGTCATTGAGTTGTTGTCTCGCTAGGAAGATGTAACCCAGAACATGTACCGCCAAGCCGGTTGGTTTACACGTGTTATCGAAGCACTCAAATACTGCACTGTTACCGATAGGGCGGGCGCCGTGATGGGACTTTCGACAGACTTCTAAATCTTTCGAGTGTACAATGATTTACTAGGATTTCTAATAACGCGCGTTGTATAGGCTAAACCATGTCTACTCTTCGAAATGTGTAACATCTTGAAAAATGCAAAAACGCTGCGCTGGAAATCGGATAGCGCTAACATGAAGACGAGAAATAGCGAGTGTTTCAAGGGTTCTAACACTGCACTGGTGCCTTGTTACTGTGGCCATACCATAGATGTGTATTTAAACTGTCTATCAAATACGCGACCATTAGATATTACCCAAAGATAAAATACTTCTGTTGCATAAGTAACATATCCAGATAGCGTTTGCAATTCCCCCGTTTCCCCCCCCCCCTCTCACCACAGCACCGATTCGTTTAGGTCACCATTGAATTATAAAAGCCCAAGTTTGTCCTCTCCGACAACAACCGACGCCCATAGCGTTGTGAAGGGCAAATGGTTTTGCTCGATGAATAAGTATAAATATGTTCTTCACTAAAAGGAATTCTGCAATCGTTCTTGTCGTGACTTATCTGAGGCTCGTAGGCACTAGAACTGAAGTTTCCTACAACACGACTGTACTTAAGGCTTTCTCAAGCGAGGTGTCTTGGTTACCAGTGCCATTTATTTATGGTTACCAGTTTGTAATCCACTTTCATTAAGACTATTTTGAATTGATTCTGAAAGTTCACAAAGGTATGACGTCTCGTCCGAAACCGCAGTGACCCCTATCGGCCAAAAGAATCCCAAACCCGGAGGCATCGGAGTCCAATGATAGGCTCTGGTCAGTTAATGATCGTGTCATTAACGTGATTAACCCCAGTGATGTCCTCAGATTGTCGTTCTCTGAGGTCACTCTACAATGTTCGACCACCCGGTCGCCTTTGAACCAATGGACATGTGGTCTCTTTATCGCCATAATCGCCCATAATGATCGGGCTTGGCCCAAGTGGCCCTTCACGCAGACGCCGCTGCCTCAGGAGTGTTTTGTAGCGAGTCTTTCAGGCGGAATGATGATCCAATCACGCACTTGACCTCAAAGTGTTATGTAGGTCATTTCAGTTATATGCGAGTAGTAGGCCAGTGTTCGAAACTGTGTCTGTCTATATCCGGAATTGGACGCATGCACCAACAAGCGAAACACTGAAAAAAACAAATTTTCTTTGAAAATTTCATTGTTTCGTTTATAGGAGCATGGGCCTAAATAAGAGTACACGGTAAGGGCTATTTTTGCTTTGCTAGTCGTCAACGGAAGGGGCCCTCTGATAATGCGATATTCACTGGAGAGCTCAGTGAGCTCACCCTCATTTAAATATAACAATAAATAAATGAACAAAGTATCTCATCTTAAGGGATCACAGTTTGTAAATATTTTTATTACCAGTCGTTGTGCGTTTCAGGTAAGGTCGACGGAGAAGACGTGTTCCTTTTCAACATGAGCGCTGTAACCACGAGGGCACATGTGTTAAAAGCTGACATTCACTTCTTTAAAAGGAAACACAGGGGAGACAATCTGCACATGCTACTATTAGAAGTAGCGCCCACTTATGCTACTAATCTCACAGATATAGACCTAAAAACGCCCAGTTACGGATGGCAGGCTAACGACGCTACGGAGTCTGTGCGCAGCTGCTTAGCAGCAAAAAGAAGCCAACCCCATCTATTGGCAATTCGCTTTGTGAAAGACCAAAAGGAGAATAACGGGGAGCATATTGCGATAAAGATACCCGTGAAGAAATTCATGTTCCATCACTCGAAACCATTTCTAGTTGTTTATGCGAACGAAACTCAGAACATTTCTTTAGATCATTTAAAAACTTACTTCAAAGCGAGTGATCAGGAAAAGCAAATGGCCAATCATGCATCGAAGAACTCAAAATGGTATCGAAAGCAGGCGAAAACCCCTGGCAACCTGTTAAATGGAGTACGGCACAAGTTGTTCAGAAGATCCATATACGACAATGAAATTCCACAAGATCCGTCAACTAGTGTTTATACGTATCAAAAGAGTGGCGGACCTTTCAATATTCCTCACACACACCCTAGTATCTTACAAGGAAGACAGAAGCCCAAGCGTAAACCGGACAATACTCAATACATACCGTACCCGAAGCAGTACCGCCGCAGCAGACGCAAGAACCGCAAAAATCGCAGGAAAAATCGCAGAAGGAATCGCAACAGGGATTTACCGCCGGCAGACCAGTGGAAAGACTGGGTCAATTCCCAAAACCTCCCAGCCGACGAGGAAAAGGTTAAGTCGTGGTCGTGCGGGAAAAAGAAACTAGTACTCGATTTTGCCGACATCGGATGGAACGACTGGATTATAGCGCCAGGCTCGTTTGAGGCTAATTACTGCTCAGGAAACTGTACCTTTCCGCTACAAAAAGTAAGTCCATTGCATTTGAATAGCCATGGTGTGTCATTGACCGAAACTGGGTGGGAGGTAGAACAAAGAATGCAGAGGACACAAATCAAAGGAATTTTGTGATAACCGAAGTTAATTGCACAGCCTTTATTACTTAAATTCATGTGATGTTATTGTTCCATCTGAAATGGAACATTAAAATGAAACCAGATGTCCACATTCCATAGATCTCTTGAGTATGGTATATTTTCTCCCTCTCTCCCTCTCCCCCCTCTCTACGTAACCCATGGGTTTGCTTCATTAAAGGTCACTTTTAAACCTTATAGTAAAAAAAAAAAACGGTTTGACGTTCCACGCACATTTTTTTCTGAAAAATAATTAAATCTCTCTTGAACAAAATGCAGTGTCAGAGAAAGCCCACATAACTGTAGTTACTGACATAATTTCTATAATTATTGCTACAGTGTGATCGGCTTATAATTACTTGGCTAAAACTTTATTCAGCAACTGCGAAGTGGGACCCAAAACCTAATTACTGTCTTTAAGTCTTGTCACTTTTTATGAAACAGAACCCTGATATTAGCGTCGTTCGATGGAACACCTAATCACGTGATGCCAATCCTTTTTATCGGTTTGCGAACTCGTTGTTTATCTTGAACGAATCGACCGTGACTACGCTTTTGAATGAAAGCTTTGCTGCAATATAATGTTTGCAGAAATCTTTCTTGTTAAGTTACCGAAACATTTCGTATATAATCAGTTCGCGATAGTCAACAAGACTAACTTCTTTTTGAATTACTTAAAGGGGTGTCTTAATCCTTGTTAAACATGAACTCGGATTATCAAACGGTCGAAGGCATCGTATAGTTATTAGACACTCCTCATGTTTTCCCAATAACCCTCCTCTCTGATAACCATTACCATGTACTGATATATACCGAGAATCCTAACTGCAATGTCTGAGTTCTGATTAAAAATGTTTCTGTCGACAAAAAGTCATACTCACTTCTTCGTTTTTACTTTTAATGGCAATCACATCACCAATAAACTAATTTCGCATTTTTCAGGAAAGCCGTCCCTCCAATCATGCGACAATTCAAAGTATCGTTCATGCGGTTGGCCTCAAGAAAGCTGTCCCAGAACCTTGCTGTGTCCCGGATGTACTGTCGTCTGTCACTCTTCTGTACGTGGGTGACGACGGAACTATTGTACTCAAGAACTATCCCTCTATGACGGTGGAGTCGTGCGGTTGCCGATAGAGAGCGCCATCGCTGGAATGCGAAAAAAATCAGGGCGGAAAATCAATTGTCCAATTTATTTTCAAGGAACAGTAATTGCATGTTCATTTACTAATTCAAAACAGGTCACGTTAGCCCAATCGTGGCGTCAGGACTCATTGATAGTGACTGAGCCAATTCCATTTCATAGAACCGTTACTACGCGGCGGTAACGTGCAAGTACATGAGATTTTGTCGTTTTTCATAACTACAATTCAATTATTATGACCTATGGTTATGGGTTTTAGCTGGACATCAGTTAAATAAAACTTGTGTACAGCACTATGTTCCAGCAGCCCTATCATGATTAATAACAAAAGTAACATTATTTTCCGCTGAACATTTGTGTTTGATTCGTTTCAGAAATTGAATTATTTGAATGTTCTGAATTTTTTTAATGGAAATCGGATTTTGCGTTTTGGTGGCGAAAAGAATTAAAAATCGATCAGAGCGAATTCTGCAACAACATGTACGCAACCCGCATAAAAAACGGAAATGGTCGAGCAGTAGGATTGTAGAACTTAGGTTGAACAAAAACTGGGGCGCGTTCGTTGAGGCTAATTATTCACATGATATCAGCAGCGAGATATGTTAGCTGAGACAATAGGAAAAGCGAGGGTTGTGGATTAACTACGTTTCTCCCAAAACGGTTACATAGAATTGCGTGGGATATCTGCGATGGGATGGGACATCGTATTCCTATCAGAATGTAATCAACCGATGAAACGTACACCTACATTTTCAGCCAGCAGATGGCGAGGAAAATATATATCTCACAATTCTCGAATCGTAAAAAGTCCATAGAAGCTGTCCAATCACATATTGGTGGTGCACATTTTGCTTACTTTGGGCGAATTTTACGTGTTTACTCACAAAGCGATATTGAGATCTTGTGTTGCACTGGCGCGGTTTTGCATGATTTCCCCTAACTGGCGAGGTATTAGCCCCAGGGAATGCATTTCTGGGTCAGGACTACATAAAAATGAACAGAGCGTCAATGAAATTGTTTGAACGACTCGCCTCCACTAGCATGAAATTGTCGTGCAAATTGTGAATGGCGACTCACTATTTCAGGTTATGTGTATTTGTATATATTTATTTAAAGTTTATAGAGATGTAATTTATATGTGTTTTATTGTAATGAATTGTAACGTAGTATTTTATATTGGTGAAATATATCACATTTGAAGCAAAGTTAGGGTCCGCAAGCTATACGTGTCTCACTACATGTCACGAGTTTCAGTATCAACAATTTTGCTCAATACAATGAGGTTCTGTTAAGAAGCAAACTATGCAGGACCTACTGTACTTCAAGATAGCCAGTCTTGCTATCCCATAAACCGCGCGGAAATTTTCACAAAGCGAGGTATTGTCTTTTTATCGCAAGCTTTATTTATTTTTTTATGGAATATAACTATTTTTTACGAGCACCTACCAATCCACACAAAATACAACAATGTTCTAATGAGCAGTGCCATTTACTCATCAGCAAACTTTCGTGAGGAAAAAACAAGTTTCTTAACAAGAATCTAGTTCGTTCAGTGTATTGTGAGGTCAGAAGGTTGGCTGCCCTTCGAACTGGGTTTACGATAAACGTTAACGTAGAGGATTAGAAGCAGACGAATGTTGCCGGTAAATTTTTGACCGGGACAATTTCAAGTCACTTATAGATCACCAGTCGCGTAGATTTTAAAGACCTCCGACAATTTGTTATTGTCCCTTTAAGGAATATCTCGAAAGGTACACTACGCGCTATGAATTGTGGAAATCTGTTGCACGACGGGAATTCCGATGTCAGCAGACGATTTCTCAATGGACATTAGTGTAAGAAAACAAAAGTACGTTCGAAAAGATTATTTCCTTAAAATTCTACTCTGAAATTTTGTTTCGACGTTGTTGTCAGCGTACGCAAGATGTATATAATGAGAGACTCAGATTTCACAAAAGCCTCTGAATGTGAATGAACAAAAGACGTTTGAAAAACTTGTTGGTTATCTTGAGCACTGTTTGGGTAACAAAACTATTACTTTGGGACATCTAGTTTCTAAAATGGCGAGTGTGAAATGCTATGATTTACGTTTGAGGTCTTCATAAAAATCAAGTGATGAAATAAGTTAGCTCTTTTTATTTTCTATGGTTATAACGGGGTCGGAATGGAGCTCATAGATGTTATTTCCATTTGGCTAACCAATTACAGCTTCATTCTTATCTAACCGTACTTTGAAGTTGGCCATTTGCATCATGCCATGGACCCGCCGCTGTAGCTGTATAAGTGAGACTACGCGCGCTGGCTCTCGGAGGCTGAAAAGCATGCAACTTCAAACTAAGGTAAAACAAGTTTGGGACGGTTTGGCACGCCAAAAATGCCTCCTAGCTGTAAACTTCATGCGTAGTTGGGTTACGGTGGTGGCAAACTTTGTGTAAATTCACTTTATTTCAAAACTTAAAAGGCCGGATACTAAATCCCACTTTTTGCTATTAACGAATCATAAGAGACGATTTATTTTCAAAACTGAACAGTACAGGATACCTTCAAAAGCATGATTCACATTCTACCACTCCTTGCAAAATCTTCCACCGGACAAGTGCAAACGCTTCAGTTGAGTTAATGGACGATGGGGGAGGGGGGGGGGGGTCTGAACCAGTGAATCCACAGTTTGTGACACAGTGAAGACTGAGTGTTAGCTCAGCAATACTCAATCTGTCGGAAGGAGTACTATCTATCAATAGTAACTGATGGAATCAGCTTTAGGTGAAATCATCGTTTTATAGCCGTACCATTTATGCGTAGAGTCAAAGAAGCAAAGGATTGATTTGAGACCACTTAACGCTAATATTGTTGGGCTCGCTGCAATTCGCTCTTTACTCAAATGAAAACAAAATGATATCTGGGCTTGCAAGGAACTGAGAATTTAATATTTCTACACGACCCGGGGTCTAATCTTTTGTACTCGAAATCGATCTCGAGAATATTTTTCATTTTCTGTCCTACTTTTGGGCGAACTCAAGATAAGTGTCTAGTATAATATTGTGCTAGAGTACAATATGTTTTACTTAGATGACTGTCTAATATCCTAATTTGCACTTGATGACCCCAGCATTAAAGGTAAAAGCTGGAGTCCGAACTCGAAATTTCGATGCAATAGTCGGCCTTCTCAGAGGCATCTCTTTACGCGGTACTTCTAAACTTATAACAACATGACTTATGGTTTAACCTGTGTGATGCATAATTTGCCGAAAAGCATCCGGCATATGGAGTACCCGTCCTATGGTATGATCACCGTCTATGTTGGGTCAGCGGTATTGTCTAAGGCCTATAGGCAGCCAAGGGGCTGAACTAAACAACTTGTGATAATACTGAAACACACATTGAAAACATCAAGATGTACCTTCCAGAAACACGTACCTGTTTATCAAAGCTACAAAGTTGTTAATTCTTTGCTTTCTTGAAATGTGGTCAGAATGTTCCTATCAGGTGAATTGGGTGTTTCAGATTTTGGAAGTCTAATTGATTTTCTTGGGAAATTTTGGGTAACATCTGTATCAATTTCAGCAGCTTCAGCTTTAATACTGCTGCTGGTGTGCTGAAACGTTGCTATGCCTTTCTATGTCCTTTCAATTTTTGGTCTGACACTTGGTCTTCTACAGCAGTATAATATAGGCAGGATAGCAGGACATGCAGCTGTTTTCTGCACACATTTTTGTGACACCTCTTCTTCTTTTTGATATACAGAGTTCCACAGTCCATCAGATTTCATCAGGATGTTTCTCTAAGCTTCTTTGGGTTCGGGCATCACAATTTTGTGCTGTATGATAAACCTTGAATTATACAGGCATCACACTCCATGGGAGCAGCCATATTGAAGTAACTAAGCACAACAATACAATCTGGCTCTCTGATTGGTCAATTCAATAGAAAAGCGCTACCAAGTGGCAGGAATGTGCTAAATATTTCGTGTAACAAAAACACCTTTTTTCAAAAAATGTGCAAGTGTATACGTGGGAACTTTTTGGAATTTGATTGATAGGTATATTATCTAGCCACATAGAAAAAACTAGGTTGCCCCCTCAAAGTACTCACAAGGATGAACGCTATGAGATCTGGCCCATCCACTACAACCCCTGTTGCCTGCTGCTTTGACTAACCGCCGATTTCAGGTAGTTGTCAAACAATTCAAAATTGCCAAGCGGGTAAGGAGGGTACTATGACCACATTTTTAGAAACTAGAGAGAATCAATGAGAACTCTGAATCTGTAGTCAGATTTTATAGCACTTGTAGGGAAGTGATAATTTTGGGGAGAAAAATGTCAAATTCGAATTTTTAGTAATATTTTTTCAGTCTATACCGGGATTTTTTTCAATGTGAATGAAATCGGTAAGTTTCAGTTATCACGAGTAGTGCTTGGGAGTTGGTAATGCTACAAAACCTTAATATATGTATTTGTCAGACTCTTGATAAGGAGTTAATGGAAAGGACTCATCTCCACTAAGCGTTGGCAGCCAAAACCCTGTAATAAATGCGTAGCACATGCGCACTACTGGATGCATGTGGCAGAGAACATAGGCCATGGGCCGTAGCTCCAGTCTTTTCATCCTGTGACCATTTCAGGGGAGCAACTTGATTTTTTTCTGTATGGCTAGATATACCATTAAGCAATTGATACCTGAAAAGTTCCCACGTATTAAGTTGCACATTTTTTGTAGAAATACAGTTTTTTGTGAGTCCAAATGTTACATTAATGAACAAGAGCTGAGGTAGCGCTAAATCCAACAAAAAAAAAACTAGCACAAGATGACATTTTAAGTCAATCACAAGCTCAGAAATTAAGTAACTGCAGACTTAATCTAACATCGCAGCTCCCGTAGGAGATGCTGTCAATGACTGCTGCATACACTTTCAAGCACTAAATTCATCTGATTTGTTGAGTTTCTCCAAACTGACATGGGCAAAGAACATTGACTGTGTGAAAGAATGACTTTCCATTGGAGATGAAGACAGTAATGAGCACAATGTGTGTCACCAGGTGGCATTTGCATCAAGTAACTTCAGGGATTGGCGTGGGTTCCAGGCAATAGTATCACAAATCATTTTATACAAGCTTTCTGGCGTTACAAAGATTGAAAGAGGAAAGATTGCGAAACTATAAAGTATGCCGAGAATAGAACCCCCTGATTACGACCAAGATGATGGTGAGTGTTAAATTTTTCCTGGAAGTATGATAAATTGATGCAAGTCACTGAGTCAGAGCAGATCACTTCATACCCAAATCAACACATACCCAAGTCAAATTTCAAAAGTATTTCAAAACTATGTAATTTGACAAAGCAGTGATTAAAATCAATCAATCATGCCATGTTTATGCAAAACGACTCAATATTACCCGTTATTTAGTGAATGAAAATGAAAATTTATTTGTAATGTTTTTAGCACGGGTACTAGTTGACTTGGGTGCGAGTTGGCTAAGGTACGAACTGACTGGAAAGCCCTCATATACACAACTGGTAAAAAGAATGGATTCTGTATATGGCCTGCTTGTGTTTGAATCGAGCAGCCAGATAATTCACTGAATAATCGGCCCATGTGACGGTATTCAATTGCAGGTAGGACACATAATCCAGTAACAAGGTGACCATTTTCTTCAGTGTACATTGTTATTTTCTCAGTAACCATAACTCTGGGCACGACGTAAGATATCTATCAAAATTATACTTTTGTAATGTCCAGGGGTGGGAGAGAGGTAATCTCCATACTCGAAGCTCAGCTCGAAAACTGACCAATTGCTTGCCATAATTATGGTAAAATCACTTGAATTTGCTTGGTTGTAGGTGGGTTGTTTTTGGATGCTGCTAAGGCAGGAAATGGCATGGACCTTTTGACCAGAGTACAGGGAAGAGATCTGGTAGCACTCGAAGTCAAATACCATCGTTCTTGCTACAAAAGCTTCCTGACAAAACAGAAATCTAACGATAGTGAAATTTTCACAGATGTATTTCAAAAGTTTTGCTTTGAAGTTGTGGAGCAACAAATAATCTCGCATGGGAAAATATTGCATTTGACTCTGTTAAAGTCACTCCTCCAGGAAACTTTATCCAAAAGAGGTTGTAATGTATGTGTCCGAACTAGAAATCTGAAATTGAAATTACAGAGAATTACCCTATTTCACGATTCCTTAGTCCAAAACGGAGTCAGAGTGAATTGTTGTTAAGCAAACATTTGTTCTTTTTGTAAATGCTGGACTAAAATGCACTGAAATGTGCAAGTGCCAAAACTGTGGGAATGTCAAAGTTAGTGATGAAATTGAGTCAGATGATGAGTAACAGTGTGATGGACTTGCATCCCAGCCGGAGGAGCTTGAAAAGATATTTCATTAAGAGACAGAAACCAGGTTAGTAACTGGCCCAGTGAGCCTGGTGATTTGTGAAAAATTTTTCTATTTTCATATTTACATCTCTAATAATGGCTTTTTATCTTGTTAATTTCTCGACATTTTGTACTTCATCCAATTACATTTGTTGCTATTCTATACTTTTTGTCGCCATTTTTCGAAAAATTGTATGCTTTGGACTTGTAGCAGTGATTGTTTTTGTCTGACAGATTAGTAAATGTGTGATAAAATAAAGGTGAGGCGCCGACAAAATACATGTTGTTATTAAGATAACGAGTGAATAACAAAAACAGAGTTTGGAAATAAATTCGTGTCACCAGGACGTGAATATTGCGGGGTTGGACGCAGAAACTTATAGAATTTGATTTACGAAGTTAATTCACCCGGTTCTCTTTTCCTCTGCCTTTTACTTTTCTCACCTTACTCCCTTCCTCTCAACTTCCTCCCTCTCGCTCATCAAGTTCTTAAGATGGACTATTATAATTGGAAAGGAGTGACCGTGACAATCATTGACAAAGTCAGCTTGATCTACAGCAATGTACCGTTCATAGTGCCACCTATAGGGTAGTGAGAAAGGCATTTATTTAGCTCCCGGTTGCTCCCGGATAGTAGTGTTAGTCACAGGGGAGATAAATTGATAGAAAAGCATAACATTTCTGTGTTAACAAAAGCACAAACGCACCGAAGAATTAGGGAACCTAGTTGAGACCCTATTAGGGAATGTTTCATGAACCGGCCACAGCAGTCACACATACTGAAAATTTATGTGACGTAATTATTTTTGGATAAAAAGTTTAGCTCGATCCCGCAAAACTGTTGTCACGAAAGCAGTAGATTGCGTTTAACGTTCCCGCTGCACAACATATTTCACCATGTTATTGATACCATCAGGGTGGCAAATTCTTTGTTATACCACATGATTGTTCGGTGTATATCATTGGTATTTTTATGTGACAGCCAGTCGATACCCGACATTATCTTGTTTATAGACCTGAAGTGGAGATTTTTATAGATTCAATACTTGTAACGAAGTCGAGCTTTGGAATCGACGCCATAAAAGAGAGCGGGAACTCAAAGTGAAAAAATTACAAGCTTGCTTCTTGCACCGGTTTTCAGTAGCGACGCCTTTTGACTGCGTGTCCAAAAGCGAGACAGCCATGGGCTAAGTGGAATCCGAGATACCAGTGAATGAAATTATGAAATTAATACGAAATATCTAGTTTGAGGGGTGAAAAAGGATCTGTTCGAATAAATAAGAATATGAGTTGTTGAAATTTTTATTTATAGGCTTTTCCAGGTGGGTTATATAATGATTTTGGTTCATTAGCTACAATGGCACTTATAAGCAGCAGAATACTAAAAAACCCGTCCGTTCCTGTTGAATATGGAGTTTAGCTAATAGATCAGTAATTTTTTTTCATATTCCTTTTAAAATATGTAGAAACAGATAAAAGTTTGAGAAAATATAAAAGGCTTTTTCCATCATCCTAAAATATTCATTTTGCTAGCTGCTGTTTCCAAACACAGTCCAATTTCATTGTTCTCAAACATTAGCTAATTTGTGCCTATTAAAAAATTTATAAATTATAAATTATGAATAATTATATTCGTGTTGTCTGTCGATTTTTAGTATTTTGCTTTCGGGAGTTGACAGTTATGCTGGTCCTTGAGCATAATTTCATTTCCCTACAATAATAGATAATTACATGCGTCTCTAATGTACATAAAATTCCTGGCTCACAAATTTCAAATGATTGGATTGAAACTTGGTAATTTTGTGAAATTGACAAGCTCAGTGTATATTCGATTGTCTGTCATACCCACTATACTGAAGAACTACGAGGTTACCTATTTCGGGGCGCTGCAATACCATAAATTCGCATAATTAAGGTAATGTCTTTATGTGCTTATATTCGAGTAGAATGCCATGCAATTTAACGTTTTCTTAGAAAAATCATTATTTCTATTCAACTCGTGTTGGCCATTTCAAACAGATGCAACTTGATGTAAACAGCCATGAAATTTGGCTGATTTGGAAAATTTCCTCTTAAAGCCAACTTAGCGTCAACTTTTTGTCACAAATTCAGTTTTGTGAAGCATTTATCACTTGTAAAAACAAACAAGATGTTGACAAACTCTGCATTTATTAACATAACAGTTTTAAGTAAAATATGTGAAAGTCGGCAAAACTATGACTCCGTTTAAAACCCCCCTTTTGCTAATAAACGCCCGGGCGTTTATTTGGCGTTACGAAAACGCCGGAAAATTTTCATTTTCTAAATACATGCCCATGGGCTTTTCTACGGAAAATCCTGGTAGTAGTTTTACTGACTAAAACGCTAGCGAAAACCTATTAAATGTGCAGTCACCTAGCTGTATTTGGTTGAACGCAAATGCACGTACAGTGTATTTAAAGTTCCACGAAAGCTATGAAAACGTCAGACTGTCTAAACCGTTACCAAGATGCACATTTGTCATTTATGTGGTTTGCACTCTAAAATATCACACATGCGCTTTGCACCATACAAATTGTCTCCCTTTCAACCAACTCGAATTGTTAAAAAGAATCGCAAAATGAAACCGACACTGTCACAACAAAATGGTCAGATTGTGTATGAAAACAGGCACATGGTAAAACATTAAATGAAACCGATTGTACCGATTCGGTCACATTTTTGGAAAGGGAAGGGGCATATTTTCTGAAACTGTCAAACATTTTATGATGTAGTTTTGTTAAACAAACAATTCTGATTTTAAAAAAAGTCGGTTTTATTGTATGTAGTTTTATACCACAATATAAGCCTCGAATGGCAGATACAACCGTGTAATAACCCATAAAGTTATCTCACTAGTGAGATAACATTTTGGCGGGAAACCGAGGCCGGATTCGAACCCGGGCCTCAACAGTTGCGAGTCGCCGACTTTACCACTAAACCACTCTGCGGCTGACGTCATCGAACGTGAAAATAGAATACTTAAATGAGCACGCGCAACAATCGCATGTTCAGAAAAGGGTATTGCACCGACATTTATACGCTATGAAAAATAAGACGCATAATCTTACCAAGAAGGTTCAACATACCTTTTCAGAATTGATGGCATTGTCCAAGATCTCGGGAGAGAGAGGGAGAGAGGGAGAGCTAGGGAGAGGGAGAGAGAGAGAGAGACTTTTATTTTTTAAATCATATAAAACACACATTGTGGCCAGCAAAGGCATAGGCCGCTACTAGCTGACCACCGAGTAACAATAAATTAAATAGATATTAACAATTAAGAAGAACAATATAAATAACAAAAGAAAATGTACATCTACAATGAAATAAGATACAATGCAAGTTTCTTTAAAAACGTAACTTAAATGCATTTTACCAAGAATTTAACACCGATACTGTTGGTACAAGGGAGATCGCACGGTTAGAAAAGCATATGACTTAGACGTAAGATAGGTGATCACGGTTTCTTCAATTAGAACATGCATAACAAGGTAGAACGTTACACTGAGAACTGTAAGTGCTTAATATGTAATTTTTTAAATACATGGCGAACCCATGTAAACTATGCGTATCGATTTTGTCTGTTACATATATGTTTTAGAAACACAACCCTTTACCAGGTTTTAACTATTCTTTCCGTCTTAGGGTTTTGTGACATTTGTCTGTTTAATTCTTTTAAATATAGGCAGGACAAGAAGTAACGCCAAAGTTGATTTGAAGAGTAGATTTTTTGCAACCATCGTTTTAAAAATAGAGATAATATTTTGAGTGGAACCACTATGTGATATCATTCAGAAATTTATTGAATACTTTGTTTTGTGTAGAAGGGAAAAGGAATCCTGTTGAACCCTTTGATGGGAATTTAATCTAAAAAGCAATCATCATTTAGTGGGGAATTGTATTTCTGGCCATAGGTGAGTGTTACGTACGAAAATTAAAAAGTGTAAATTATTTAATAAGCTCACTCAGTGTCAACTTCTTGTCACAAATTCAGTTTTATGGAGCATTTATCACTCGTAAAAACGAACAAGGTGTTGACGAACTATGCTTTTATTAACATAAAATTTAAAAACACATATTTAAGTAAAATATGCCAAAGTCGGGAAAACTATTACTTCTTTTAAAAGCCCCTTTTTCCGTTTACAAGCCCCTTTTTCCTAATAAATGCTTAAACACCTGAAAAATTTCATTGACCAAAATACGGTAAG
>NMRA01000318.1:137451-207469 GCA_002633005.1 Phoronis australis | reverse complement strand
AGGGAGAGGGAGAGGGAGAGGGAGAGGGAGAGAAACTTTTATTGTTGTTATCGTTGTTCTCAATGCAGAGTAAAGAATCGTTATCAGATGAATACATGCAAGCATGGTTACATTTCATTCAACCGACATCACATCAGTCGCGTTTCAGATTACACTCTTTCCAAGAATCGTCATGAAAAAATGCTTGAAAACTGCGCCTCGGAGTTGTTGTTCTCAATGCAGGGTAAAGAATCGTTATCCGATAAATACATACGTGTATGTCTGCAGACGTTCTCTTTTACTACTCAAGAATGATTTCATTCAATTCAACTGACATTACAATGGTCGCGTTTCAGTTTGCGTTCTTTCCAAGGATCGTCATGAAAAAATGCCTAAATGCTATTCCCAGAAATTGTTGTTCACAATGCTGGGTAAAGAATTGTTATCAGTTTTCTGCGTTTTTGCTTCTTTGACCCCGTTATCCTTAGAAATTTCAGGCAAATTTCAACACGTAGAACATATAAAAAAATTAATGTCAACTCTATAACAGATCTACAAATTTGTTTTGGCCCAAACTGGACACCGGTCAGCGTTACTTAACTAATTTTTACGCTGGAAGTTAACAAGGATACACACCCACTTAGAGAGTGCAGGGGCGAATACAGGATTTTGAGTTGGGAGAAGGGGGCAGGGCTGAGTATTAGCCAGGATTTTACCCGTGAGACATTCGTACCCCTGTATTGCCAAATGGAATATGNTTGGCCCCCCTTAAATCCAACACTTGAATGGACTCCAAAACTACCCATTTGCAAAAAAACACACTTCCCTGAAATAGTCCCGTTTTCGTGGAATTTTGTAAGATAGAGAAACTTTTATTTTTTAAATCATATAAAACACACATTGTGGACAGCAAAGGCACGGGCCGCTACTAGCTGACCGCCGAGTAACAATAAATTAAATGGATATTAACAATTAAGAAGAGCAATATAATTAACAACAAAAGCGTACATCTAAAATGAAATAAGATACAATACAAGTTTATTTAAAAACGTAAATTAAATGTATCTTACAAAGAATTAAACACGGAGACTATTGGTACAAGGGAGACCGCACGGTTAGAAAAGCATATGACTAAGATGTTAGGCAGGTGATCACGGTTACTTCAATTAGAACATGCATAACAATGAAGAACGTTACACAGACATCTGTAAGTGCTTAATATATAATTTTTTAAATACATGGAGAACCCATGTAAACTATGCGTGTTGACTTTGTCTGTTACATAAATGTTTTAGAAGCACAACCCTTTAGCAGGGTTTAACTATTCTTTCTGGCTTAGGGTTTTGTGACATCTGTCTTTTTAATTCATTTAAATAAAGGCAGGACAAGAAGTAACACCAAAGTTGATGTGAAGAGTAGATTTTTTTTGCAACCAACGTTTTAAAAACAGAGATAATATTTTGAGTGGAACCACTATGTGATATCATTCGGAAATTTAGATATTTGAATACTTTGTTGTGTGTAGAAGGGAACAGGAATCCTGTTGAAGTCTGTACACCTAAACTGAACCCTTTGTTGGGAATTTAATCTAAAAAGCAATCATCATTTAGTGGGGAATTGTATTTCTGGCCATAGGTGAGTATTACGTACGAAAATTAAAAAGTGCAAATTATTTAATATGCTACCTTAGTGTCAACTGCTTGTCACAAATTCAGTTTTATGGAGCATTTATCACTTGTAAAAACGAACAAGGTGTTGGCGAACTATGTATTTATTAACATAAAATTCAAAAACACATTTTTAAATAAAATATGCCAAAGTCGGGAAAACTATTACTTCTTTTAAAAGCCCCTTTTTTCCGTTTAAAAGTCCCTTTTTCCGAATAAACGCCTGGGTGTTTATTTGGTGTTACTAAAACGCCTGAAAATTTTCATTTACCAAAATACACGCCCATGGGTTTATCTAGGGAAAGTCCCGGTAAGACTAAAACAGACAGATCAAATTACAATAAATTTGGTCATGCAATGAAAAGGATACCGAGTAAGGTCTTGAATACGATCGAGCATCACTCAGCAAAGTCGACATGGGAAATGACTCAGTGACCCCGACTTACGTGCCGAATTTTCCAGAATCCACGAATTCAGAATATGGTAGTCGGTCTTTCAAGATGATGAACCGGCAATTGACCAGAGTCGTAAAGTTTCCAATAGAGTGCGCTCTTGATCTTTAGTAGTAGAGTGGTATTAGCAGTGCAAGTTTTTGGTAGTGGTAGTGGTAAATTAAAGGCAGTGGGAGTGGTAATGGGCGTGGTTTTATTTGTATCCGAAATCGAGATGTGTCGAAAACATAACAACTACCGTATATAAGTACGTGGTGTTCATTCTTGCCCCATCATTTTTACATGCAAGCTAACTAATCAGTGCATAATGTAGTAATGACCACGATTCGTCGCTTGGTATAAAATGTTGGATGTTTTCAAATACAACTGGTTTTATTTAGTCGCCGCGTATTTCCTCGGGTACGAAAAATGTTCTGGGTGATTTATCCGTTCGTAAAATGTAGCACCTATAGCAAATTCACGTTAGCAACGGGAAATTGGTTCTCTGGTATGTAAACAGATGTCACATCATCATGACACGCATTTTAATGAACACAAATAGTTAAAATGAAGGAAACACTCGTATTTTAATGAACACGGTTATCCACGGACAACAGTGCCGATGATGAACAATATTGACTGGAGTACACATTTACGTGTCAACTGTTAGTAAAATCAAGGCAGTTGTCAGGAATGTTCCTATTGTGCCATTTGTTTTAATTAGGTGGGGGTTTATGGGATAGGCTTGCCTATCGACAGAGAATTGATTCCCGACTCTGGCAAGACTGCCGGTGAGTCTTGTGACAATGCGCTTAATTTGAACGTATCAGTGACGCCATCGCAGTACGCACGTACTTAAAAACGTAAGGAACACCATGTATACACTGTATGTTATTACCTCACGGAATGTTTACATCTTCCATAAACCCAGTCTAGTTAGTTCCCATTTATTATGTTTGGCAAATATCCGTGGAAGCCAATCCGACGTGCCCCTTGCTTTCACACCTGTGACCTTCAGGGAATGATGCATTGCTTACTATTTATGATCTACTCTGGCTGACTCCTCATTTCGCACATACATTTTTCAGAAACCCAGTGTAATAACTGAAAACACTCATCTCTGTATATAAGTGACACGATCAAGTACCAAGACACACGTTTAAATTCTTTGTATCCGATAAAGTTATGCTTGGACCGACGCCATCAACCAGGATGATGACGTCATATTCGTCACTTGAAGCCGAAACTGACCGGACGGCATTTGAAGAAGAACGTATTAAGCGGGACGAGACGTTTACCATCTACTGGCTTATCATTGGTTCTGCCTCTATTCTGTGCATTTCCGCCATCATCTTAATCACGTGGTTGCTTTACAGACGATCGGGGCGCAGGCGCCAACCCAGGAGGCCACAGCGTGAATCGGTTGGAGAACATTTTATTGACGCTTATGAGCTTCCAACTATCCCGCCTTACAGAAGCCCGAGGACTTTTTCTTCAGAGGAAGCTATTGCAGCCATGATGGCAAGTAATCATGAAACAAGGCCTCACAGTACCTATTTATAGGTCTGAGCAATCTCCGCAAATGTGTTGATATTTGTTGCACGTCGACAGTGACGTGAAGTTGGGCGCCTGCTTGTAATTAGTATGGCGATGAGTGTCGTCAACTTGGTTCCATGTAGGCAATTGTTTCGAAAAGATGCAGCGCTATCTTTCGAAAACAATCTGACGTTACGTTGCTTATTGATGGCTACTTGACAAAAGGATTCAAACTTTATGGGGATATATGTTGCGTGTTATCTCTCATTTAGTTCTCTTAACTGGTAATTTTCGAGATAACATCTGCAGAACACTTTCACTCTGCAGTAACAACCCTTTTCGTGTCGGGTTCAATGATTCTATGAATCAATAAATGTGACATGGAATAATCCAATTTGTTATATATTCAGCGTACCAAATTAACTTATGGATAAAAAGAGAAATGCAAATATTTGATTCCTGGGATTGTTTTTGTATGCTATATTGGGATTTTGTTTAGAACCGAGATTGATTACTTTTGCTATGACCCCACTACACTATCAGACATTACGCTATTGTCAGCTCACTCGGTACATATTCATCAATTTCCGTATGGCGTTTGTGGTGCACAACTATGGTGCACAACAGCAAAGTTAAAAAAACAATCATGTAATACCATCCTGAATTCAACTCTCCTTGGCGGAGGTAGAAAAAAGCATCATTGTAGGATTGACTGCTGATCGTTTCTAAACTCCGCAAACAGGCACGAAAAGAACGACATATCGCGCTCCACCCAGCTTTTCAATTTTTTGGCATTGGTGTAGCAACTCACTGTGCAATGACGGAAATAATACCAGCATTAAATTGACCAAGATTGTACCGCTGTGATTAGTGCAGCAACAGTGTACTGATGTACAGTTGTGGATCAAAGAGTGTGAATTCGCTGATACCCGCGGTATATTTACCCCAGCTATGAGCTAGTTGTGCTGGAACCACTGCACATGCCCAGCATTGATGTGCAGCATTGTGGATAAATACTGCAAAACCAGAAGGTTGCTCTTAGTGAAGTTTTGATGTGGTTATTGTCACTGGTTAAGATTAGTTTTGAATCCAGATCCTGCACATGAAAAGAGTAAATAAATTGTTGTTGCTGCAGATCAAAGTCAGTGAAGAAATTTCGCCCAGGACTTATCTTAGTGTACGAGAGAGCAAGAGGCGAATGGAAGCCCACTACAGTACTAACTTCTCTAGAATAAGCGCTGGACGGCCGTGCGAGAAGAAAATATGTACAGGAATGGCGATCTTGCTCGAGTAGACAGTCGAGATGGATTTGTATTCCTCTTTCAAAGTAGCGTGGCATTCGTGTTTACTTTCGGCTGGTTCTAAGTGCAGCCCTAAAATTGTTCTTAAAAAGCACATAATGTTCCTTCAAGTTGTCTTTCAATAATGGTAAGTGATTGGATCCTTCGCTGAGTATCGAAATCATTTTCGAATCACAAAACCCCTTTCCTTAATGGCCAAATCCTTTATGAAAACCCGATAATCTATGCAGTTTTTGGGAGCAGTAACTATTATCAAAACACTGTGCTGTTAGACGTCATGCCTGAACTCTAAAATTACATGTCGGGCAAAGTGAGGTTGCGAGTGAGGTGATCTGTAGGTCACGTGGTTCAACACCCTGAAGTCAAGGGTCATCGACCCCGCAGATTCTTGCAAGATAAATTCGTGTAACTCTGTTCAACCTTTTTGCATTTTTTCATGCTTCGTTGTCGCGGATTATGTCACTTTACAATGCATGTTGACATCACATTTTCTGATCACGGTTCATGGTTGTTCAGAGATTCTCTCCAAGTACGGAATGGTTATCCCCCCAGAGTGGTTAATCTCAGGGGTCGAGAGGCATTTCCGTTACACCCCTCTGCCCATTAATGTGGACGCGACAAACTGCAGTATATAGTAGCTCAGTGATGTGTAATGTTCATAATTTGTGACCCGGCGTGCGTTCAGTAGACGCTAGGACCTACGCTAGGACCTAGCTAAAACGTAGTCAAAGTCACGTGTTCTTATTTAAAATATACGTCAATATCTCACGTAATCTCGCGAAGTCTTGCTTTTTAGCGAAGTACTAGCGTTACTGAACGGGAGGCAGGTCTACCCAATCTCGAACTCGTGATCCCAAAATCGGCAAGCGAGCGATTTATTCAGTCGTATCACTTAGAACTAAAGCTGGTTTTGTTATAATAAGTGTATTCCCTAACGTTACCAAGATATCAGAATCTCCCAGAATCTTACCAATAGACTGAAAGATGTCGTCAGATACGGCACTTAAGTTATCATTAAAACCATGGACACCGTCAGAAGCTGTTGCCATGGAGGTCGAATGGTATTCTGGCCGACACCTTTTAACAAAGTTGTTAGGCGCAAAGCAACAATACCAAGAAGGTTACCGCGACAGACAGGAATTTTTTAAATAACGATAATTTAAATTGATTCTTTACTTAAATAGTACTTCACAAAAATCACAACGCAAAAGCGAAATGCTGGCTATACATGTGTGTTCTATAAAGAAAAGGCGTCGAACGTGAAATAATGCACAACAACTCGACATTATCACATTACACAGGCCTATATACATACAACAGCCTTTAAAGGGAGAATACACGCACTCCCGTGGGCTCAACTACCATCAAGCAAGTTTGAGACGATTCCACAGACCAAAACATCGCCTAAGGACCTCCATCCCAAACATAGTACAAATGCGGAAAGTGATAAATCGCCTTATTTCAGATTTTGTTTCTTCAGAAAAACGGAAAATCAATTAGACAAAACAAGGGTGCGTTCGTGGAGCGAGATCTTTCAAGACCACGGACAATCACACGAGTAAAAAGCGAGTGCTTCGCGAGTAAACTCGATACCTTGCTAGCGTTGGCTAATTCCGCTGAAGTGATCAGACGACGAAGCTGACATGCTGAATTGTAGTACTAAAACTACTATTTGACGTTCAAGTTCAGTTGCGTAAGCCAAATTTCTGGTTGCAAGTGTCTAGCCCCTTTCCATACACCAGCAAATAAATACGTGTCACTACAAAATGCATTGTAGTTGTGAGCCCGGGATGTGCACGCGCAGTCCCGTCTTACAAAATTTCAACGTGCTGTAAGTGATTTCGATCTCGATCGTGGAGGCAAATCTACAGAGCAACTCTAGCAACCAAAGAAATGTTTCACACACTCAATACCAATTTTTCTGATTGATAGTCGATACTTTGATGTCCACTAGCTTGTAGTTAACGCCAGTAATAAGCCAACGCCAGGCTTACATAAAACATGCTTGCATCCAAGTCTCACATTAGAGGAACTACACATTACCTTCTATTTGACTTGCTCTACAGGGAACAAAAGGTAGACTAATTGAAGAAATAGTTAAGCTGAGAGATGACAACGAGGAACGTCTTTGACGGCTATCCAAAAGAGAAATTAAATAAGGCAGTCATTTAAAGTCACTCATCCAATAAATTCGTGAAAGCTTTTGATCTTAAAAAATCGATTTACATCTAAAATGTCTATTTGTTGAAACATCTCATGCACAAAATGATCACACCAACGATTATATTCAAACACCTGTGTTTCCATTGCGACAGCATGCACATTCGCGTTTTCAATATCCCCTGGCGCTTCTTCTAAACAGGATATTTTTATAGATCATAAAAAACGAATGAGAAACCAATCGACGACCACTAGCTCCCCTAAGATTCTACACAAACATTTATGTAAAGACGAAGAAAAAATATCCCACATCCTTCAGTTTAATGATAGCAAGCATGCGCACTATGCTTCCTGTCAACTCAAATCTTCTAGATCACATAGGCCTACAGCCCAATCCAGTCAAAGCCGAGCAACATGTGGGCGTATGCGTACATACATTTCTCTTTCCAGACAGACTTTGACAGCGTATACAATGATATACATGCGTTACTGTATAGAAGCCAGTACAGTCGATTCGTAGCCAATGGTACCAATAAAATGTCCATTATGAATTCATATTGGCTGCTTGGGAAATTCTAATAAAGTTTGCTACTACCTATAATAGCTTACTCGCCCAGTAACTCCAACATTTCATATAAAATAAACGTTAGTTTGTTTTACAATATCTTCATATTGGTGATTACGTATGCTTTCAATCCGGCTGAGAACAAAACGTAGGTTAAACGAGTGTCTAATGCTTAACTTGACAAATATTTATCAGTCGAAGTAACTAAAGGCAAGACACAAAACTTCTGAAACCCCGTCTTACCAGCTTGTTTCTGTAAGCTACTAATTCACTTACTTCCCGCATTCGTCGAAGCTTAACTAACCCCTCTGCTCTGAACCAGGCGAAACTGGTCATCTTGAAAAAGATCAAAGCAAATAATGTAGTGCAACCACAATTTCCCAACTTCCGGTCCCGAGTCACTAATCGGGAATCAGAAACAAAAGTTTATGTTCGACAAATTAAAGCTTTTGAAAAACGTCATGAAACTTTTTATCATCCTAGCCTGGCGTCTTCGTCTTTAACCTTTTCATCTCTTGGTGGACAATTCGATAATAATTCGGAGATAACATAACAATATACCCCATATCTTTCGCCACTTAATGTAGCAATAGTTCACGCAACTTTCAAAATCCAAACTCCACCTTGCCCTTAGCCAGCCAGCAAACTGTATGAAGACTAACGTATATTAATACAGCTTTGCACCAAGGCTACCTTGCCCCTCATTTTGATTACACTTTGAAGAATTATTATCTAACATTCGGGAACCACAAAATCTTTTAGTGAGAAATCAATACAAATCACAAGTTAAGAACTAATGTAAATTCATTGTAGATGACGACATAACCCTTCATTTAGAGAATTCTTAGATCAATACACCGGTTGCACTTTTGTCCAGACTGAGAACAACCAATGAAGTCGTCTAATTAGTTGCGTGGCTTATTTTTACTTGAAGTAGAAGCAGTTTAGTAGCCCTCTTTAAAAGCCAGAACTCACGATACTATTTTTATCACCGGTGTAAGATCGCTTCGGGAATGCCGATTCAAGAAAGTTTGAAGAAAAAATCGCTAGTTTTCAGATAATATGCAAAGGCACACGCAGCATCCAATGACTCAACCACACAAAAAACACACAGAGGTAGGACACCGTCAATTTTGCAGAGTCAGAACCCTGGATTTAAACCGTCTCACCTCCAACTAAAATCTTCGTGTATGCCTTCGGCAGGTTGGTAGTACGTACAGCTCCGATGCATTCATCGTCGCAAAACTCTCAAGTCAAGGCCGCTATTTTGTCGATGGCGGACATAACTTTTGCGTCAGCTTTAAGTCAGATGTATATGTAGATAGTTTTGCCGACACCGAGACTTCAACGAGTCAGAGCCAAGCGTCCAAACCTTTCAGTCAAGAGGCACTTTATGTGACCTACGTCACACCCCGAAGTCATTCGTCAGCGCATATGCTGCACGTTCATTATCGCGGGAAATCGCCTCTCGGAAGTGCCATAAACGCAAGCCGTGCGACTGAAATCAGTCAGGGTAGAGTTTAGTAGTTGTCTCGGGGCTAGAAAATCTAGTCAAAGTCACATGTTCTCATTTAAAGAAAAGAGCAAAGTCTCACATAATCTCTCGAAGTCTTGCTTTTTATCGAAGTTCTAGAGCATAGGTCCTAACGTTATTACGGAAATCTATCCAGTATTACACGCGCAGACGGTAACTTCTTTTCGGCAGTAAAACAAAGAAACGATTATGTTTTTGTGTTTAGGCACAAATGTTTGTGTAGCACTGATAGGCGATTTCAAAACGATATCTGACATAATCTTTGTTTAGTTTGTGCGTGGAAAGAGATTTGCGGACACTAACTTTCGGAATTACTTCGGAAGCATCTGTCAAAAACCCGGATGTACGCAAAGATTGTCTGCCATGAAATCACAAAATGGCTTCACTGAATTTGTGAGCTTGATGTTTCTTTTGAGATTTTTGTGGCCACTTAGTCACCACTCGAAGACAATTTGATGTGATCAAGTGACGAAAAATATTCAAACATATGTTCGATACGGATTTCGTAGAGTTCCATGAATACTTGAGAAGGAAATTCTGAGTAGATCGATTTTTAGTGCCCAACCTTTATGGTTTATTACACAGTGTTCGGGTGCAAGTGGTGGAAACGAGGAACAGAAAGGTTCAAGGACCTGTGGGAATACAAAATATTTTTTTTATCGAAAGACGTCTTGTAACGCTTTGTTGTCTCGTAACGGAAGTTGAAATCAACAAATATAATTTCAGATACGACAAAAATACATAAGCTGGAGCGTGGCAGCGAGTTAGAGTCTGAGCTGAACATGCCGTAATATGACGTTCTTGATCCTAGTAGTAATAATGTTTAAGCAAGCTGACAAACGAGGTTCACTAACAATATTTTAGTAGATACACAGTAGATACATATAGGGCTAATGAGAAACCACTGAGTGCTACTACTTTTCACGACTCATGACTGTGATTCAGGTGTCTCATAGCATTAACTGTCAATTATGAACCCCTTATTTAAAGCTACACTTCTCTCTGTGTATCCTCAGCAGCGGGTCTAGTGCTAACATTTAGTGGTGTTCTCGGCAGCCATTTAAGCGAACGTGAATCTTTTGCCATCACAACTTCACACTGAAAGACAAATTGTTGTTTATGACATGTTGATAATTTCGATAACGATGCACGAAGCCGCTACGAAGCGCCTCGGTCACGACAAAAACAGTTCCGTGTGCGCAACAATTTATTGTCGCCAACAAAAAATGGTCAGAAATCCCAATCAAAAATATTATCGTGTGCTCTGGTCTTAACCTGCGGCCGACACTCCATCGACAAATGGAGGCAAATCATACTTTCTTTTCCTAACAAGCTTTTGACATTGTCTTAGTACCCTTTCCTCTTTATCATTGCAAAGTGGGTTAGTTCCAGTTTTCCAGTGGTGCGATTTTGGCGTTCTAACGTTCCCGTCATACAATATCCCAATTCAAAATCTTGATTGGAGACATCGGTGGACAAGCTTAGCACAAATTCTGAAGCATAGTCTTTCGAGAGTACCCGATCCTTGAAGCGTCCTCTGATGCATAACGATCCGTGACCACGGTCGTACATTTTAGCATTGGACGACACTTTCTTCGACCCTATCACCTCCGTTATCTTACATATATTCCTACGCCACCAGGGGTACTTCACCGACCAAGACGTTCTGACTGCAGGCTGTGCGAGACCTTCGTAAGGGAATAGTATAATCTTCATAGAGTATCCTTCGTGTTTAAAAAACTTGCGGAAATTCTTGCCACGATTTTCGTAATAAAACAGTTGAACCATCGTTAAAGTTTCTGTAGAACTCGTCTGCCGTTAGTAATTATTATGTCGCCTAAGTAGTCATTCAGCACGAGCTAATCACGAAGCTCACCCGGTCGTGATAAGACGTAGCTTACGCATCAGTGAAGTCCAGTAAACTCTTCATTTAAGCACGAGTTTGGAGATTCATATATGCTTGCATCTGAAATGAAAACAAATGAAAGCGCAAATGAAATAATGTGCAGTGTCAGGACTTTGGTGAAATCCATCAAGATTTTTTTCTAAAATTGACAGATTCCATTACATATGAGACAATGCTCGAATGATTTGTGGAAATCTCCGAAACGTGTGAGTTCAAACCCGTCCGTAACCTAAACCTCTGTGGATTGATATCTTTGCAAGCAATGAGAATTCATTCGATGGCCCTTGTGTATAATTAATTCATCAACTCGTCAACACATCCAACTTATTGACATGTTTTCTGCAAGATGTTTGTCGCTTAGGAGGTAGAAAATCCATTGGCGTACGATTACTGGTAATTGAAAAACAGAAAAGTATCAGAAATGTAATCCAGTTAATGACCGGGGAATATGGTCCCTATGGCTGAGACTTGGAGATTATAGGTTTAAGCAAACTAATCACAAATTCGGCTTTAATCACATTGAACTAAACAATTTTTCTAGTATTAAACATTCTGTGTGTGCTACTACACTAATGAACTACGTCATGACTTAGCTGGCTCATAAAGTGAAGATTTGTCATCAGTTGATTCAAGTGCGTATTAATGAAAATGACATTAGTAAAAATCTTAAATGCAGGAATGTAAAATATTCCATAAACTCATCTTACGTCCTTCGTGACCATCAAAAATAGCTCCACGAAGAGCAATTGCAGCAGTGCTGAAGTGGGGCGTAGGCGCACGTAGGCGCAGCCAACCACCTTTTGGCATTTGAACGTAGCGCCTACGCACCGTAAGTTACGTTCAGTGCTCAAGGTGATACGGTAGGCTTTAGGCACGTACTTACCCCAAATTTTACCACTACAGCACTGAATTGCAGCTATTCAGTGCACTTTTAACGGGTGCAAGTTATGCTATTTCACGTGAAAGACAAAAAATGGGTTTTGCTTGAAACTCGAGACGAAGCTCACAACCGTCTTCTGTCGGGGTGCAGTTCACTGCGGATCATTCCGAAAATCACTGGTAATCTCATCAGTTTATTTTATAACAAACACACGGAATACTTCTGTATCGGTGATCAATAATCGCTTGATTGCATTAAGCAGAAAAATGTCCTACTTACAAAAAGCAGCAGAGACAAGAGTTAACCATTAGCACTGTCGAAGCTGTAGAACTTCTAATCTCACCACGCAAATACGGTGTGCCAATAACAGACACATGTCACGGCAGCACATTTCACTTTCCTCGTTTGTTGATTAGACATTCATTCCCGGGGCTCTCATTAGCTACGTTGTACAACGTATAATTCAATTCTCGTATTTATTACAATAACAATAATTGGATATACGGCATTGGAATAATACTTCTTTAGCCGTCAAAACGGTCATTAGCTCGTCGTAGCACGACTGAAAAGGGCCGAGTTATTTTGAGCTTTGAAGACGCTTTGATTTGTGCCTATAGCATAATTCTTTTGCAGAGTTGTTAACCCTACATTTGTTGAGTTAAACTGGAATAAACAATCATTTGGGATATGTTTTTACACAATGTATAAAACCCGTCTGTGTATAGTTTTTTGCCTTTACAGTGTTAGAAAAGATACCCGTTCGTCGAACCTGGTCATGAAAAAGCTACCCATCTGAGAGGCACGTACTGTATGTGGTACCTCGGTAAGTATCCCCGGGACTTCATTTCATCACTTCATAAGCAAATTCATCCCCAGTTGCTATTTCATCACTCCTGACGTGCGTTCCGTTGACGCAAAACGCAATATAGTTCGTGAGATATCGTCGCGCATTACAAGCGAAGCACGTGATCTCACTGTAGCTTCCTTCGCGAAATTTTTTGCGTCTATGGAACTTAGCTGAGCTATCAACTAGTTCTTTTTGCAATTCCCTTCGGTTGTCAAATCCAAGCCCTGCATTAGAAAGAAGCAGTTTGCATATTATTAAGGACACGGAGATTCGTTTCTGATAATTCGATGCGATGACCAGCTTTCCCCCCTGCCCCTACATATACGTGTTAGGTTAATATTGCATAACAATAACGGTGGGAGGCAAAAGTCAAAATATTTGAAACTTTTGCTGTTGCAGTCCCTATAGACTTTTTCAATGTATGGAATTTCAGTGATAGTCTATTACCGAGTTCAAAATAAGCAGAGAGGAAAGTTATTATTTAATTTCAAAATATTCGAAAAGCCCTTACTCAGACACGCACGTGTGATTTTTATTTTCAGTAACCGATGGCTACCGTATAACGGTATGTAAACACAATGCTTGCTAGACCTTCATTCTTCTATACTAGCCTATTCGAAAACAAGAAACCCCAAACAAAGTCTGTAATCACAATTAGTAACTATTTACATTTAGATGTTCCAATTTAAAACACACTAATTGTTATCGTTTTCATTTAAACTGCCGAAAATAATTTCGTGTCTGGTCAAATTTTGTCATAGAAATCTAACAGTGAACGCCTTCGTTAATAACCAAATCCCTCGGGCGTAGTTTCAACGACTAGGTAGCGATCCGCGACGTCCACGAACAACTTAATTTCATAAATGTTAAATACTCCAACAGTTTCTGGTTGCTCATCTAACATCGATCCGCGTTTAACATATACTCTCCTCACATATGTGCTAGTAAAGAGTACTAAATTTTCACAATATGTACATTAATTTTCATGTTGATGAGCTTAATTGCATAACAGAAATATTGAATCTACAAAAACATGCATCTTCAATTTTAGATCCTGTTGATTTTCAAACAGATAATGAAACATGGTAAAAAGGTATGTAGAAACAAGAAATAAAGCGGTGTACATGACCATAGTGCAGGTACACCGTCATTACACTCCACAGTCTGGAACGCCGGCGCTGAGGAGACAGATTACATGATTACCGCAGTGAATGTCACAAACGTAGGCCACACATTGATATTTCGAAAGATAATGTCACAAATCCTCCAAAAGGCAACAACCACTTAAAATTAAGCGAGGGGTTGCCGCGGGAGATTTGATGTTGCTACCTTGTTACGGTTAGTTTTTACATCGAAAAATTAGTAACATATCGTCGCAAATTTGTCAGATTTATGCATTCAATTTCGTAATTTCAACGTTTAGATCGTAAAAGGTAATGAAATACACCTTTAACATATCGAGCTAAAGCCCTCTTTATGAAACAGAGAACTACCGAACTGTGAACAGTCCGTTATGTACGTTATGTAACTTTCGACAATCCCGTTTCAGCTAGGCCGTAATGAAAGTAAGATAGAAAGTAAATGCTGTTGCAGTAATCGATGTCTTATCTACAATGTACTCGCACGTCCAAACGCATCGTTTTAACTCAAAACTTTATCAGAGGAGACGAAACATTAACAATGCAAGGCAACCGATCACCAAATCATCAGAGTCAAAACGAACAGATTGAGAAAAAAAAAATGGCGGGACTCTCAACTTACGCGACGTTGCGGACAATTCTGACCCCTGGTGTGACTCGTTAGTAAAGACTGGCTTGGACAAGACCGACAACCTGCTTACGAACTCAGTGGTGAGTGCCGTCTATGAATGATGGACTCGTATTTTCAAAAAAACCGTTCGAGACGATGAAAATCTGTTCACACAGTGCTCGCAACCTCTCGTGATGTTACTCATGTGACCGAGGCTTAAATCGGCAATAATACCGCCTTCTTTCAAGAAAATCTATTTCTGATTTATATTGCTTCCCGTTATGAAACTAGTTTCATTGCTGCTTAGTCAACTTGTATGTGAATCCAGAGCTTCGAAAGAACTGGCTGTTCGTTACTGCTTGAGATTAGACTACAAATTGGCTTGTCAACTGTATGTCATTTTATGCGACCAGCATGTTCTCGAGTAATAATGAACTGTCAATATTCTATGTAAACCCGGAAATAACTTTTCATTTTAGTAAGAACTAGTTGAGACTAACTATTTAGCAGTAAGTGAGTAAAACAAAAGTTGAATTTCTGGACGGAATGCAGGTTTATAGCTGTATTAACTTATCATCATTGAACAATCCAATGTCAAAACTGTGTACTCCTATCCATAAAAACTGAAACCTGGAACAAGTCTCGAGACTAAGGTGGTTGGAAAAGGAAACTACAGGATTTTTCTCAACTCATAACTCAGTCAGTAGAATCATTATTCCTATTGGTAGACATAGTAAAAAAAAATAATTGCAGGCGGTCTGATACACGTTGTACCAGACGTGCGCAGGCCTCGCCTGTGGGCCCATTGCACTGAAAAAAAGGAAATGTTTTTATGCTTTATTGATATATGGTTGAAACCGAGCTGAGGAGCTAGAAACCAGGCTCAAGGGTTTAGCAGTGTGTCCTGGTGGGACTTGAACCCACGTCCTCGAGTAAAGAAAGCGGGCACTTATCAACCAGGCCACACTACCTCCTCGGTAGACATAGTAACTCTGTCGATAGAAATAGCATGCGCGCACCCAGCCTAAAAATAGGGGGGCTCGAATTTTTGAGGATATGGACCTTTTACTAAGAAAAAAAAAAGAAAAACAAAGAAAAGAAAAGAAAGAATAAGAAAAAAAAAACAGAAAAAACGGGTACGCTCAGAGCTATGAATTGTGCATTCGCCGAATTCCTGCCTTTTTAGTGGACTTTTGTCTCGTTTTCTACTTTTCCGGACTTTTTGTCGTTTGAGACCCCCGAGCCCTCCGTGGATGCGCGCATGAATAGCAACTATATCTATACTTACAATCTCCATAGACAGATTTAGTATTTCTTCCGACAGACTTGCTAAGTTAACCGACTTAAGTGTTTTCTCTACAGATAGAGGATGACTAACTTTATCGTTGGGTTAATAAGTATTTCAATAGCGATTAAGTATCTCTAACGATGGGATGGTTATCGACAGTGATAGCATTACGAACACTATCGACAGAGTTAACCATATCGACAGAGAAAGTAACTCCGTCGATAAAAATAGAGGCGACATCGACCGTGATAAAAACTTGAGTTGGGACGGTAGAAAAAAGAATCCCGGGCTGTCATACAATCACCGCACTAGTAGACCTAAGCGGAGTCGGCGCAGTTTTAGATATGCACGCAAGCTAGCTACAAGTTACAATTCTCTAGCCAGACTACATTATGCAAGCGTCAAGTCAATCAACAGCTGATACGAAACTCTGGGAGACTGAGGACACTTCTATGAAAGTCAACAACTTGGTTTTTTCCTCGCACTTTGTTTGGTTTCGTAATCAGGTGCGTCAGTGATTTCTTGATAAATCGAAACATTGTGGAATACATCTAATTCAGTTTGAATTGGTTCTTTGAGCTTCAGTTGAAGGATATCGATCAGGCTCCAGAGCCACGGCTCAGCACAGTTGTTTTAATGCTCTCCAGTACATTAATTTCTGTTCTTTAATTCGTGAATAATCAATCACGTTAGATCATATCGCATCAGTAGTAGTTTGCCCAAAGTCTTCGAACATTTCAGAATGAACAACAACGCGGAAAAAGACATCAAAAACGCTGACTGGGAGTTAAATCGCAAAACCAACTAAAAACTTGCCTTGATACGGCATCCATCAAGCCGGATTATGGGTAACCTTCTCTATTTTCCAACATTCTGCTCAGTCTGTCCAGTTTCAAAATGTGTCCATATTAAGTCTGTTCGTGTGTTCCTGAAGTCATACTCAGATAGGTCCTGATCATTTAGTCAAGCCATGTTTAAAAACAGCCAGTACACCCTTAGCATTCCGTTGACGACTATACGCTCATCAGTCGGCTCACGATGTCAAAGGGAACATTGTTCTTGTTCGAGGAACTCCGACTTGTGCCTTTTTTCATTGCAAGAACTCAAAATGGCATACGGACTAAAAGAAGAAACTCGCAAAAGCCCTTACTTCTTGTCCACTTACTGTTTAAACGCCAAGTAGTGAAATATGCTAATTAGACTGAATTAGGCCTTGTAGTGATAGCGTGCGTTTTCTTCTTGTGCCGTTTACACTACAAAAGCTGACACCGATCAGCTGACATGGAACGAGATGTTCTAGCGCGAGTATATGTGAGTAAACAGAACTGACCTGGAGCAAATTGACACCGCGGTGACAACTTTTGCCACTGGTTTGTTAGGTAGGGCAATTTGCGCTAGATCATCTTGCTCCGTGTCAATTATATACCTAAATGCGAAACTGGGGCAAGTAAAGGCGGAACGGATCATCTCTACTGCGCTTGTGCAATGACCTACATACGCCGAGTTCTCTGTCTCTGTAACTCCCGATCAATTTAAGCCGGGCCAAAAGTTGATGTCTAAACGGGAACTTTTGAACCGGCGCAATTGACACGGAGCAAATTGATCGGTGTCAAACGTCCGTTTACGCACACAACTCACTAACAGTGGCAAGACGGAAATTGTAGGCTGGAGAGTGGATCACACATGCGCAGGTTTACAAATGACGGGAGTTGAAGATACAGCGAGTGTATTTAGGTCATTACACAAGCGCAGTAGAGATGATCCTTTCCGCCTTGCCCCAGTTTCGCGTTTAGACACATAAACTGCAATTGACACGGAGCAAGATGTTCTAGCGCAAATTGTTCTACCTCACAAACGGGTGGCAAAAGTTGTCACCGCGGTGTCAATTTGCTCCAGTTCAGTCCCGTTTACACACATACTTGCGCTGGNCAAGTCTGTGTTTACCGGTCCAATACCGGCGAGCCGCTAAGGGAAAGTTCACTGGGTTTGTGTCGTGGGGACGGTACTGCGCCATTCGTGGCCCAGAAACGTAAACCGGTATACGGTACAAGCGTTATCAAGCAACAGAAATCCAGTACTGGGCCAATACTGTCATGTTTACTGGGTTAGTACGGTATATATCCACGGGCGGATGCAGGATTTTGAGTTAGGGGGGGCCTGGTCAGACTATTAGCCAGGATTTTGTCCGTCAGACACTCGCACCCCCGAACTGACTAATGGAATCTGGGAGAATTTTACGGGGGACCATGGCCCCCTTGGCTCCCCTATAAATCCGCCACTAATATCTGACCAAATGGCCTCGTTTTCTAGGTAGTGCACAGGACTATAAAGGTAATAGACGACCGAAGGGCTAACTGTTCTTCCTTCACGAGTTTGAGTTCTTGTAAGGATTACAAAATTTAATCAAAACATTCGGCACTAGCCGTGCAAAATTGGTGTGCCAAAGTAATTGTCACATTACCTAAACAACGCTCAATGGCAAAGTTAATACATTGGCATGATGTGATAGGTCATTTTTCAGCTAAAACGTCCGTGACTCTACTACATAAATGCGACGCTGTCCACCAGACGTGGTTGGTTTTCGTAGGCATCTCATTTGTTCCTACGAGGACGAAGTTATTTCGGAATTTATCGAACAGATAAGCCCACTGATATGAGTATTAGATCTCTGCAGCAATAATAAGACACGGGTTTTAGACATGATCTTCTTATTAAGAAGAACGATTGGTACTGTCTACAGTAATAGATATTTCAAAAAGCATGCAAAACATACAATTTTGTCGACTCACCTCTACCTCCGAATGTTGATTTCCTCTCCCTACACTGATGTAAATATTAAAGTTGCAGATAGCTTGCATATCTAGATGTGAGCACAAGTATATATTTCCTGGCACAGTCACTTACAAAGGTTCCGCCTTTTGACAACCAGTTTGATTCAGTGGAGAAACTGGTTGTGGGACCCATCCGCGCGAAAAGTATTTTTTGTACAAAAGCCGGCGGTGTTAAGCTGGTGCTTAGGTCTATTCCTGGATAAGTGTAGTCTGACCAATGATTCTCTTTCGTTCTTTGGCAGTCGTCGTATTCTCGTAAGAGACATATTGTTTTTTGTAATGGCAATTAATCATTCAGAAGTTACCGGAAATTCCTATTATTTCTATCCAGGCGTGTCAAGTATAATCATAGTAAGCGGCCACCAACTGATGTGCTTGTAGGCGGGTTGCCATAAATCCACTTGGAATAGAACGCACGCGTTGTTTCTAAGAGAAAATTGATCACATCGCTTTCATTGCTATCTTAAGTCAGTTTGTCTTAGCACGTGCACATCGCATATTACTACTAATGTAACTGTTTTGGTGGAACACGTATTTCAATTTGAGGTTTTTGTAAACTCCAGCACTTGCTTGTATTTTCTTGCCGATCAGAGTCATCTCCACACGCTGCTATTTTGAGTCGAAAACATGACAATGTTTTGAAATGTCGGGCAAGAAAACCAATTCGAAGAAGCTATTTTAGCTTTTGAAAAAATCAACTCGTTTCTGCTGCTACACGACTTAGCTCTCTAGTAAATTTATCCAATAACAGAGAATTTCGAGGACTTTTTTCCACGCGGTAGTTTCCCAGATAATTGCCGAAGTGATTCGTCACTCGCCTGTTGCTACCAGATTTTCTGGCAGAGCAAATGAACGAAATTCAACATGTACAAAGAACAGCACACTTTAGTAAGAATGACGAATTGTAATAGTGATTTACGCAAATGCAACTTAATTAAAAAACTGACAAACACGAAAAACTAACGTAATTTTTGCTAAGTTGCTCAAATGCTTTTAGGATACCATTTTTTCAAAACCGAAATTCTGTTTAACTGTCCACATGAGAACGTCCTTATAATGTTCTTCGTACAGTACGTGCGTCCACCGAAGCGACAAGCGACACTTTTGAAGCACCTGTTAATGGCGCATTCGCAATTAAAAAATTTACGGCTTTCAATCTCCATTGAAACTGTTCTGTGCAGAACTATTTTACGGATTCACGAAATGTTGTCAGTTTCCAGGTTGTTAGAAAGTTCTTGGTGAGACGACTCGCATACTAGCTACTTTCGCCACCTGGTGACCGGAAGAATTGGTCACAATGTAGTCTCCAGACCAAATGCAATTACCACTGGAATTCTAACAGAGTCTGGTTTGAAACTAGTAGCTGAAATGCTCGTTGGTTCACTGCGTGCCGCTAGGTGGTAGCCAACAAGCAGGTATCACTTAATTTTCGACCTCGGGAATTTTTTTTACACCGGTGTTTCTGATTGGCTGGTCGAATTCTCAACAGGCAGCGTTTATGCAAACAAACTGGCATGACTGATGGAGGGAGTGTATATGTGGTTTGCTGTACAGACAAATCGGTGCTTAAAATTTATGTTCAGGAAATGTGAATCCCAGAAATTGTGGTTGAGCCTTTTCGGAGTGCATCTTTCTACTGTCGATGACTTTCGTTTACGATCCCTGTCCTGTATTCACACAGCATGAATAACACACCGGTTAAATCGGTCAGATACGTATTTATTGTACATGTATGTGCTTCAAGCACGCGACTATTAAGCATTGCTGCAACGAAGTAGTTGCTGTTACACCACTTGCATGACAAGGCTAAAAATTGTTCATATTCCGCCATTTTTCACGTTGTTGTAAAGCTAACCAATGGCTGCCGAGGTTACATCAACCAATGCTAAAGCGCGAGCTACTGCGTCGTGATACCTGCGTGCTGGCTAGTGGCGTAGCAGCGTTTCTGCAGTAGATCTAATGTTTAGTAGCGGCGTGATTGAAGCACATACGTATACAACTAAACACACCGTCATTTGCGGGCCGATTAACTAGTGTGCTATTCATACTGTATGAATACAGGGCAGCAACATAAACAAAAGTTAGCAACAGTAGAAAGATGCACTCCAAAAAGGTGCAATCACAATAGTCTTGGATTCACATTTCTTGAACATGAATTTTAAGCACCGATTTGTCTGTACAACAGACCACATTTGCACTTCCTCCATAAGCCATGCCAGTTTGTTTGCGAAAGCGCTGCCTGTTGAGAATTAGACCAGCCAATCAGAAACGCCGGTGTAAAAAAATTTCCCGAGGAAAATTTAGTGATACCTGCGTGCTGGCTACCACCTAACGGCACTCAGGAAAATGAGTAGGGTTCCATTTTCCCAACGCCACCTTATGCATAATGAAGTTCCTGTTGGGCTCGCTAATAAGTCAAAAGCGCGCAAATCTTATGGAAGCTGCTCTGAATAATGAACTATATGAAAGAAATTATTCTCACAGATCGTAACCTAATTCACTAAAAATTTAGTCACCCCAATTACGTTCGATACTTTTTACGATTGTACTAGTGTTGCCGAGGCGGAGAGCATATAATCATTATTTCAAATCTCTCCAGTCTTAATTTGAAATTGCAGATTCAGTTTGGGCCGACGAAAGCGCACACAGTCTCATTTTAAGAATACTCACACGTGAAGGTAAACAAACCCACGCGTTGATTTTTGCATAATGATTTATTGAACAATTTCGTTTTGCTTTCAACTGAAGTGGTTTCGTGAATGTTGTAATAATTTATGCACTGTTAATTACACTAGAACAGATTAGAGACAATCAAGCGGTCAATGTGATGACTGCAAATAATGAAGTCACCAGTGTGACGGGTATAATAAATGAATTCAATGCGATACGTCCCGACAGTATGTTACAAGTTGTCTACATCCTAAGCGTGTTTTTATGTTGAAAACAAGTGCGTTTTAGGCAACTTTAACATGACGTCATCGGTGGGATTCGAACCGGGAACCTTTGCGGTCGCAGATCACTGGTTGTCTGCCCGGGAGCTAACTCCCTCTCGACAAGTTACAGCGTTTTGTAAGCAAATTGGTGGTAAAGCCACAGGCCTTGATTTCAATAAATGGCTGACGGACAAAAGTGAGAATTGACGGCGAACTGCAATAAAATATCAAAAACACAACAGATTTTATTCTCGTATAACTATGGTGAAAATTAAAAAAATCGAAAAGGTTATTCCACCCAACATCTCAAAAACTTTTTCGGCAGTAAAAACGATAATACCCCTTTCATGTGGAACTTTACTTGTGAATAAAACTTCATAACCTTAAGTAGCGAATATATTTAGCCATCAATCAACGACACTATAGAATTTAACTCAGTCTAGGACAGGTCTATTCATTGCCTGAAAGCAAAAAGTGTGTAGAATAACATTCCACGGATTACCATTTTGGGAGTCCCGTAGTTATGTTTTAAGTACAGTTTAGCAACTAATGAAAGGTACATTCATAAGTAAACAACTGCGTCGGTATCAATTGCATATCATTTGTCACTGAAGAAAACACACGAAGAAGATGCTGCCATTGTTATTTTTCCTTTTTTGTTTTGCGCAACCTTCTTCAAAGTTAGTTATAAACTTAAAATATAGTTAACTAAACGACGAAAACTTTTTGTGTCCGAATTAGTTGCCGAATAAGTCGATGATTTGATATTTACAAAGTGTCTTGATCCTTGCAACAAATGCTAAGAGTTTTATTGCAGCAGATGAAATTTAACGCAAGTCGTGAATTATACGTGACGAAAATTGGTCCAAGAATCATATTTACAAGCTATAAAAATGCGCGAATTGTTTGACAAATGTAAAATAATCCATTTGCGTTTACAGTGTATTTTCCAACCTATTATCATGGCTCGAACGAGCCCCCCTATTTGGCGAAGTGGGCAAAAAGGTCAGCCTCAAAGAACCAAAAAGTCTAAAAAAGTAAAAAACGTGACAAAAGTCCACTAATAAGGCAGGAGCTACCTAAAGTCGGAGAATGCACAATTCCTAGCTGTGAACGTACCCTGTTTTTTAGTAAAAGGTCCACATTGTCAAAAATTCGAGCCCCCGTTTTTTAGACTGGGTGCATGCATAATTATCTGAAAACGTGATTTTACCGATCCATCCTGCTGAGCGCATTTTCTTATACAGTTATGCATGGACACGCGGTGCGTTCACTTACCTTGTGGTGGTTACGTTTCAATAGCGCCGTAGCGCTCGGAACTGTCTCAACACCTCTAGTTGATCAGATTTTATAGACATTCCGTCGATTGGCTGCATATTTGTAAATCATGACAAAGATAGCGTCACTAATTACATCGGCAGACTCATCGTAGCGCGTGAGTTTTGCGAGTGCATCAGAAACATTGAGGCGCGACCCATTAAGAGTTTAGGCTGGTAATCTGTCATCGATTTTTGTGCGATCCTCTAATACGAGCGCGAAATAGGATCCATGGAAGAGAACCACTCGGTTACGACTTCCGCTTGTAACTCTTATTGAATTAAGATGTAAGATCGATCTTATAAAGACCTTATCTCGATCAAGGTAAATATTAATGAAAATCCCATTTTCACCGTCGTGTCGCACAGTAGACTCATACCTGGTTGCAGTCTCGGTTTCGATAGCTCGAAGTCTCATAATACTGTGATCCAATGCACGGTTTTTCATACGTTGTACATACAACAGAGCATAAAAGGTGAGAAAAGTTTTTCATTTTCAAGACACAGTTTTGAACAAAATGAAACACGGGAAAGTAAATTTAGCAGAAATCGTTTTAGACTTTGTGACTGAAAATATCGACAGTTGACTTGGTGATTAATTATGCATTATATCACCACGGAAAACAATACATTTTTGAAGATAGTTTCTAAGAATTTCGACCAGATTCGCTGGTTCATAATTTAATGGTGCAATTTTGCTTTGAAAAGACTACGCTAATCGTCTACAAAGTTTCGATCTTTGACATGTCGTCATGACTGTGCATGCGAAACATTTATACAAAGAAACACAGTATATCTTTGAGGTACAGGACGAAAGTACATGTATAATAGAACAAGTAAAATGTAATGATTGTAAACCCAGGCGATAAAACGTCCTTCCCGGTACACGGGACTTGTAGTTCAGGAATGTGTGCGGTTTCTAAAGCAAGAATCCTTAGGGAAAGAAACTAATCGTACACGGATGCATTTGTTCCATTGAAAAAGACAAAAGTCATTCAGTTTTACGGTTAAAAAGTCTTTTGGGGTTATAATCGACATCAGTTATTAGAATTCATTATAGAGCGATAAAACTGCAAAATATAGTGTGTTTTGGGGTTTTCCTATAAATCGCCTATTCAGTATAGTCAAAGCAAACACACCGAGACAGTGACCTCACTAGCAGTTATATTTCCGGCCTCCATCGCGCAGTCGTCTTCCCGTAAGCGGAAAACACGGTCAAGTTCTTACTGTATAGATTTTCTTGGAAAGTCACGTGGATTGACTGACCTGATAGGTGTCACCTAAAAAGGTGCGTACTTTCTCCAGTGGTCCTTTCTGCTTCTAAACGTATCTTCGATGAAGCATAGCTACGGGAATTCAGGTGACTTTGGCGAAGAATTCAAACTCCACATTGTGGTTACTGTTAACTTAAACCGCGCGCGCGATAACCACAAAGTAGTTCAACTGGTCAGGCGAGTATGAGGCAAAGGCTAGCGCGAGACTGAGTGAAGCGCGAGACTGAGTGAAGCGCGAGACTGAGTGAAGCGCGAGACCTGGCGCGTGACACTTGCAAAATAACATGAGAACATATTAAGTGAATTTGTAAGATTTGTGTTCCTTGGACTTATTGTTTGTGATTTCACGTAACTTCCTCAAAATGGCGCCCTGTGAGAGAAACTTGAGCGAACCGCGAGGTTTTCATGGATAGGTTCAAGTTATTTGTAGACTAAATTGTATCCAGAGTCAGGGTATGTGTTAATTAATTATAACTCCATGTGCGCATATGTATGTTTCATTTGATTTTATTTGCTGTATTTTGAAGTGAGTAACTTTTTATGGGGATAAACTATCGGCCTTGTATGCCTGCATGCAGCATTCAGGCCTAGACCGGGTTGAGTTCCAATTTCAGTCCGTTCACAGCTTCGCACAACATAACAAGTTCACATTTTCTTCGTCAATTCACATTTATTCCACGATCCATCTACCATCTTTTAAGTTATGTTAACGTTTTAAGCGTAAAATTCACCATAAGAACTCCAGTAAAATTTAGCGTGTGTAGCAAAGACTCGGGGCCAAACAAGAGCAATATGGCGGGTTTTGCCCCTTTTCCGGTGACGTCACGTTGACTAACGAGAAACTCGCAAGTGAGTTATTAGTTGACATCATTTTGATGACCAATCAGGAGTCGGATTAGAGAACCGTCTAATCTGCCTAATCAATTGTTTCGTTGCTAGGCACAGTATAGTTGACGCTGGTGGTGTATTGTTGAACAAAGCCGGCGTGAAAAAAGCCCAGTGCTAATCCCCTGAGTGTACGTGATAAAAAAGCAAAGGGCCGAAGCACCTTGGGGAGTAGCCTCTCTAGAAGAAGCATTTGCGAATGACATGCGAGGCGAATTAAACATTTCCAGAAATGCCGGGCTTTATTAGACGACCGGTGGGTTTCCATTCCTCTTCCGTCTTCCAGAAATAACTTAACATCCACGCTTTCATTTGATTGAAGTTAAGCGTAAATCTGATTTGATTTTGAAGAAGCATTGAACATTTCCAGTCCTCGACTACTTAACAGATTAAAATCTCTCGCTGAGTCTCAAAAATGTTCAAATGATCTCGGCCAGTCGGCACCATGATAAAACTCGCTTTCCTAAATGACCAAATCCGCTTCCAAAATCTAACATGACAATTATAACTTGCTAAGTTATGTGCGTTTTGTGGGGTGAACTATTACCACAGTACTGTGTTGTGGAGTCAATTTTAATTGTGCAATACATTGGTGTCCGACTCTCTGAAAGAGATGTCCTTAATTGCCAGCAGCACCAATGTTAAAATGGTGGAGTGCCCCGGTGGGCTAAGACCCGTGTACTCTGTAACACTTATGTATGGTTAATTTCTATGCAGTTTCACAGTCATTGGACTGGAATTTGTGTTCAGGCGTCCAAAAATCACAATTTGGATGAAAATACATTGTACTATGCTTTAGGTCTAGCTCACAGGACCATGTCATTTAAGGATCTAGAAGGGACAGGCCTATTTATATTGTGTCTTCTACTGAAATCATTTTGATTATTGATTTAATAAATATCGGAAAGTCCAGGTTTGGCATTTTCTACTCTACTTTTGGGCGAACACAAGATAAGTGTCTATTATTCTATGCTCGAGTACACAATAACTTACGTAGAAAATTTATTGCCCTTAGTTCACAGTTTGTAAACCCAATATTAAAGCAATAAGTTCGAGTTTGAACTCGAAATTTCGAGTTTTTACTCGAGTTTGTAGCACGAATATAAGGGTCTTTAAGGGCAAACTTGAACTAGAAACTCCTATGCATAAACTATAATGTATTCGAGCACAGTCTGATAACCAATTTTTTTAAGTTCGCACAAAACGAGCAGAGAAATTGCCAAAAATAGTTTCGAGTTCGTTTCGAGTACAAAGATTAGAGACCGGGCCCAGGTAAATATCCCAATGACGTAAACATTTTCAGCCAGCCTCGTTCTTTCGAGAATCGTTGAAGTTCGGCCACATTCATGATCACGCCAAAGCCAGATTTGATTTCGAGCTATTTTGGAAACAGGAAAGCACAACAAAATATATTACTGTAATAGAATTTGCGTTTTCTGTTATATGAACTATGATAAAGACGAACTGCACTTTTGTTGGTCTGTGATGCTTATGCACACCTCCGCCAGCAATATAGCATTTTTCAGTAGATGGTAACCTCGTTCCGGCTGCCAAACATGCAGTTCCATGTTAGTTATTTTGTTATAATGCTGTACACACTATCGTGTATTAAACAGAATGTCATTGTGGTATTTTGAAAATATCTTTTGAATTTCTGGTGGTGCACCTACAAAATGGCTGCCACACTTGAACGGCATTGAATTTCACTTTTTTATAACTTTCAGCTAAAAACGTAAATACGTGCAGGACCCTAAGTTACGAAATTCTCCTATTTTAAGGATACCTCTCGATTGTTGATGCAGGTTCTGTGTTTTAAACTGGTGAAGTTGTAGGAAAGGGTGACCTTAAAAAGCTAGTATTGAATACATAAAACGCCGTATGTTTGTTATTTTGATGATCTTGTGGTTGTTGTTTTTTGTTGCTGTTGTCATTTTAATCATCATTATCCGATTGTTGTTGCGAGTATTTTTTTAATTATTTTGTTTAGACAATACTTACATGAATGCGTTTTATGTGTTGAATTCGCTAATCAAAACTGATTCTGACACATGACATGACGTGTTGTGACAAGATTCGCCATTTTGTATTCATGACGTACGCTTGATTAAGATTACTGTGGCCGGTGCATGTACATTTTTTACAAGTTTGAAGAAAACCTGACTTGACGAAGGTCTGAACGCTAGACTAATACAATTGATGAGCCGTCTGTGTTATATTAAAGTCGTTATTTACATGGTTTCGATCAAAGAAAGCGAGCGCATTAAACCGTCGCTATCCTTTGATGAACCTATATTACTTACATCACAACTAATGGATCTGTTTAGGTTGACAAATTATCCGTGGCATTATAATCAGACCATCTTTAGTTTTTTCACAACGACTGTCGATGTTTTCTGGGTAGTTTAGTTCATGCGAATCTGTCGGATTTTTTTCAAAAGCGCCTTGTTTCTTTTGAAAACATTGATCTTATTTCTTTCAGGATATGCAGGAACTAAACATCAATTTGTATAGAATCTCGCGAGAACTTGAAGAAACGGCCGCGATGTCAGTGTTTTGTGAAGAGTACAAAGAGAAGAGCTCGTCGTTGAAAAGAAAAGAACAAATGTGCAGTATTGATCATTTCCGAATCGACCTCCTCCGACATATACACGGGTTTACCTTTCTAGTGTACGTCATACTTCCGGATGGTATCTGAAGCAGAGCCTCTTCGAAATTACTAATTTCAAATGGTCGCGTACTGAAATGTAATGACAACTGAACCATAACTATTTTCTCGCGTTTTTATTCTTTAGATCTGTTCCCTTGGATGCAAGTCCTTCGGACATTAAAATTACTTTCCTTTATCGCGCACATTGGCCCCCGAAACAAAATCACTTGTTTCGCTCCTGCCTGTAACAGGTACAAATACAAACAATGTGTACCGACCGGTACCTCTGAGACAGCTGCATAAACACAACGTCGACTAATCCTCGGCAGGAGCAGTTTCAAAATTCACTGCACTTGGGTGCAGGTAACACGTGACGGCTTGCAAGTACGAACAGTTCTAAACTTGCCTTTTGACAGATATGCAATTGAATTATCGTTCGAGTGACGTGTTGCATGGTTATGAATCGCATGCGAATCTTTTTGTTGGCGAAATCCAGACTATTCTATTACCATTTTGCCGCGCTATTAGTCCCATGGGCGTCTGTGCGGAGCTTCGCATGCGCCGATATGCAAACCACGTTGGTAAAAAAGGGCACGAAAAAAGCATTATTTCAGATACAGGCTCATGGGCCTAAAGGCGCGGTCATACGTTTAAATTTTGTCCATGAAAAGCAACTCGATTTTGCATAGAAAACGGGTTTGCCTATGTGCGAATTAATGTATGGGCCTGTGCAGGGGACATTACCAGGGATTATTTGCGAAACTCAGACGCATGCGCCAATATGCGAACCACTTGGGGGAAGAAGGCCACAGAATATAAGCCCATGGGCCTAAAGGCGCGGCTATACGGTAAAGGACAATTTGGTCGCCATTTGGCTACTTATTGGTTGGTAATGCCATTTCCATGTTTGTTGCCACCAATAGGGTTAAAGAAAATCTTTACGAGGACTGACAGGACTGTCATCAGTTCCAAAGCTGGTTTGAATTGAGCAAAATAAACGAATTCTGCATCATTTCCTCTCGTCTCAGGTGGATTTTCTTTTTCGAAAAGTGGGTGAGAAAAAATACAGCACCAGCGACTCAATTTTCAAAAACAAACAGGCCAAAATCATATTCTTTCCTAGCCTTACTTGTTGAAAGAACATAATTTGGCGAAGTGAGCAAAAATGTCGGCCTCCGAGAAACAAAAACTCCGAGAAAACGAAACAAAAGCCTACCGGAATTCGGCGCGAATGCACAATTCATAGGTTTGAACGTAGTACCCCGTTTTGTTGGTCCTCGTTTTTTGAGTAAAAGGTCCATATACTGAAAATTCGAGACCCCCTTATATTTCTCGCTGGGTGTGCGAATGGTAACGCTGTTGTTTAGTTTGTTGTTAAATTCATTTCATGGGGTTTTTAATATAAAGAAAAAGGAAATAATAGTTTTCATAGAGTCCTGTATGCTTCAATATCTAGTTGGTGTATTGCACGTTATAGAGCACATTCTTTTTTGGGTTTTGAGAGTATCTTCACTGGTAATTTGTCAATTAGAAACAATGTCAAAACATCTGATAACATGCTGTAGGCCCGGCATATTTTGTGTTTTAGTCTTTTCCTGCCACAAATCTTCAAAAATGTGGTGGGTCACTGAATTACCTTTCCGTTACAGTCGCCTAAAGAAAGACACCTCTGGCAAAATTTGAAACGTACATGGATTACTGAAAAGCCACCTCTAATTTAATTAGAAATTGAAATCCTTTTCAAAAAGAATTTATTTTGAATTAGTTTATGCGACGTCAGTTTTATAATTTGACGGCTTTATATATCTATATATCTATTTTTAAACAAATAATACACGTTTAAGTATAAACGATTAAAAGCGTTTTTATTCTACTGATACCATAGTTCAGTCTTTCAACGTATGTCCAAACTATGTCGCAAGCTCGTCACATAGATATCGGTAGATAAGCGTAGCTATTGCTCACTTGGTTTTCTTTCTTATAATAAAGATAATGGTAAGCATTTATAAGTAACGTGCTGATGTGCACCCAAGGTACGATATCCGTGCGACCTGTACAGTTATATAACAAAGACGTAACAAAGGAAAACATTGGTAGCGTCCCATTGACGATAACCATGCGACGCGCTTACGGAAGTTAAACAATAGCTTGCGAAATTCACACGATGTCATTTGGCATGCTCATAATAATCTTCTTACATTTCTATTGCTTATTTGTATTGTTTTGTGCACTCCGGTGGACCTCAGTGAAGCGGATTTGCCTTTGAGGATCTCCGGCTTACATACAAATATATACAAAATACTGCTTTTATTGTATTTTACTAATGGTTAACTAAGTTAATAAACATAGTATCTATCTGTTGTCTCTCTTCCCCGGCTTACTGAGTTTCTTATTTAGGCGTAGCTCACTGTTTATATTCTAGATTTTGAGTACCTGAACTTTAAGCGCTTGGCATCCAGGGGCGGATCCAGATTTTGAGTTGNGGGGGGGGGGCGGGGGTGAGGCAGGGCAGTGTATTAGCCCGTCAGAAATTCGCACCCCCGAACTGCCAAATGGAATCTGGGAGAATTTTAAGGGGGCCATGTCCCCCGTTTTTATTTTATATTTTATTTCGATTACTCCTCGTCTTTTCTGCGAAGTAACAAAAAATAAGAATTCACGGAGATCATTTTTGAACTATTTCAGCGTCACTTAAGAATGTACAATTTGACTTTCTTAAAAGCGCGCCAATTTCAGTATCACGCTTACTCCGCTGCATTTCACTAGATGGCGATTTTGTTATGTTGTTGTGATTGTGAACAATACTTTGTTGATGTGAACAACCGAACACAAATAGTTTCTTCTTTAATGAATTCATAATATGTGTCTACACTCGCGTTTGCCTACTGTTTCAGTTTTTGCTTCACCGCTAATAAATGACAATATTAAAGAAAAAAACGTGTGGTGCTTTTCACACTACATTTATCCTAGACCCCAAATCATTCTTGAACGGTGAAATTTATGTCTCATGATTTCTAATGAAAGTACCATACGTTCTTTAGCTAAATATCTCAGGGATACTTTTTCAACCCGGAAATTAAATTTGCACTCAACTGTTTCGTAACTAACTATCATTTCCTGTTCCTGTTATCTACCAGTGGCATGTCTCACAGATCCTTCCATGTTTTTCATCGTGTTATCAATTGATTATTGTGAAACTGCTTCTGTATTGTATAAAAGATTCTTCCATATTCTTCTATGTTGTTATTAATTAATTATCGTGTAATTGCAACAGTATTGTAAGTCTCATCGAGGCTGGGTGCTTCTTAGGCAAAATACTTAAAATAAAGATTTATTCATTTATTCATTGTTTAATACGTCGTCATTGTGCAATTTGATATTACGCGCAATGATCAAATGTCAAAATAACGAAAATTCAATGCAAAATCAACAGTTTTCAAATTAAATTATCTGTTATTTGAATTAAAAATCTCACTTGAAGTGTTTTTTTATAACTTAGTTCATGTCGTTATTACTTCTATACGGCTTATTGGCAAACTGCCAAACCTTCTATACAAACTGTATGAGGTGCGAATGTCTTATGACTAACCGTCATCTCTCGATGAATAGTGACTTTGTATAGGAGCGAAATATGACATATCGTGTGTCAGCTATAATCTATAATTAACTTATTACTTGACAGGATTTTAACTGAATTGTCTCAGTCGTGTAATCGTTGAATTGAATATTGGTGATGGCTTTCCTTTGAAATGCGACTCATTCGACAGCGTCACTCTAACGGTTAGCCTTTATAGGTAGCTTTGAGATCAATTCAATTATTTTGACTCATTAACGACTAAGAAATTTTTCTAACACATGACAGAAATTGCCAGGTACTTAATGCGTAAATCCTGAAAAATCCAATTTGCTAACATCAAATTTCCGTGATTTGAAGTTGAAATGATCTGCAGAAAGAAATTATGACCTTTGAAAACACGTTGATCTTTGAACTATCAAATTGATGCCAACTCAATAATAATAATGATGATGATGATGGTTATGATGATGATGATGATGATGATGATGATAAAATTAAAAGCTAAAATCTGTAATAAAAATGATATCACTCAGACGCGGCTAATTCATTAATATGACACACTTCATACATGTATGAATGGTGATGATGAGTTTCTTATCGGATAGGCCTGGACATCTTCCTGTCTGTGGGAATGACTTAGGTGTGGGTTTGAATTTTGAGTGATTTCCCTTTTTATTGGCTCATATTTTATACCCCCTATTTGTATCATTGGTTACAAGGGGTAATCTTGCGAGAGCACAGATAAAGCTGCAGTTCGTCCTCTTTGGCTGGCAAAACACCAAAATGAAGTTAAGCTTCATAGTCTCACAAAAGCGGTCCCATGATAATTCTTACTGGCATAGAATTCCATTTCGTTACCAACAAGAACATCTTCGATTTAGAAAGCGTCCCGGAGTTTATTGGGTTTAGCCAAACCTAAAATTGCAAATTCGAAAATGTTATAGAGACGCATATTTTCATTGTCAGTAATTTGAGTTGCTAACGTAAATGTATTAGTATCACGCTGTGATCAGCCAGAGACTAATTTTGTGAGAGTCGGTAAAAAGTCTAATCTGATTTTCGTTTTTCGTCAGCTGAACACGGAAAGTGCAGCTTTAACATGTTTTCCACTCCGGTCAATATTAAGCATAAAATATCCGAAGTCTTGCTGTTTTTGACACGTGCAGTTGTAAACGAACGTAAAATTTCGAGCGTGTGATTGGACGGTTATGCAAGACCCCAGAAAAATGTCCAAATTTGGCTACAATCGAGATATCTCAGAATGGCCTGATTTGAGCTCATCTGGAACTTTTAGATTTTATGCTTTTGCAACGTTCTCTAAACTATGATGGGATTAATTTTTAAAATGTTCCACTTATACTTGAGAGGCTATCAAAAATGTCACTTCTCTTCACATAACTTAAGGGAGTGATAATGTAGAGTGTGCTGAACTGCGTTTTTGAGATTTTAACTAATGGACATTATATCAAACGAAATTTGGTCAAATGTTATTGATGTCGAGGTTTGGCTTTGAATGTAGGGCCTACATTCTTTTTGCTTAAATAATACGATCACGAGACCCAAGCGGATGTAACGGTTTCAAGTTGGTATGAAGTCAAAAATCAAATTCTCCGTTTCCCACCTTTAAGAAAATGTTTGCACAAAGTTAAGGGGCCCGTTCCAAGAAACTGACTTAAGTTCATTTTTGACTTAAGTCTAAGATTTGTCTTAATTTCCATACTTTGAAACTTCCACATCTGGTGAAATAGTAAAAATTAAGAACAAACTTTTATCAAAAACTTAATTCAAACTTAAAATCTCTTTCTTGAAATGGTCTCAGTCGAGACAAATTTAAGTTTTATCTTAAAATTTACTAAAACTTAAGATTTGTCTTAGCTAAGTCACTTTTATACGTGTTAGGTTAAATGCACAGAATTCCCGATAAGGTCCTACATAATCGTAAGGCTCGAAATATTTACACTTGTCGTGTTACGCTCGTCGTTTTACGAGCGTGCCTCAGACGCCGAGCATAAGTTACAAACCGTTGGGCGAATGACAACTTTTACAGAGCTTACACGACCTTCAACCTATTGAACACAAAGCTTGTACTCGTAAAACACGGGCGTGAAAGGTGTCTTTACGTTCTTAATTTACGTACGTAATTTACAGGCGTCACTTTCCCGTCAGCGGCCAACGATGAGCGGTTGCAGCCTTACCTTAGTTTTGATGGCCGCTCAGTGTCACTGTGGTTTTATAGTCACCCGATTTTATTGTTTTACAGCTCTAGTCAAAGCTAATAACATCAAAAAGTGTAGTAAATCCAACAAAAATGATAAAAAGTGTGCTTTTTCGACCGTGAAACCGATAATGTCCATTCAACGCAAAATCTGTACTACTCTGCGGCTGAGTCAATTGTCCTAAACACTAACTCTACTTCCATGTTGTCGAGAGATGTCGCTGATCCCGGAAGTAGCAGTCTGGTGATGGTCGGTCATTTCTCATTTTTGAGTGAGGATGATGTGCTGTTAGTGCCGACGTGATTTTCTCAACCGTAATCCGTAATACCATGAATTAAGTGTTTAAGCTTTAGTAATACCTAGACGCTTAAACCGCCTGTAAATAAGTAATGCCTGAGCTGTAATGACACGATTGGTTGCACAGTGTCAGACAGTATTGTAGTGAGACGNACAGTATGCACAAGAACCGAAACAAATGTGTATGTGGCGTGAACGTGGTTTTGGTTCCATACAGAAAGTGCCACGTCTTAAAGTAAGTCCAGGGATTAACAGCGCTGGTCTCCGGGATATAGTGGTCCCTTATTTATTGAACCAGTTTCATCCTCTGGATAACGAGCCCGCCGGTTCTATGCATATTCCAGTCTCACTGGGGCTAGTCATCAATGGAGTGAATATTCAGTACAGTAGTCAGTAGGTCACACAGTGAACAAGAGATAATTGCAGTTTTGTCATTGTAATTTTATCCAATCTAGTTTGACTGGTAACTGTTTCCTTGCATATTATAGTATGCTTTATTTTATTTATCAAATTGTAAATCGGTTGTGTGCTTCCATTACAGGTTCGCCTGTATGCCTTCATTGGTCACAGGTGATATGTTGTTTTACACTTTACCTGCTGCTGCGCGGGTTCACTATTTCCATTTGTTCAATACAACACACCAGGGGGACCTCAGATTTCTGAACATGCAAACATTCCTTGCAAAGTCGCGGCTGACCACTACACGAACATCATGAAATCAAAATGCCATTAACTATTACAGATATCACCAATGGATGCAGAGTGAAGAACTACAGATTCTTACAGCTTCAGAGCCTCTCTCATTGGAAGAAGAGTACCAGATGCAACAGTCTTGGTTGAATGATGAGCTGAGTAAGACTGACAGTGAAATTGAATGACCACCATTTCTCTGTTTTGCTAGAATTGAGTTTTGCAGTTAAAGATGCTGACACCGACATAAATAAAAACTTTTGCCATAACATTTGTTTCAAAGTTTTTATCCACGTGGTTCATTGACTATGGTGGATCTTAGACTTGAATTGCCTCTGTAAATTTATGTACGATAGTTTATTCTCTAGAGTTGTAAGTACTGTACATATACTGTACGTTTTGAGCCTGCTGTAATTGTCACCAAATTGCAGGGTATTAAAATGCCACATAAAACTCAAAAATCTGCTTGAAATTTTTGGATTTTTCTGCTGACAGTTTGAAATTAATCTTTTTTGTCCTTGGTTCTACTACATTGTGTGCATTCTCAGTTTCAGTGGAAACTAGCTGTTATTATGGAAGTTGGCAGCTTTGAATGGGCATTCATTGTTGAGCATTTGTGCACTGTGGGTTATGCATCCTGCTAAACCTTGAGTTGGTTTCTTGTCATGATGCAATAATTATGCATTGCTATAATGGTGTGCTAGCATTAGTAACTATGCATCATATTTGTTTTCACTTTCTTTAACTGTTTATTTTGACCCCTTTTCATTCCAGAGTGCACGTTTATTGTGCTTGACAGCAAAATTTTCCGAGACGGAGGAGATGACGTTGCTGCCATGATTGGCGATGTCAACTTGTTTTTTAACAATGCCGACAACAGCCACTCTGCTGAAATAGAAATTATGATTGCAGGTAATTATTTCATTAACAACTTGACTGCCTTAATATAAGGCAAATTTTGTTAAATGAAATTGTATTTGTCTGTTTCACAAGTTTGAATTCAAATATGATTTTTCTCTGTTTCTGGCATTTCCATTCATCACAACACTGAACCAGAATCAATGTTCGCTAGATACTGACTGTGTGTGTTTTTTGCATCAAGAAATTGTTATCACATGCTCATATTTTCATTGCAAAAGTTATGAGAGAGAATGTCTTGTTGCTGTTAATAGCTCCTGTTTTACTCCGTATGGTTAGATAACAAGAATTAGTGACTTCAGTCTCCCTTTATAAATTTCACCCTATTTAAAGGGACATTCTCAGCGAGAAAAGTAATTTTACAGAAATTAGCAGTAGCACAGAATCGAGCCCACCAGTTGTTCAATAGCAGCAAAACGCTCTGCCCACACGCCAAATAGCAGAGTACTTCAAGTGTATTTAACTGGCAAAGACAACGGCCTTGATTTCAGTGAATGTCTGGCAGACAACGGCGATAGTTAGCGATTTGTAAATAATGCATTTGTTGTGTTTGTAGCTCTTATCAAAGCTAATAAGTTCAAGAAGTCTATCTCATCCAACAACAAATGAGTTTTTCGACCTTAAAGATGATGATGTCCCTTTAAAAATTGATGTATTGTGCGTTTGGAGATATTGCAGGTGGTGGCTGTTGTATTTTACACTTTGTTATTCTGTCAGTTTTCCAAGGATTCAATTAACTTTGTGTCTTCCAGAACCTGCAAGTCGAGGGAAAGGAAGAGGTAAAGAAGCCCTGCTACTTATGATGAAGTATGGTATGTGAATATAACAGGGCTTATAGTTTATGTTGAGGTGTTATGTTAATATTGTAGGGTTTATAGTTTATGATGAAGTATGGTATGTGAATATAACAGGGCTTATAGTTTATGATGAAGTATGGTATGTGAACATAACAGGGTTTATAGTTTATGATGAAGTGTGTTATGCAAACATTGCAGGGTTTATAGTTAGTTTATGATAAAGTATGATATGTGAATACTGCAGGGTTTGTAGTTCATAATGAAGGGCTTAACTGCAGTACAGGGAATTTCTGATGGGAAGCCCTAGGACATGTATTTGGGAAAGTGGCACATTTTTACCATTCGTCAAAAGTAAGAAATTGGGGGGAGGTCTCTAAACGGAAAGGACATAATGAGTTGTGATGGGTACTAGTATTTGTCATTATGATTAAAAGGGAGAGAGAGGTCTGTAAAGGGGTGTCTAACACAAGTGAAAAACCTGATGTCAATAAAGCCTTGTTACTGACCAACACTAGCTGACACCGATCATTTTGAGAAACCCTACAAAGCCTGCGAAACTGCATGCTCAACCTAAGTTTGGAACTTTCTGAATATTGGCCCCTTGGCATTGAAGATGATGCTTGCATAAATTCCCGGCATGTGTCTATTGGAGAGCATGTTATTTGTGAGGTTTTGCCGTCTTGGTGTTGATGGGAGTACTATTTTGCATCACTTGATATTGTGCCATAGTTTGGAAGAGTTAACTCCCATGCAAAATCTTACATTTTTGAGACTTACTTGTTTTCCAATGGTAATATTCTCATTAATTTGTGGTATAGGAAGTTTTTGGTGTCAAAATATGTTTCTACCTACGCCTCTGATTTGTACTGTTTAAGCTGCTTATGATACTTCTTTACTTATTTAGCTCACAATATAGCGGACAATTGAAATTCTATTTATCAAATTTCTCCACAAAAATAAAAGTTACGAACATTTTACTCTTATTGGCATAGTTTGTATTGTGTGGGTGTCATAGAACACACCATTTGGTAAAGTCTTTACTATTTGTAGCTAGTTTACCAGCTTTAAATTTGAAAAATGGAAAAATGATAGTTATGGCAAACAATTTTGGTGCGAAATAAGTGAATAATTACCATGCTCGATTTTACAGTCATTGAATTTGTACACAATTTTATGTCTGGGCTGATGTCTTTATTGGTGTATGAACACTTAATCTGCCTGCTAGGAGTCTATGAGTAGTTTTTGTGAGAAAGTAAATCTGTTGATGAATATGTAAATGTTGAATTGGCGTGGAAATATAGATAACATTTTTAAATCTGGTCTTCACGCCACCTGTTGGCCACATTGCATGACCTAAGGAACATATACTGAAAAAAATGCTCAATGGACTAGAGTGTCTGCACGGCTAGCAGAAGGTTCTGGGTTTGAGTCCGGATTGGGGCAGAAATCTTATGTTCATTAGGTCACGTGATGTGATGTGAAGACCAGACTTAAAAAATGTTTGCAATTTAGACTCATGTCAAGACTTTTCATTTCCAGGGATAGACCATCTCAGTATTGAAGAGTTCACAGCTAAAATAGGACTCGGCAATGACAAAAGTCTTTTGCTTTTTGACAAATTGGGATTTGTAGAGGTAATGTTTTCATATCAAAATATTCCGTTTAAGATGAGGATTAGTGGTTTCAATCTAAATTTTCTTGCTAAGTCATGTCACTTTTTATTAATTGTTGCTGTAATCTTGTTGGATATCATACACTAAATTGTAATGTAGATAGAGTCTCTGAAATGGCACTGTGACACAAAGATGACATGAGGATGATCTTCACGGGCTCCGTCTTCTTGTATGCATATCTTTGCATAGTTTCTAGTATCAGTTTGCTGTATTTTTCAGGTTACATACCAGTCAAATGGAGATGTTCGTTGTGGAAAACGCAAGTTTTGAAATTATTTCTCTTAATATTAAATGTTTTTAGGAGTCTCAATTCCAGCTTTTATTGCAAATCCCCTTTGTATTTTTTACACTATTGTGATTTCAGGTTGCAAGAAGCGATGTCTTTCAAGAGGTAACATTGGCCCTGAATGTTGATGAAAGTGTGAGAAATGCTGTACTGAAGCAAACCAGCGAATCACGCCTTGAAGAATGGCCTTAACAGCTGCTTCTTGTTAATATTACAACGCTCTGCAAAGACAGGGGAGTATATTCAATACAACGTGAAGCATGCCAAAGACACTTGGAGCTAGAAATCCTGGAATGTGCATTGCATACTTTGAGCAGTGTGGGTGTTTGTGTAACCCCCTTTGTCACTAAAACACAGGCAAAGGAAATGAGGAGCATCACTGATGTCAGTAACTTACCATTTCCAGCTACACTTCAACATTCTGAGTGACTATCTCGTCACTTCTAGTTTGGCGGCCATTTTGCTAGTGAATGTCAGTTAGGTCGTAAGTAACTCGCAAGACAGCGTTATTGAATGCAACCCCGGTCTGATTAGCCACCAAGGTCTTGGGTGATCAGGGACAGGGAGATTTCTTAAACGTGGTAATGCCACGCTGAGTAAAATTGAATTCACACAAGGGTAGCATTTCCGAGGCCATTGATTGATCTAATAGCAATGTGCTAAGTTTCTATGTGTATTTCAGGCGAGAGTGACCCGTAATTCAAGACACATCGCATTGTCGCGCCATTAGGCCCATGGGCGTCTGTGTGCAAGTCCACTTATATGTGAAACTTTGGCGCATGTGCTAACATGTGAACCAATACTTTAAAATGTTGTTCGTGAAAACAAGTGAATTTTTAAAAAGAAAACGTTGGCTTATGTGCCAATTTATATAAAATACTATGCACAGGACATTAGCTGGGCTTAAATGCAAAACCTAGGTGCATGCACCAATGTGCGAACCACTCGACTTGGGTTAAAAAAAAGAGGCAGAGAAAAGGGGCATCATTTTGGATATAGGTTCATGAGCCTGAAGGCATGGCAACACGGTATGTTTTTAGACACTAAAATAGTCTACTTTGTATGTTGTAACCAAGTTGGCTGACTTCATTCCCCCGTGTACTTTATTTTATTGACATCATTTATGTATAAATAATTGAATAAATGACACCCTCCCCCCGATTCTCTATGCAAAATTACACGAAATGTAAGGAAGTGACTTTCGTGGCCAATTATGGCGTTTTGTGAAAACACTTAAATTGCAATGACAGGCATGATTTTGCGCTTTCGTTAAGTTTTTGCATCTATAGAACACAGCCCAGCTCATCTGAGGAAATGTTGGAATTGTTACCACTGACATTCTTGTACCTTGGAAATAAAATTTTATTGTATTTGACATGTGCTGTATAGACCAGTGTTGTGGTTTAATACAATAACTACACTGTCTATCACAATTGGTCAAATTCAATACACAACCACATCGAAGCCAAATTGAATTAAAAAATGGTTGCCATAAAGAATCTTTGACTGTGTAAGCTTTATGTGTCTGTGTGTGGAAAAAGTAACTTGCTTCACAGTATAGTTATATATTTTTATAATACCACAAAATAGCACTATGTTTTAGGAACACTTTACATCACTGCAGATGTGTCCCGAAAATAACTTCCCTACCTTATGGTTTTACATCTATAAACTGAACAGTGTTAATGGAGTACTAAATACACATGTTACAAATTACAATAAGTCTTTCTCTCTCTACAGTCAATAAATTTATAAAAATTGACAAAAATAAACTTTCCATACAAAAACATGGCAAAAAGAAAATTGTGACGTTATTATAAATTTGTAGCTCAAATCCATAGACTAAAAGTAAATAGACTTACAACTTGCATCCCCATGGTGACTTGGCCTGCAACCCATGCAGTCGCAACACTAGTTATGCAAAACCTGGTAATGTGCTTTTGACTTCATATTAAACACAGCAAAGCTAATCCAACTAAAGAGAAACATCACATATGTAACCCGGTTCATGTCTGCTCAGTGTCGACCAACTTTAATGCGATTTGTTGCTAATACTACATTTTGCCATGCTACATTTGTGTTCATGAGAAAAGTTATTATTAAAACTGAAAGAAAAAAAGCTCTAAAAGGCATGAGTAAAGCTGCGAATCCTAAGTATAATCAATGATTAAAGCAAAATCAATAAATCCCAATTTCTTTGACCACTCAGAATTTTGGAAATAAAAGTACGTAAGTGTTGCTGATTGTAAATTGTATAAGGCTGTAAATTTGAATTGGGCATGGTTTTTTTAATTTTGTCTTTGGCTTATAGTGGATGATGTAAAAAAACTGAATTCACCTATTTGCCATGGGTCCTTGTGCTGTTTTTCGGACCTCAAAGATCCGTGATGTTGCATTAATGCCTAAAAACTATATAACAACTTTGGTGAAAGTCAGTTGGAAAATGCCCAAACAACAAAATCGCACAACAGTTTTAAAGGCAATTTGACAAATTCTGTCAAATTTGACTGGCATCATTGAATGTATGAGTAAAATTCAGAAGGAAAATGGCCAGAAAGTAACACCAAATGAAATAACACACTAGGTCGTAATTTTTGATGATGCAAAATTTTGTTGACATTCAACAAGAGGCTTTAACTTTTTTTGAAAACTTCTGCTCAGGAAAGTTGCCAGCACATTTCAGCTCAAAACGACTCAAATCAACTAAGACCCTCATAGTCAAATGCACAAACAATATGCAATGGATACCAACAATAGGCCATTCTTAATATAGATCCATCTCGTGAATATTAATTTGTCTCTGAAACGAGGCTTGAACAGCACAATAGGACTGTCTACATTCTGGGGATTTCTGATAAAGCGCCCATAACCACAAAGTGAGTTTTGGAAAGGTGTTTTTTCGGAAACAAAGGTTGACTTGGAAGAAATTCTTTCCGAAACAATGGTCAGGGAAATTTTTCAGGAGCAAAAAGTGTCTTGCAGAAATAATAGCTGCCAGAGGTGCTAGTGACAATTCTGCTGAAGCGACATGACCAAAAATTCAGTACTGAAAATTAAACGAAAGTGAAACCAATTTGGATGATTTGTTGCTAACTAACATAACCTCATGAAGGGTGGACTTTATTGAAGAATCATCCAGCTCAAAGCACACGCAATCACTCATTACAGATTTAGCAGCAGAATGATGGTAAGCAGCGGCATAGTTTTTCCACAAGTTACAAGTTTTTTTAATGAGACAAGTCATTATTAATTATATATTGGTGGCCAATGTCAATGTAAAGACTTATGTACAGTAATCCCCGGAGGTAAGTTCTAGCCACCCGGTCTGCAGGCAGACGAGATCCATGCTATGCTGCTCGTGCAAAACTTAATACTCTAACGTGGAAAATTCCAATATCCAAGCAGCAATTTTATAATGAAACCAAAATGTTAACGTTAATATGATCCAAATCAATATCGTTACGGTACCTAGTCATGAAATTCAGTAACAAGAGATACCCTGTGAAATTTTACATTTGGATTACTTCCAGAATCTGTGACCAGGTTTGTTTCATGGGCAGCTTGGTTTTCTTTATCTACTGTCTTCCGTCATCACTTTCCACTGTACTTGGCTAGCACTGCAAGAGTTTCAAGTAAAAAACATTACTAACTGATGGAAGATAAAATGTGAATGGAGACAAGTTTCAACATGAACTTTCTTGAGAACAACACCTTGTGGACAATTGATTCACTACAAAGGCCATTTTGCAGCATAAGCCACTGAAGATTGGCATCCTTATCATTACGTAGTTCCGAAGCCAGATATGAACGCCGGCCTAAAAACGGAGGCACTTTTAATGAAAAACACTGCTTGCAGTGTGTACTATTTTGGCAGAAGATTCTGCCTGTTCAACCTCTTAGTTCAGAATATTATTTACGAAAAAATAAGTTTAACAAGCGTACAAAATGTTCTCTACCATTCGAAAGACAAAAGGAAATTGAAGGTCCCAAGTGAATATCAAAACTATACGAGCAGTTTCAAAAATAATATTGTTTAGCAATTATTCTTAGACAAACAACTATATATTTATCTAAATCAATCAGCAATGTTTCGATGGGTTGAGAAAAAGGGGCACATTAATCACACAAATTTTAGACAGCCAGTTGAGTGCAATTACATCAGATGATGATATACACCTAACTCATCACGCAAAGGAGTGCTACTGCCAAGAACTGAACAACTTCACAGAAATTAAATCTGTGTAGCAAAATCTCATCCCGACATTCTATCAAACGCAGGACATCGAAGATGTGAAATGTGGCGGTATAACTATTAGAACATAGGGCAGCCGACAACTGAGTGCACTCACGCTTGACATCGTGTGGCGTCAGCTCTTGATCCATAATTTTCTTCAGAGCAATAAGCCACTCGTTGCGTTCTTGTTCCGTCTCTGCCACGAACTGATAATCTCGGTTGGGTGTCGAAATGGTGAAGCCATATCCTTCATTGACAATCCCATTGGAAGACATGGAGAACCCTGTTTCCTCCGTCCCAATCCCAAATTCCCCAGCAGGCATAGCACTCTGAAAGTAATTGGGGGTGCAGCGTGTAGACAATGTATGAAATAAAGTAGGTGCTTGTTCACAAGAAAACATTAAGTTACTGTACGTCATTTCTAGCAATCAGCTATGTAGCAAAAAAGAAACTGTTTAAAAATTTTGAAGTCACATTTTGAAACACATAAAGCATTTGAGAACAATCATTGATAAGGTTGTCCAAAATGTGTAGTCTTAATTTCACCAGAAAATGAGCTACATTTACTTTCAATAACTAGTTTAAGGTTGTGTAAGACTTTATTGAGAAGTCTGTAAATTCAGCCAACATTTACAAAAAGTATTGATTTTAAACTGTGTAAAAGTATTTTCTGAAAGAAAGAAATATGAAGAACGTGTCGACTACAAGGTATGAGCTTGGCAGTGTCAACTTGATACAAGACAAGGATAAACAATATTGGGCAATATCAAAAGGACTTCAAAGTACGTCAACTTCATTACATACACAGGATAAACAACACCGAGCAATATCACATGAATTTACCAGTGTGTCAACTTGATACATAAGCAGGGTAAACAATACTGGGCGATATCACATGAACTTACTAGTGTGTCACTTTGATACATGAACAGTCGCCCATCTAATGAGCACCAACGCTTTAAATATCTGTCATTAGGCTTAGGTCCTTTCTTTGAGAGCCAACCTTCCATGACATAGTCTCTTGTCAACCGTTGAGCAAGCTGGAATGACAAGCGTATTGCCCACAATTAACCTACCCGCAGTTTCACTAACTGGGATCCAAGAACCACAAGAAGGCAATGACCGTGAAAATGCGACCATCAAAGAAAATAACAGTAACGGGTGAAGTTTGCTTAAGAACCGATTTTTTGTCCTTTAGGATGTACTTGTTTAAGGGCATGTCATTTGATCACTTCTTGTTCTTTGACACTGTGTTAGTCCATTGTGACCTAAGGCTGACACTACGCACTTTCTGATGGGGATACCTACAGTACAACTCAACAGTGTGCATGACCCGGAGTTCCCCGTCATGACAGTTGGGCAAAAACTGACTTTATCTTCAGACCAAGAATGAAAGGGAATTAACAAGTAAGTTAGTAAAGGTGACCAAGCCATTCACGATTTCACATTTGCCCCTTGGTTACTGCCAGCCATTTTTGCTGTAAACATAATAAGCCATCATGACAGGGAAACAATATTTTGTCCAATTACTTTTGTTGTGTAGTGTGCATGACGAACACACAATGTCATTTCACTATAAATCAAGGCTTGGTATTTTCTTCTTAAAAGGATTTCCTCTTCTTTGTATTGATTTCCTCTTAATTTCCAGTTTGCTCTTTTTTCGGCTTTTCATTATCATTACTTTGACTTTATTCATGCCAAAAAATTCTTGCAATTAAATTTCACAACACAAAAAATATTTCTATCAAATATGCCTAGAGAATTTTCCTGTTTTTGTCCATTGGTCATTCCAAGCACTGATAAATACTTTGGACAAAATATCCAAGTTTCTCAGTGTCTGCTCAAAAAAGTTCATCCATAAAAAATGTCCAACCAGTTGGCCCAGAGATGTTCATTGTTACAGTAGTTTCTTCATAAGTTCACCTACTTCTGAAGTACTCCCTGGGAGCATTCCTTAGTTCATATCTGCAATCAGACACTCAGCCAACATTCCACGAAACTGTCAAGGAAGTACTTGCAGATTCCTAGAAGTTTTACTTTTTATCAAGCATGCTACCATATAGCTTCAAAGAGATATTTTGGTAACGAATGTAAAACATTCTTAAAAGAAAAAAGGATGTTTTAGAGAGGCACAATAGGGCATAAAGTGACATTTAAGATAATAAACTTCATCGTTCCAACGAAGCCAACAACAGACTGTCTGAAATTTTGAAAAGCCTGACATGGTTCAAATAAAAGCAACACATCACATTACCGAAGCATTTCACTCAATAATTTCATAAATGGGATTTACAAAGATGTGAACAACGGCTACTGGAGATGATTCCACAAGTGACGTCATTATAGTACACTTAGTGAAATCTCATTGATTACAAACAAGGACCATTTTCATTCATAAGATTGGCAAGGGGACAAAATTGCTACGAGCCATTCCAGTAATGTGAGACTCCTTAGTGGTGCCAGCGAAGCCACTAAATTTTTTAAATTGGTGGCAGCGCATGTGGGCCCATTGCACTGATCACCTGGAACTATTTTTGTGCTTTATTAATATATACTTAATTAAAACTCAGCTGAGGCGCTAGAAACCTGACTCAAGGGTCTAGCAGTGTGGCCCAGTGGGACTCGAACCCACAACCTTAAGTAAAGAAGGCGGACATACATAGCGAAGCCATTCCAGCAATGTGAGACTCATTGGTCAATAGCTGGTGACTTCGAAGGCGTTCCAGTTAATGTGCGACTCAATGGTCAATAGGTGGCGCCAGCAAAGACTGGGACTTGTACTCTTTCTGTTATTGGAATAAGCGAGAACAGAAAGATGTTCACCAAGCACAAAGGGGGATTTGGGGATAAGTGAGCTACTTGAGCAAACTGAATGCGTGCATTCATGCACACGGGTGGACCATTTCATAGCTACTGTCACATGGTGAACAATTTCTTAACTAATGCCACCTGGTGAATTCCAAGCTTCACATTGGGGAACTAAATTCGAAAATGATTATGTTGTGTTTGACATTCTGGATATGAGAACTCGGTGAAATCATCAAATGATGTACAGTGAAAAAAAAGAATGATTTTCAATGAAATAAAATAATAATAATAAAAACCAATGTATTTTTCCAATGTTCATCACTCGATTCTGATTACTAAAGACTTACTTCTTCGTCTGAGGAAGTCGGAAGTCCAATTCTTAATCGGTATAGCTTGGCATTGCGAATCGCATTGTACCAGTCGACGATATCCTGGAAGATGGAAGTTCTATTAATACAGATGAATGTCCATTAATATGACCAAAGTATTTTGATGACCCAATTCAGTAGTTCGTTCAAGGCTCATCTGTTCAGTTATCCATAGGGCATAATAAAACACCTTCTCAGCCAGGACAAATAAACCCTTGGTAAAGGTTTTATATAGTTACACAGTCCAACTAGGATAGTTGTAAGACTATGCGCTGGGTCAACAATGAACTGCTTTCACAGACCTTCTGTGTGTGTGGAAGACACCTATGATTTACAACCACCTGCAAAATTCTAAGCTACTGTGCAGACTAGATACCCCCTCCAGGACCAAAATGTTTGGTTTTACATTGAACTTCCTTTTTGAAAGGTAAACATTCTTCAGTTGATGACTTGTTATAGTGCACAAGTGAAATTCTGTTTTCTTTGTAAAAATAACTTTAAAAAAAAATTGTACTCGTTAACATGGTCTGCATAACAACATTTTTATTTTAGAAAACACATTAAGTTCTGCACATTTGCAGTGATGTCAAAAGATAGCAAGTTTACCAATTGATTATTCTGTACTGACAAGGTAGCAAAAATAAATAATTCATCATGGTCTTAGAGGAGGTAACTATTTCGCATAGTGACTTAATTTTGTGGACTGTTGTAAATCATGGGTGTCATTCACACACAACAGCCCTTGACATAGAAAATAGATTGTCAGTGAAAGTAGTTCTTTGTGGACCCAGCTCTTAGTTATACAGCTGTCCCAGTTCTCTAGTATTTGTAAACACAGCTTAACAAAGGGTTTATGATCCTGTCCGAGAAGATAATTGTTTTATTACCCCCTATGTTTTTGAATAGCCAAGCCCAGAATGTCATATACTTGCTTACACATCATTTCGACACTACCAAGACCATGGAAAAAGTTATGCTTTATCAAATCTTGAGGATTAAGCATGACATACTAAAGCGATACCCCAAGTAGGCATACTACTAACCTGACATTCTTTGGTCACATTACTTTCACCATCCAGCCGAACACTCATTTTCATTCCAGGTTAAAGCCAAGTTCAGTGCCATGTTTGAAACAAACGCTTTGATTCACTTTTAGAACAGAAGCCTTTGTTTCTGTTCTTTAATGTATCGAGTTAATGATTGCAAAAGACAACACCATGGACCAAATGGAGTTCACCAATTGCTTCAATAGACGCTAACTTGACTTATTCCGGTTGGTAGTGTGACTCAAGCTTGACTTAATACAGTGCTTGAAATATTAAATGGCTAATGGCAAAAAAGAGGAAAATTTTCCCAGGGACGTAGCGATCTTCAAATAAATAGGCTTATGTGATAGACATAAATTTTGTGTAGTAAAATTTAATAGCAAAAAAACGTTTTTAGCATGGATGAAGTCAAAATAATGATTGCAAAGAAATGAAAAATGAGGAAACTGGAAATCAAGTAAAAGGAAATCGAAACAAAAATGAGGAAGCACTGTTACTTACGACGCATGGCACCTTGACTGAAGTTTGAGCCAGCAGTGAGAGTTTAGACCTAATCAGAATGTTAGAGAGCATACAACCATTGCAATATAATCTAGCTCTAACGACACATCATGGTATTCATTCCCCCCATAGAGAACATGGGGCTCGAGCAATCCTCAAAGTGAGTTTCTTTCAACTTTGGCAAAAGTACGCAAGATCATGTTAGCGAAACCCTACTACTCAGCGGATCAGCTCACTACCTCATGACCTCTACTGAAGTGACTGGTGAAATTGGAATGCTGAATTATTGGAAATATTTCACAATTTCTCTTCCATAAGTCAAGATTTTCCATCATTGCAAATTGTTGTAATCCGTATTATGAGTTTATGGCCACAAGGTATGATAATAAGCTATACGTATTGAGAGACTCTTGTGTTACCGAATGCGTGACTGACCAATGTCATTACTATTACCTTTCCGTCTTCAGCAAAGAGGTAAAGATGGCGGATTTCTTTGTCTGTCGGATAGGTCAACTGAAGTCCATTAATATTTCCAATCTTGTCTGGCACAAATGTTGCATTGATTTCATCGAGACGGATTACAGCCTTCGGCTGGTTAGCCTAGGAAGACAAATGTTTACTGACATCTGACATAACAACAAGAACCAACGAATCATCATTAATTGCATTTTGTCCCAAATTTGTTTATTTCATATTGTGACGTGTCACAACTTTTTAAAGGTAAAAGTTCCTTTTTTGTGTGGGAATAGTTCTCTATCAGAGTTTTTGTACCTTCAGTATACGTAGTGAAAGGTGATTTAGTCCCTTTATTATCTAGGAGTGGGGTGAAATGCAAAATAATGTAGAGCCACTTACAGCAACGTTCCTAAGTTCTTATGATATATCTTTCAAATTATGGTAATCTAAGTGCTGGTAAGGAAATGATGATACTAACTATATCAGTGTTCTCCTTAAGGCTGCTGTTTGGCACTGACACAAACACATACACGCAAGAACACACGCACGACCACACGAAAGAACACATGCACGAACACGCGCACGGACACACACACACAAACAAACGCACGAATACAACAGGGCTTGGAATGACCCATGACAAAAAATGAGGAAATTTTTACAGCCCTAAATACACATTTCAATCTAAACCATACCTCAACAGCTCGAAAGTAAACATTATTATCACAAGATGCCCTGTAACTGTGTCGTGTTGGCAAAACGCACTCATCTTAAGCAGTACTTGACATCTATTTCAGCAACAACAATGAAGGTAAATTAGATGCAACAAAAGATATTTTTAAAATAATAAAGATGATGCAAAATTTGCAGTGTGAGTGGCAGGAGCTTATTCTTGATTTGCTGCAGGGAGACCTATAAAACTATTTTCAATTCTTATAATTACGATACAAAATTACAAAAAGAATTTGAAAATCGATCCATATAGATTATATGGAAAGCCTGAAATACATTTAATTCCAACAAAAAATTTAATTCCAAAGTAAATGAAAAAAGTCAAGACGAAAACCTGTGGCTCATACCCCAATTGTTAGCATGGAAAAATGTAAGTCAAAAACGACATACTTTAAACTTTAAATATACCAATCACAATCCTAAGTTGGCTAAATTTTTCAGTTTCAAACAGTAATTACAGGAGTTAATTGTTCATAAGCCACGCTGATAAAGAAGAAACTATGTGACATAAGAAATAACTACAAGGACACTGAAAATAGGCTGGCAGAATTTGTAAACAATGGCTTAGACCAATCAGATCATTCAGAATCTGTCACGTGATCCCTTCTCTCTTTAATTGCAAAACTCAAGTAACAAAATAGAACACGAAAAATGTCAAAATAAATTGAAATAACATTAAATGCGTTTTTTAGCAGTAACAAAAATAGCGCTTTGTATCCCGTTTCGGCGGCACGTAGAAAATTGCAATCAAGTGGTCAGGCCTAGCACTAGCAGCCAGCGGGCGTGCACGTGGGCTCAAACAAAAGAATTTCATACATCACTCACATCCCACGATTCCAATCCAACGAATAACCGGTTACGGTTGAATTTCCTTTCAGGAAGCGTTGTTATTTCTAGTGTTTCATCGTTTTCAGTCGGTCTTCCGACTCCAACTTAGTCCAAGGTGACTTGGACACGCACTCCATAATTGTTTCACTATCAAAGTTTACAGAGCACAAACCTTAACTTATGTTGTTTGTGAAGACATTGACCCGTTTCTTAATATTCATTTTTTCCACGAAATATTCTGTCTACTCCACGCTCCATGCATTTTTGACCGCAGAATCGCACTATTTGTCACGGCGATTTTATACCACATGTAGACCCTATTGATGAACCCCTCTACCCCAGGCACAGGCGCTTGAATTTATCTGTTCCTCGATCGCCACTGACGTAACTCACAACTAAAAAAACATGTTTCTTATATATGGTTATGAGTCATCGGAAAATTCGAGCGCCTATGATCGCAGGAGCCCTGGCAATTACAATTTTCGTTCCTCCGAAACATAAAGAGCAGTTTCCACTTTTCGAGTCATTGGCAACGCTACGGTGAGAAACCAATTTGCCGCAATAATTTTATGGCGAATCCGATTTTTTCCACGGAAATATAACAAAAGTACGTGGAGGGAATAAGAGGAAAAAGCGGAAATCCGCGTTTCCATGGAAAATTCCAAGCCTTGCACACGCACCAACACGCGCGCGCACACATGAATACAATTTTTAATGAGCAGCAAGAAATAAAATTATAGCTGCTCTTAAACTAGTCAAGAAGTCTATCCCACTGAAAGACTGATAATGTATCTTTAAAGAATTCAACAAACAAGTCACTGACTCACATTTTTAACGAAGTACTCTAGCTTGTTCTCTTTCATGGACAGAACGAACCGCCGACTCTGGAATTTGTTGTCGTCCTTACCCTTCTTCCAGAGGTTTCCCTCCTTCTCGCCCGTCAGGTAACTCTGCTTGTTGGGGTCCATAAACTCACAGCGATCATACTTTGCTCGAATCCACTGCTCGCGCACAACCCTAAAAATAATCACGTCAACCACATAACTTGTAATAGAACACATTAGGCATTTTAGAAACCGTTTACCGTTGCTATAACACCACGTTTTTAGAGCCATTTGCAGCAATTATAGGATCGAATAAAAATGCAAGTAGAATAAATCATTAAGCCACTTCTTGGTTTACAAAAAATATGAGCACAACGCATTACAAAATAAACAAAAAGGCTTCCACATCATAACAATGTTTTCAAGACGGTGATGTGCATGGCTTTAAGCAAGAATAAGTTATGACTTGAACATCCACATTTAGGAAAATACTGTAGGAGAAATTCTGTTTATTGTTGAACTCAATTAGGCAGATGGAATTGTGCCAGTAATGGGGATGTCTGCTCGCAACTGATATGTTGTCGTCAGAAACTTACTAGCCTTTATCATTTTATCATTAGATTATTTTGTACGAGAACCACAAGCGCAATCAAACCACAATATCACAGACGTTGATCTAATCCCTTTGTGTTGAGCGGAGCACTTACTACATTATTAAAATTTCTCAGCAGTAACAGAGTGGGTGAAGTAACTCTTAAAGCTTGATGTACAAGTCATGAAGATCAACAAAAACAACTGTTTACAAGAATGCTTAAAAAGGGTAGATTTAAAACCTGGATTTGGCAACCACGTCTGTCTGGAACGAGAGATATTTGTAATGGGTCAGCAGTATCATGAAACCCAATCAGATGAGATTTGCCACATTTGCAATGTCAGGACTACCCAAAGAGGTTTTCTGTAGATTAGGTTCAGAGAAAGTTGCCATGTAAACCTGATTTCCTCCAGATTGAAGACGGATATGTTATGACAACAGCAGCAGTATGAGGTTTTAAACAATCATAAATTAATGATGTTCCGAAAATGTATTCAACACGATAGCTGCTTAAGAGCAGTGTAATGTTGGATGATTGATATACTTAAGAGCTGAAGGACTAAATACAATTACAATAAATGTCTTACTGAACACTGGAAGCATTGGGTCTCTTGTAGCAGACGGGCACCAAGCTTTCATACTTGACCTTAGCACGTGTGTTCCCTACAGACTCCATCATCTGAAACAGAGCAGAGAGTGATCCAGTTACACGGGTAGTAATAGTCACTTAAAGGGGAACTCTGTAAATGGCTATTACTTCAGTATTCACTTATGCAAACCTCGGACAGCATGGACTTTGCAATCAAGACATGTAACTTCAGGTGGCCATTTTCATTTTTACAATGGGAATTGTCTTGTCCACAGCAATGGTGACACTAGCATGATAAGAACTGTTGGATCAGGATTTGTTTTGAGGGTTGTCAAGTTTCACAGTTTTAACCAAAGCTTAGGTTGATGAAAATTAATTGGTGCCCCTTTCTAAAAAGGTTTCAAAAAATACTTGGCACATACAAACAGTAGTGCATACAAACAACAAACCAGATGATTTTGACAAAATCAGCTGGGATGGGTGAAAACACACACACTAAGGTGACAGAAATTTGTGGAAAGGCTTTGGGACACTGTCGCTATCGGGTACAGGTCTAACAAGACATGTCCAGTAAAAGATTAAATTCATTTTCAAACCATATTGCAGTTTCTACTTGGGAATATCCAAACATCCCTCAAATTGTGTAGTGTGAGTTTGTGTCTGAATCTTTCATTGCGGTAATCCACATCTCTTTAATATAGTCACATATTTCTTACACTTTCAGACTATAAGTCATTTTTCCATGACTTGGACAATTATTACGTAATCTTTAGTTTGCACAAAATCCTGAGCAGAAAAAGCTCAGTTTTGCAAACACGTGTCCTGGCTTTCCAAGCACTACTCAATGCCATGTTTGCACAAATAACGAGCGAACACAGGTTCAAATGGGCTGCATTCCAAAGGGGCCTACAGTCATCAGACACTTTAGGCATGGAATCTCTGGCTAATGCAATGCTAATAGTGAATTTTCTACCACAATTCAACATTCTGATGCAGCTGTCCAATTCACAGAGGTCGCTTTTCTAGTTTTCCTTAGCGAGGTTGTTGCATCACCAGCAAAACTCGCATGAGAGCTTCATTTTAGTAGTTTGAACTTAATACGCAGTATTGACAAACTATATTAGCCACACTGAAAGCAGCCCTGCCTGAGTTCAAATGTTCAAGGCCTGATACTTGCCTTTACTTGGTCATCGTCCCACTTGTCGAGTGTTACCGACTTCACTTTACTGATGTGGGCACCTAGACTCCTATGGACTCCCGCACACTTGGTACAGATGAATATGCCCAAGTTGTAAGCTGCCCACTTGTCTGCATCTTTGTTCAGATCTGAAAACAAAATTTACAAGAACGGGTATTATATTAATATAGAGGGCCCCGGTTTTCGACCGCCTCTCGGCGGGTCTACCTGTATTAATATAAATGCTCCGCTTTTCGACCACCTTTTGGCGAGGCACCACTTTTGAGGCCTGAAATTCAATTCTTGCCTATGTCATTTTAATAAGAATAAGTCGTTTTAAATAAGAAGCTGTTGTAAGAAAATTCTAAAAAGATTTCAAACACTGGATGAAAATACTAAGAATGTCAGTTCACCACGAGATCTGATGACATCCTTATGGAATGGAACGATTCCACGATTAGGATAAATTTCAAACTCATCAGCATTCAATCAATATTGTTATAAGTTTTGTAACTTTAATTGGTAATTCCAATACATAGTGTGAATTTTACTTAAAATCGGTTGTCATCGTTTGCTTGAAGTGGCTGGCTGCACCAGGTGCATATATCACCATGTACTCAAATGCCTTTTTATGGCATAGACTAGGACTTTTCTATATGCTTTATAATGTAAATCGTGCACTGGGACTGCATCTCACCAACCCTGCTTTTACGTCAACTCAGTATTTAAAAGCTGCTGTCATTAAGCAGAGACTAAGTTGAAGACAATATGTGAATGTAACAAATGTTGTTGCAACTGCCAGACAATCAAAGAAGTTTTCTGTTCATGATGTGGTATGGATGTCTATTTATAAAATGTGTTGCTAGTGGTCTGAGAAGGTTTGCCTGTCGTGTATGTAACTTCTTGTATCATAATTTAAGGCCATTGTTAACCTTGAGCCTACTCCTTTGAAGCCAATTTCTGATGTGGTGATATTTAAGAAACTGAAACAAAAACTTAATGGTAATTGAAAACTATGCCAAGTCACGATAGTTCGCCTATCCCGCCTGAATTTACACAAGTTGTTCACATGTCATTTCAGTTAAGACTTGAATACTGAGAGTACTGACACAGCTCACACTTATTATTCACAGCTGCAAAACAAGGTAATGATCCAACGATTTACAAAATATTGCCTCTCTGTCCCATACCTCTATGAAAAGTAAAAATGTAAACTCACAAGGCTAGCATGATGTAGCCATAGGTGAAATTTGATTGACCAAAAATTAGTCATCAGGGACATAACCAAGGGGCGATAACCTGCAGCAAGCAGTGTAAAAAACAACCAGTCGCCAATACGGGCAACTGAACAAAGGACTAATCGAAAAAGTTTGACTACGGAAGTATTTGTTCGAGCTGGAAAGAGGGACACCTTAGGAGGCCTTTGGTGTCATTAATTCCTTCCAACTCAAACAAATACTCCTATAACCAAACTTTTTTGGATCAGTCCTTCTTTCAGTTGCTCAAACTCGCAAATGGCCACTTTTACCCTGCTTTCACCAGGGGATATGACGCGAGTAGTTTGGTATACACCGTCACCGATTTATACCTACAATTTGAGAGATGGCAAGTGGAATTTGGCAAAAAATCTAGGCCCCCATATGAAATCTGAGATCGCCAAGAATAGAACGCAGACCATCGCATACACTGGAGGCGTGTGATTTACCAATCTTGCTAGAATTTTACCGGACAATTCCAACTTCCGTCTGTTTATTCCTGTTGTAATTTAAGTGTGTGCTTGATGTGTGCTGACTGCTGAGGTAAAAAATGCACTGATTTCATGAAATAAACAGAACAACTGTGAACAAAACTTATTAAATCAAGGAAAACTGTTAGTAATTCAAAATTTAGAAGCCACCAGAAATGTTGAACCGAATTTCGGGGTAATTATATTGTCGTACTTTAATACTCATTGTGGAGACTTCATGGCGACATGGGATTTTTTTCAGGTCACCAAGCACAATCTGAAGTCGAAAATTAAGCACTTAATAAGAAGGGGTTAAGACAGTGCCACTATCTTGACTGCCAGTAAGGACGGTGAAGCTCCTTACATAGAAGAAAATCTTAGGAGGTCACACTTGTCTTTAATTCCTTCCAACTCGAACAAATACTCCAGTAAGCAAACTTTTTTCGAGCAATCCTTCATTCAGTTGCCCAAATCGGCAACTGGCCATTTATAACACTGCTTGCACAAGGAGATATGCTGCTTGCACAAGGAGATATGACATCACTTGGAAAGAATTAAAGACATCAACCGCCTCCTAACGTGTTCCTGTATAAGCAAAAGGTACAACGTGACTTTGATGTTTTAATCAGTTTGCGGCATGATTCGCTGAAAAGCTTCCTGCGAATGAAGCTCCTATAGGAGTTTCACCGTCCCTACAGCCAGCCAAGACAGTGGCACTGTCCATAGAAGGGGTGTACTTCATCTTCACTTCAAACTTGATCCTTCACTATTTCACTTCTTTAGAAACAGCAAGGTAATTAAAGGAACTTCATAGTCGGTAAACCAGTTGACCCTAAATGGGGTTTTAAGTCTAAAAAAATTTGAAAGTGTAGAATTAAGAGCTGAGTATTGACTAAGGACCAACTCGAGTTTTGGTTGTGATAGACTGACCCGAAAAACCACCCCTTATTTCCGGGTTGGTGAAAACTCCTCAGTAAACCACAAGCTTTTATTTGCCGGCCGATTACAAGCGATTTCACGTAATACATATTTAGCTGATCGCGTTAAGTTCCATTGCCAGACCAGGCGTAATTACCATGTTTAGCCTATTGCCCCCACAGGCCAAGTGAATAGTGAACTACTGAAATCGCTGATAAAAATGTGTCAAATTTTTATAGTCCCTGTACGTAATCCAGAGATTCTACCACGAACATTTCGCGTTATGACACCTGTTGCAGAATCGCGGGAATGGATTCTAGAGGCGCATTTGGTCATGTTGCCAGCTTCAATAGCCGTGTACCAGTTTCAGTTTCAGTTTCAGAGACTAATTATTTCCTTAAGGACTTTCGTTGAGCTTTGCTGACTGTCTTTGACTTTACACTATAAAATCTGAAGCAGACAAACTGACGTGACGATAATTTATAATAACTAGGCAAACCAAACGCAATTATCACAACAATCCTGACGACAAGTGAAAATCGTTACAACATATCTTAGACAAAGATTAAAATACCCGCTCCGCAGTCTGCGCAGACATTATTTCCCTCTTTTGACATGAGCTCCAAGAGGACCCTCTTGTGATTTTCCGCCATATTGCTTCAAACTCGGTCCGTTTCCTGGTTTATGACGTCACGTGGTCAAAAGCCTTACGGCAGGGGCTGTCTTCACTAAGATGTTTTGCTCAAGAACTTCACACCATACAGTTTATAGGGGGCTATCCCTCCATAGACTTGAGTTTGGTCATGGAACTAGTATCGGAACCAGTCGGACTAGTCACTGCATGAGGCCGGTAGCATTAAATAATTGCACCGTGAAAAAAATGACTCCGCCGCGGTGGGTCATTTTGTTGACTAGACCCAGGTGGCTTTTTAATGGGGTCTAAATTTAATGCGAACTACTTTAAAATATAATTCATTGGTAATTTTTTACAGTAGGTCTACAATAATTACGGTTAAAATGCAAAGAACGCAGACTTCCCTTTAAGTTCCTGTGCACGGCGGGTCCCCGGATCCGACCCCAGCAAGTTAAGGAATCGTTTAATTTTAGACCCCGTGAAATAACTACTCGGGGATTTTTCAGTATTATGTCATTTTTCACGGGGCCATTATTTATGCTACACCGGCAGACCGCCGGATACGAACCGTGCAAGTTCTTTGCAAGCACGGAAACCACGTTCCACTTCCGAATAAAAGTATTCATAAGGAACAAAAATCTGAATAAGGGCGAATGTGAGTTTTATAGATCTTGTCCGAGCTCGAACCGTTGCGATCGATAACGGGCCTAGTCCCGAGCTACGGAGTCGGCGCGCTGCGACTTGGGAGTAGCCTACGCTTCAATATCGCGTGGAATTAAAAGTCGGTGATAAAATCTGTGTCAGTGTAGTAGCTAGGCTACGTNCTACTTTAAAATATAATTCATTGGTAATTTTTTACAGTAGGTCTACAATAATTACGGTTAAAATGCAAAGAACGCAGACTTCCCTTTAAGTTCCTGTGCACGTCGGGTCCCCGTAGACTACCCCAGCCGCGGCAAGTTAGTTAAGGAATCGTTTAATTTTAGACCCCGTGAAATAACTACTCGGGGATTTTTCAGTATTATGTCATTTTTCACGGGGCCATTATTTATGCTACACCGGCAGACCGCCGGATACGAACCGTGCAAGTTCTTTGCAAGCACGGAAACCACGTTCCACTTCCGAATAATTAATAAGGAACAAAAATCTGAATAAGGGCGAATGTGAGTTTTATAGATCTTGTCCGAGCTCGAACCGTTGCGATCGGTAACGGGCCTAGTCCCGAGCTACGGAGCCGGCGCAATGCGACTTGGGAGTAGCCTACACTTCAATATCGCGTAGATGAAAAGTCGGTGATAAAATCTGTGTGTAGTAGGCTACGTAAAACGTTTTTGTTTTACATCGGTGTTGGGATAAAAAAAGAAGACCAAAAAGCTCCTACAAGAGCTAGTTAGAATCCAATTGCTCCAGGTATTCGGGTCCCGAATCCGTGCACCCGCTCTGTGGTGCCGGGATGATCCCGAATCCCGATTTCACTGATCGGCTAATCGGGATACTACACGCAGCCCTGTCGTCATCAGTTTGACAGCGATAGCAAGGGGAGAAAGTTGGCAAACCAATTTTTCACTGTAGTTCAGCGTGTTCATCTAGTGATAAGCTCACGTAATACAACGCGCCTCAGTGATATGCGGCTAACCGACATTTCCAAGCGTCATTCAACATCTTGAAGATGTGTTTTGTATGAAATATTATCACCAAAATAACTTTAGTTCGAAGGCGAAGAAAACGGTTGACTTTCAGAGATGATGATGTCTTCGTCTGACTGTAAGTTCGGACCCGCTGGTACTAATGAGATCGCAACCAGTTTTGAAAATTTCTTGGTTTTAACAGTCCACTAACTGACTAAGGAGAACGTAGCCAGTGCCGTACGAGGCCCCGGTCATGATTGCCAAAGTAAGAGGTAGTCTATATAAAAACCCGGCTGAAGATTTGAATCAGTCTATACGTCAACTTCAAAACAACTTCATTTATTGTACAAGGATAGGTACCATAACAAAAATTTAAATGCCACATTTTGTGCATCCAATGATCAATAAATCTGGAGCACTAGACAGCAGTTAATCATATAAATTGCATGTTTTCAATTACGAATAAATATTATAAGTGTTAAAAGTTGTACTTTTGGTGGCTGGCCGAATAACCAATGTATACTGAAAATAATTATTTGGCATTTGATCAAATTTGACGTCTTTGTGCTACAGTAGGGAGATAATCCACAGATCACTTTCCCTAGACAATTTTAGTGGCCGTTTTTGTGACCCCTCTTACTACCATATTGCACTGACCTAAGTTGTCACCTTTAGGTAACTTTTTTAAATTACAGCTAGAGTCAATCTTGATTACTCAGCAAAAATATCTTCCCTCAACTTTACATTTAGTGAAAATTGTCTTGAAAAATGTCGATTTTGGAAATGATGAGCATAGGTTACAAATTTCATTGAACAAGAAATCAGCTTTAAATTGTTATAAAAGTCGAATCTGAGGTCTTTCAAATGAAAACAAGTTGTTTTCTGGATGTATTACGTGATCAGTATCAAAAATGAACCCGATGATCTTTATCCAGTGATTCAGTTGACATCAGGTTTGACGATGTATAAAAAACGTCTACATGTAACCTTGTTTTGTTCCATTATCATTTATTTCACAATTAGGCCTACAGGTCAACATTCAGTTACCATTATTAGGAGTAAAGTAATCGGTCTTGAAAAAACGGAAAATTGGAATTTTACCGATTATTTGTTTACAAAATAAGCGGATAATTACTGTAGTCACTCAGATTTAAACTCGGGTATTAACAGCCCCGGGCAACGAGCTATCGGCATTTGTCCGGGGCCAGTTCAGACTCTAGCTTAGTTGTCTAGTCCGCCGCCAGAGGACGAAACTGCCTAAACAAGATGGCTGCGCCCTTATATCACATTACGTACAAGAAGACTTTGACATGACTTTCTGCAGAGCTTTAGAAAATTTCTCCTGCTTCATTTAAACCTTCCAGTACTGGTTCCTATTTCAAACTAATTTTTTCTAACTTAAGATGTCGACAGTAGTCGAACATAAGGTCCCTGATGGAGAGAACGGCTTTCATTTGCTACTCTCTCTCATCAGCTGTCTCTAGTTTGTTATTTATTAGTTGGCTCAGTAGAGTCTAGAGACGGTGTAGCTTATAGGAGCTTCATACGCCAGAATCTTTTCTCTGAAATATGCCTCACACCAACTAAAACATCAAAGTCACTTTGTTATAAATACCTTTTGTGCGTAGAGAGACACCTTCAAGTTAGGAGGCTGTCGATGTATTTATAATCTAATTCCTTCCACCTCGACGAAATATACCCGTTATCAAATTTTGTCTTCGAGCAGTCCTTCGTTCAGTTTTCAGAATCAGAAACTGGCCATTTTTAATTCTCCGTGCGGCAAGGGTTATGACGTCATACTCCCTGGTGTGCACAATTGTAAAAATGGCCAGTTACCGATTTTGTGAGAGCTGAACAATCTATGATTAGGGACTGCTCGAAGAAAAAGTTTGATAACGGGAGTATTTCGTCGAGTTGGACGGGATTAAGTGCATCGACAGCCTCCTAACTTCCTAAAGTGTCTCTCTACGTGCTAAAGGTAGTTATAAGAATGTGCCTTTGATGTGTTTTAATAGTTGGTGTGAGGTATAATTTGCCAAAAAGCTTCCGGTGCATTAAGCACTGTCTCTACTGAGTGATGCAGCTATATAGAGACGGTGGTCACTGCCTGGTTTGTCATTTGATGATGGATTGCCTGGTTCTTATCAAAATCAGAAACTGCTGTTTGACTCGTGTCCCAGGCGGCCGTGGGAGCTTATTTCGAACTCATTGTTAGGACCAAATGCGTACACCATTACACAGGCATAAATACGCGCCAGAAATCTGGCGAGTTTTGCAATCTGTGGACATACACGTGGTAACCAGCTTCTTTGGCGAGGTTCACAATCTTCCCACTACGTNTTCTGTTCTTCACATGTGATAGTGAGAGTACCTACTTCAACTGCTTAGTGTGGGACTGTCCAGTATTCTGCTTTCAACTTTGGAGCTTGCAATTACAACTATTGAAATATCTGTACTCACTCAGGTATCCTTTCACACACCCATATTTGTTTATTTTTGAGATAAGTTTTTCGAGACATGGTCTTGACCAACTTTTTTGTTTGTTTTTGCCGTAGAAATTAATTCACTCTTGATGGGGAAAAGCAAAAGAGGTCAGAAAAGCTGTGGTGGAGCAAATCAGCGACTTCGACAGCGCAGTAAACTCAACAAGTTTGAAGATGGTGGAAATAGACATTTTATGTCCGAAGGTATGATGTGCAAATCTGCGTCATAATATAATGCCAATAGAAGGAAGTGTTTTGTTGAGGCATGTCACCAGGGTCCTTGGTCACATGAGGGGAAAGGTGCATGTGCCTTCTAAGGGTATTTTTTGAGTGATGGAAAATTCCCTCACAGTTGCCACCAATTTCTTTCCTAGTCGCTGTCATCAACAAGTCTGCCCTCCTGGGGCACTGGTACAAGTCTGCAAAAGTACGCTTTGTGCTTCTTTTAAGGCACCACCTTACACATGTACTATACTACTTTGAACAGACCACCCAGCAGACCATGTGAGTTGTGAACCCAGCACACTCGTTAATGTCTTTCTGTGCTACACTGTAGGTGCATGGGTGTCTTCAGTCCTCCCCTTTTTTACGCGCCCACATTTTTATATGTGGACACATCATGCCGCCATCTGTGTCCGTTTAGCGTTCGCCCGTCTGGTGTCCCCTGCTCTATCTCCAAAGGCCTTTGATGTATGTTCATGAAATTCTGCACAGATGTTCCTTTTATGGGCGAGACGGCATGAGCGAACTTTTGGGTGGATCTGACTACCGGTGTGCTCCCTAGTGGTAATTTTAGTTTTGTACACTTACCTCTTTATCTTCAAAGGTCTTCGACGTATTTTCTTAAAATTTGGCATATAGGCATCTATTAGTCAGATGACGCTATCCTCTTGTTTTCAGATGGATTCAACGTAGTTTGCACCACCAAGTGGCTGGTTTTACTGTTTTCGAATCTGTTTTTTCGGTGTTCACCCCTGTATCAACCAAACCGCTCTAAGGATGATTGTGAAAATTGGCATGTAACCAAGTTCTTACTAAGAAGAGGACGACTGACGATGATTTTCCGGTGATTTCGAATACTGTGGCACCTCCTAGTGGCAGTTTTGTTCGCGCCCATGGCTGTATCTCCTAAACTGTTGGCAGGGCTGTTGCTAAATTTTGCAAGTGTGTTTACATGATGTTTACAATGGATGACGATGACTTTCGGATGAATCTGACTACCGGTGTGCTCCTTAGTGGCAATTTTAGTTTTTACGTTTACCTCTGTATCTTCAAAGGTCAAACGTATTTTCAAAAAAATTGGCATATAAGCATCTATTAGTAAGATGACACTATCCTTCCATTTTCAGATGGATTTGACGTAGTTTGTGCCACCTAGTGGTAATTTTTTTACTATTTCTTAGTCTTGTTTTATGTCGTCCACCCGTCTTTCAACCAAACGACTCTAAGGATGATTGTGGAAATTGGCATGTATGTTCTTATTTTTATGAAATTTGGTAAATAGCTTTCTATTAAAGAAGCGATAGCATGTTCCCATTTTCAGATGGACTGGACGTTTTTGTGCTATCTAGTGGCTATTTTTATGAAACAAATAAACAACTCTAGAAGCACACTGTTTGCGGTGCATTCGTGGGCGCATTTCAATACTCCATGTTGCTCTTGTTTTAGAGTGGCCATATTTACCAGCAAATTCTATGAATTCCCAGTGGGTGGTTCAACCACAAAGTGGGTTTATTTTTTATTGTCACTGTTACATTCCCCACTTAAAAATGCTCTATTGTCGATGCAATGTGATCACCCCTGCAATTGTAATAAATTAATCAAGATTCTCTGGCATTACTGTGATGTAAGGATTTTTGTAGTTAACAAACTTTCGGAATCCAAGGGTCTGTGTGAGTTTAAAATGATTCTAACCTAAACAGGAATTTTCAATCATTGTTGGGGAATTTTTTGGGCTTGGTGCGGGGAAGTTTTTGTTATTGTTTAGTATTCTTCTGGGGGAAATGGGCGTCAATATCAAGGGTCGTGTTCTTATACTAGGAAAAGTTTAAGTCGAAACGGCCCAATTTAGAGAACCCTTATTTTTGAGTGTGAATCTGGTTCATGGTATGATTGTGAATTATAGCTCATTTAAAACCTCTCAAATGTGTTTCATACAAAAACAGAAGAGTTTGAAAGGAAACATTCCCATTTATAATGTGATTTTTGTTGATTCAACATTTTTGGCATTGTATTTACTAAAGAAAATCTGACGTAAAATTTTATAATTTGTGATAATCACGAGAACAACTACTGATCTTAGATCATTATTTTTGACTTGAAATGATTACAGAGCATAAACTTGAGATGGCCAGATCCTGTATTTTGCCTCTGTTTGTGTCAACACTAAGTGATTGTATCTCAAAGTGGGAACAGTCATCGTTCATCTTGGTAATGCTGTAAGTGAAATTCGAGAAGCGATTAAGCCATTGTGCACAATTATAAAACAATTTGAAAAGCACTATGTATGCGGTGCCTACCGTTTCTTGGGCCATCTAGGCGCTCTGATGACCTAGCAAGAACTGAAGAGGAAAAGCTTTGACGAAATTTTATATTTTTGTAACTTGAATATGCAAATTGGGTTGCATGCAAAATGATTGTATAACTTATTATTAGTACGGTTGTTAAAATATTTTCATTAGCTGCTGCAACGACAGAGAAAGATGAGCTGCCGTACTATGCACCAGAGAGGTTCCCATTCCCATTGGCGATGTGGGATTTTGAACAGTGTGATCCGAAGAAATGTTCAGGTCGCAAGCTGGCTAGACTTGGCTATGTCAAGACACTGAGGCTCAGCCAGAAATTCAACGGCATCATTTTGACCCCAGTGGCCACGCAGTGTGTGTCACCCAATGACAGGTAAAGAATGGTTACTACTCTGGTTAGAAGGTGTGTTGGTGATTAGACGTAAAAATATTTAGGACAAACATAAATGTCTATTTGTTATTGTGCTGTCCCGCCTTGTTATAGTTGGTTAAAGAGTTTCGTGGTAGTGAGAGTTAAAACTTGTAGCTTGATGTAATACATGTATCTGTCAGAACGTTCTCTTGTGCACCTGGGTGCAGTAAATACCCTCAAAAAATGGAAGAAATTGATTATTAATAAATTGCATGTGGTTATCACTATTAAACAGGTGAAGTATTACTGTAGGTAATGTTTTACATTTTATATTTTACCTTCTTGGTTATGTGTATCTTTGCAGGGATATCGTAGCTGAACACGGCGTCGCTGTGGTGGACTGTTCTTGGGCCAAACTGGCCGAGACACCATTTTCGAAAACCAGAGGAGGTCACCCCCGATTATTGCCTTATCTTGTTGCGGCCAATCCAGTAAACTATGGGCGACCCAGTAAACTGTCCTGTGTTGAAGCGTATGCTGCGATATGTTATATGACTGGTACTATTGAATGAATTAGTCTTCTCTCTGTTGCCTGTTAAACCTCTTATATAAGACTATGACCTCAAGTACTGGTCATTGGTATTCTGGCTTGAACAAACGCATTGAATTCAAAAATGAAATCCACAACAGGTGTTGTTTTCTCTGTTATTAAATATTTGCAGGAATGACTTCAACCATCCAAAATTCTATGAATTCAATGTTGACAGTATTGTAACGTGTATTGAGCATTGTTTACTAACTGTTACCTTGGGACATCCCACTTCTCACAATGGTGAACCCGTTTGGCTGTGTTTTGACGTAATGCTGAGACACCAAGTTCTAGGTTTCTGTGTTTTAAAGCCCTGATCATTCAATATCAGATATATTTGTTCTTGGTAAGAAAAATTGGCTATAATTACTGATATATCATTAATTTTAACAGATGACATGTTTCTAACAGTTTGAAATAAGTTGCAATAATTGTGTTTTGACTGATTCCTTATAATGCCCGTGTCTCTTCATTAGTGAAAATTTTAACAAAAAACTTTCTACCATGTTATGCACTCAGTTTTAATTAGAACTCTGAAATGTGCAACATTGTTAGATATTTCTGCGCAATCCTTAACCAAATCTGTTTCATTGTTTTAAGGTTTCAAGGAGTTCGGAGATGTTCTTTTGAAGCAGTTCAAGTGGGGTCGTGGGTTTTTCACCCTGAATGAGGACGTGTTGACCACGTACAGACAGTGCCATACGGGAGCAGACGTGATCAAGGCACAAGGGGAGTTCCTGGAGCGAATGAGATGCGAGGACATTGAACGTAAAGCAAGAGGTAAGTGGCGCTGTACAGGTGAAGTTTTGAGATATTCACGCTTTTCCCAATGCCTCCAACGTCTTTTGTCGTGGCTTCCAGTCATCAATGGTGTACCGTGACTAATACTGACTTTTCTGGAAACTTTTTTTGAATAATGCATGATGGGTATTTTTTAGCCGAAGCATGGTACTTCGTTATGGAAAATCTGGACCACAGCAAACATAGTGCTCATGCATGGTTGCCAAGTTGATAAAAACTCTTACTCATGGAGAATTTCATGAAGCTAGATAAACCCTTTCATTTTTGAAATTGCATAATTGCAATTCCATGCATTCTGTTATACTAGGAGTAAAAGCGACATTGGAAATTACTATTCATCTTCTTTTTATGGGAAAAGAACTATTGGAAATGCAAACAATTCCTGGAAAACATTATGAAAATTAAAAATAGCGTTGACTGTGAAGCATGTCAAAAAGTGACCCCGTGTAGCTGTATTTCCTCTAGCCTTGATGCAAAGCTGAATAAATAAAATTATATTGGCCAAATAAAATCTGATAGAAAATGTCGTTGGGGGCTCAAGAGGCTCAAACGAGCCTCCTTATTTGACGAAGTGGGCAAAAAGGTCTGCCTCAGAGAAACAAAAACTCTGAAAAAAGTAGAAAATGAGGCAAAAGTCCACGAAGAAGGCTGGAACTACGGAAATTCAGCAAAAGCATAATTCACAGCTCTGAACATACCCTGTGAATCTTAGTAAAAGGTCCACATTCTCAAAAATTCGGGCCCCCATTTTTTAGGCTGGGTGTAGGCATGAAGAAACAAAAATCAAATTGGGACTTTTACTCTCATAAAATCGATGTCATAATGTCCTTTACAGTTCTGTTACCAACTCCGGTCACATGCAGTTCGTTCAAGTGCCAAATAAAGAGTGCAAAATGAGGCTTTAAAAACGCAGTGGCCATCTGCTACTGACTTCTCCTAATTAGAGTTGGTTCTTTTGTATTATTCATCCATATACATAGCAAGTTTCATTTTTTCAGATCCATTTGACATTGACAGTGACGATGAAGGGGAACACAATTTAAATAGAAACTACAGTCTTCCTGAAACTAGGTGAGTGGACCGGTTTTCATCTATGTGATCCCAACTGTGAATGCTGTCATATCGACTTGCAAAAAGGGATCAATGAGCAGACTTTCAATGCATGTGCACTGCAGAGAAGTTCATTCAGTGCACAGGCTCATAAAATACACCGGCTGCATCTCCATATCCAAGTGCGGTATTCTGTCTAAGTTGAATTATCCGATCAAATACTGTGTTGGGACCCTAAAACATGGGTTGCACCATGCGTGTCAACCCTTTTTACTCTGGCCATAGCAATTGTTCTAAAAATCTTACGTAGTTAAGAATAACACTTACCTACTAGACGTAGTGACAGTGGCGTGCGAGTAACGAACTCTGCACCATCTTCGCATCCCACTTTTGTCTTTGCCATGCATGACTAATGATACCCTTTACTGTACTGTGGTTATACAGAATTATTCTCAGTGTTGGATATTAAGACCTGGAACGTTGCCTCAGGCAACATTTATATTGTGGTCAGGTGATTTCAAATCCCACCTGCTCAATACATGTGGATACTCCAAACACACTGACAAGCGTAGACACTTTCTTGGACAATACACATAATGTTAGATATAACTGTGGTCACTAAGATAAAAATCATTTTAAGGCTTACTGTGTAAGCCAGTCTGCTGCCAGAAGTTATCCCACTGACTTTCCTCAGATGGCGGCTAGGGCGAATAGCAAGCGCCATCTATATGTCATAATTCTCTAAATAAAGTGTAGCATCTGAAAGTTTGATATAAATCTGGTCAGCCGATCTGACATACGATGTTCTGTTCATTTTTCTAGGGTGCTACTCAACCATGAAGCCTAACTTAAAGGGAATTTGTAATTAGATCTTTTGGGTTAACCAGGTAGTCCTTGCGAGGCCTTGGCAAAATAAGAAAACGCGACTTTAATCACATAAATGTAGGTCTGTCAAATGATAGGTAAAGCTGTCTTTTCGTGTCATGTTACGTCACCGTGAGATCCCACCACAAACAACGAATGGCTGATAACAGTTGTGTTGAATATGGGTCTGAATAGAATGCCATTGCTAAGGATGTTATTCGCGGCTGTTTGAATTAAAAGGTGAGTCTCGGGGTGACATAGACAAAAGCAAGCCAATACACCTAACAGTTAGTTACATTTGGCAATTTATGGCGCTAGTGGGCTCAGATTACAGGTGTTGCCATTCAAGATAGGGCTTAAATGAGATAGTTCAGGGTTGCGGTTATTGTAAATTGCATGACCAGCTCTTCAGATAAGTCAGATTCTGCTGAAATCTTATGAGATATCACCGTTCAATTGGATTTAACTAGTGGGAGTGTTACGATTATTGGATTATTTTTTATATTTGACAGCTTTTTCTCTGCCAAAATTTGATGTCATTTCAGTCTTCTTTTTCTGTTGTTAAGTTGCTGCTTTTGATTGGTAGGAACAGTGTTTGCGATATCACATGTCTGCCTCCCAGCATTATTAAAAGCAATATTTGAGCAAAAAAATGCTTGTTAGTGGATGCTTTGAAACAGAATAAAGTATGAATTTTAAATCTTATCTTTGTTGTTAGCTCGGAAGAGGAAGACGATGAGGACAGTGGTGAAGATGAAGAAGAAAATGAAGAAGAAAGTCTGCCTGTTAAGGAGTATGTCATGCCAAGGTGAATGAAACCAAGCTAAATGTTGTTTGTTTACATATTTGACAATTTATCCTGACCTGTTGCTTCACAACTTCATGCTATTAGTTTCTGTTTGTGTTTCTGTGGTGACATCAGAGGGTAGGCACGGGGATAGTCTCTGGCCCTCCTCCTTCCAGTATCACACGCAATGTAAATTTGGAGATGCAACCAAGTTTGTGCTGGTTACACACTCTTTGATCTTTTCCCCTGATACGAATTTTTGCTGCATCTTCGTATTGCCATCCTCGCGCTATGAAGCACTTTGTTGCCCATCTCTCCTGCTGTTGTACAATCTCGGCATCTGTAAGCTATGCAGGACCTTATTGACAAGTCTATGCATTTTGTCAAATGTCATCAAAACTATAGATTTCAACTGAGTCAGAAGTTAATATTTTTGGAAAGCAGACAGAAAACCTGTAGAATTTGATTCCTAAGTTTATGCCAATCTCACATGAAACTGGGTCATGTTGTCATGTATTTTTAGTAAAATTTAGTGAAAAGGCTTCAAACAATGGGTAACAACAACATGGCCGAATTTTACTTGACCTAAATATTAATAACAATGATAACAACAGTGCTGTCGGAAATAAATTTCCCCAAAAAGGCCGACAGGTTATTTAGGCCTTCTTGGGACTCATTGCAACTAACACTGTTGTGCTTTAAGTTCTGTGCTTGCCTTGTGCTCATCAAGTCTACCGGCCTGCTTGAGGTGTTTTTATTGCGTTGTTATATATGACAGTTTTCAATTAAACTGGGTTTACTTGGTGATTAAGCATTCTTTTCTAATGCTGTAGGTAATGATTCTGTTTCATGCTTTGGTTTCAGTTCTGTAGAAGGTGATGAAGAGAGAGACGACCGTGATGACAATTTTCAAGATGACTGTGATGAAAGCAGTGGCAGAAGTTGTGAAGTTGGAGACAAAAATTCAGACAAATGTGGCGATAAAAATAATGACTTTGCGTTTTCAAATTTGAGGACTGGAATTCATTCGCTTAGTGTTGATTGTGAATCATCAACAAACTGTTTGTCGAACGCTGGAGAAGATTCAGTCAGCAAAACGAGTTTGGATCATGAGAAAGGGTCAGACACAACACAAAAATGAAAAGTGCACAGATGGGAAGGAAAGGCTGGCAATGAGGTTGTTAACCCCCAGGTCATTGAGTGGTTGCTTGATTGCTGGTGGATTGCTTAGAGAAGGATTGCGTTTCATCCATGTCAAAACTAATACACTGTTATTCTCTTTATGTCAACTTTTAACAGTAGGACGTTCTTGAAAAAGCAGAGCGCCTCTCTCATTTTAAGGTATTTACGCACTATGCAGCATATTTGTCAAGTACCTTTCCTGTTTCTTCACATACAGATGTGCTAGTCACTATTGTATATCCCAATTACCATATGATTCATGACTGTAATCCAGGCAAACTTGTATTATTGCATGTTGTGTTGTAATGGTGGCACCACGAAATTGGCAATGGCGAAAATATGAGTGCTGACTGCCCAATACATTGGTCATCCCTTGTTAATCATCTCCAGAGTGTCTGACGTTTTGAAAAGTAGGTTAGTCATACAATGCATTTTTCTACCTCCACAAGAGAGTCCAATGCAGAATGAGCATATGAAAGTTAACTTTGCTTACTCCTAGTACTTTGTTTTGAAATATCAAAAGTTAATGATTCTTTGGTTCCTTATAGGCTAACCAATTTACAGTTTCACAAATTTCTAAAAGTTTTGTTACTTTGCAGGAACACATAGCTTGTATTATGGGATACAATAAGCAGGGCTTGAAATTTTCTTCTTTTAAGGGGATTTCGTCTTTTTTGGTTTCGATTTCCTCTTATTTGATTTCCAGTTTCCTCTTTTGTCATCTCTTTTTTATGCACACACCTATTTATATGTGGACACATTATGCCCTCATCTCCGTCCTTCCGTCCGCTGCTCTAACAAGGCTCCAAAACCCTTTGACGTACGTTCATGAAATTTGGCATACATGTTCCTTTCACGGATGGAATGTAATGAGCGAACTTTCGTGCAGATCCGACTACCGGTGTGCCCCCTAGAGGCAATTTATTTTTTTCATTTACCTCAACAAATTTCCTCATTTTCATCAAAACTTGACACACAGGCATGTACTAGTGAGATGACGCTGTTCTCCCGTTCGACGTAGTTTGTGCTATCTAGTGGTCATTTTTACTGGTTTGGAGTCGTTTTTTAGCGTCCACATCGCTATCAACCAAACCATTCAAAGGATGGTTTTAAAAATTGGCGTATATGTTCTCAGTGTGAAGAGGACGGTTGACGATGACGACTTTGACTACTGTGGTGCCTCCTAGTGATAGTTTTGTTTTGCGCTCATACAATGTAGCTGCATCTCCTAAACCCACTGCAGGATCTTTATTAAATTGTATTTGTATTTATGTGAAGGTAACAAGAGACGATGTCTTTCAGGCGGATCCACCGAATGCTGTGGCCCATAGTAGCGATTTCTTATTTCCTGTTTCCTTTGTTTGAAGTTCGTTGACAGATTTTTATGAAATTTGGTAGCTTTCTATTAAAAAGTGATGGCATAGTCCCGTTTTCAGATGGATTAGACATATTTGCACCATCTAATGGGCATTTTTATGAAACAAATAAACAATCCTAGAAGCACACTGTTTGCGGTGCATTTGTGGGTGCATTTCAACGCCCCACGTTGCATTTTTTATCATCATTTTGACTTTATTCATGCAAAATATTTATTTCAGTTAAATTTTACAACACTAAAAATATTTTTTGTCTCACAAATCCTCCTGAGGTGCTTTGTGGGAGCATACAGCTTTCATTATGGGATACAATAAACGAAAATCTCCATGACAGATTGTTAAGCCCTTCCATACTATCTGAGTAAGATTTGTCTACAAAGTGCAATTCCATGTAGGTCTCAATCAGACGCTGTGTGGGTAAGTGTTCGGTCACACTGCTTTTTGAGTTAAAAAGTCGCGTTTCATTTTTCAGTTTGACATGTAACATGTTAATTTTACTCTTGACTCAAGAGATCTCTGGGAAATATCTAGATTTTATTTTGACAGAAGACCTATTAAACTGGTGTGACTGAAGGGTGTGTGAACAATACACAGTGATACCATCTGAATTATACCATTCACCAATACCATAGACTCCCCGAAATAGCCGTGTAGACTGGACTTTTTAAAATCACCAACTCTGTCATTACCACTCCATGATTCATTATTGGTCATTATACAGTGGCGGATCTATGATATCACAAGGGGGGGGGGCAACATTTTGTC
>NMRA01000318.1:75862-134984 GCA_002633005.1 Phoronis australis | reverse complement strand
ACACTTTAATATTGATTAAAATACACATTTTCATTCTCATTCGATTATAAGTGGATATTAGTTTACGTATTCTAACCATTTGCAATCATACAGTAATTTTATTGCACGTTGAACGTCATTAAAGTATGAATTCATCAGTGTTTACATTGTTCGGACTGCGCTCCTAAGTAAGTATTGATTATTCACCGCTTGGGGCGCTAGTGTTTCGACCGGTAACCATTGCGGCGAATGGTAAAATGGCGGAGTGAACTCTCCTATATACTCGTACACTCCTTGGTCGTAGTGCGCAACGCCACTGCCGGGTCGCCTGGGATATCGCGGGAGAGCCTATACTTAACCATAGTTCCGTTACGAATGCGCCGTGTTCCGAATTTGACACTTGAAATTGGATTTGAGCTTAAAACACTAAAACTGCACACATTTAAATCTTTTTTCATCCGTATAATTTTAATTACCAGGGTTAATTAATAAACTCAACATTTCCCTACGCTCTTACTGTTTTATTTTTTTGCGGCAGCTAAGGCGGGGGCGGGCCTAAATCCGCCTATGTTATAAGGTGAATAAAGACATCTAGAAATTTACACAAAATTGCTCACATTTTTCATTCTTTTTTTAAACGGGAGTACACAGAAGTTGGTTGCCATGAAAGAGCTGGTTTACACAGTTTGCAAAAATCGTTTTGGTGTGGCGGCTAAGAAGAAGTATCCGACCACGCAAGGACCACTAAAGTAGAAGACTAGAAAATTAAGGAGATCCAAGCGGAGTTAAGAGACCGTAAGAGGGAGTGCCAGGGACGAGAACAGAGGATCGTGCATGAGAGCAGAGGCCTGTTCCCCCTCACACCTTTATCGTTGTGCAAGGCAGCAGTTTAGAAAAAAGAAGTCCGAGAAGATCTGGAAGAGAAAGAATTTTGTGTCCAAGCCACACGTGTTCACGAATGAGGTTTTAGGAAAAGAGGCGAGCGGGCAGCTCAGATGCTCTAAGAAGGAGCCGAAGAGACGTTTGGAGGAGGTTCATAGTGATATTCGGCGCAAGAAACCTTTGGGAGACTTTGACTGAATGGATGAGGAGGATCCTTGAAGCGCACCCGTGGAGGTTCTGGGGTGTCGGGATGAAGTCTTTTCTGCTGTGCTGGCAGACAGGCTGACGACATATTAGGTGGAGGACAGGTTATACATGTATCAACCATTCGGCGCAGAAAGGAGGCATTCCCGGCTACTCTGGCCGCGTATTTAGAACATAAATGTGTAATCACGGAACTAATCAAGGATGCAAAGAAGTCAAAGCAAGAACTGTCGGTGATATGGCTCGCCATGGCTAATGCTTATATGGGCCGTTGCCACGGCACTAGCTTATTGAGTAGGCGGCGTATACGTGTATGTATCAGTTGCCAGATAATCTGCGGTCTCTCATCGGCAGATACTTCACAGGATCAATGATGAGATTCTCAGTGGTTTTACAACGGAGTGACAACCTTTGTAGACGGGGATTATGTCCGGTTGTACGCTTTCTATAATTTTATATGTGGTGACCATAAAATGTCATGTCAAAGCGAGGTTCCAAAGAGTGAAGGGGACAGTTATTACAGAATAAGCGAGTTCAGTACCAAGTTGTCGCTGTGTGCAATATCAATGCTCTCACAATTACCCGGCAACTCTGCATTTGGTACTCGACGCACCTTGAGTGATCTAGCCTGGTGTGCTGGCAGACGTTTAAGGTGGCAAAGTCCAGGAGTTTAGTGCTGGTTCGAAGGAAGATTCACTTTTAGGGTAGATGAAGACTTGGAACTTTCCGTGCCTGACTAATCAGTGAAGTATCTGGGGAAAGATTATGACTGCATATTGAAGGTTTGACGCCTGACTCATGTAAAAGCAACACCGGACAGTTTACAGTAGAATGTTCAGAAGATCGCTTAAAGTTGTTCATTTTTTAAAAAAAGAAAGACCGCGAGCAAAAAGTGTTAAAGATTTGTTTTTTACTCACCGCTTGGCAAAATTTGGCGTTTCAATTAATATCTTTCAGCTTAGGTATACACGCAGCTTTCCAAAAAAGAAATATGAATATGAATTAATTGATCGTAAACAACAATCACGTTCTAATTTCAGTTAGATGTTGTTTGTCTACACTGTTGTTTAAGGGGTGGCGGCCGGTGTTTGAACAAATTCATCTTTTTTCGTTGTGTCACGTAGGGTTTATGAAATTTTCAATGAAGTCAGTTCGTACTATACATGACTCTAATTTTATTAGATATAAACGTGGGAAATTGTGTTGAAGACATTACTCTGAACTGTGGGCAAAACATGAGTTTGAACGTTTAAAAAAATCTGAAAATGACATGAAGCTAATTTGAAAACAGCTAAAGTTTTGGTCACATCCGAAAACCTTAAATCTTACAACTTAATAAGCTTAGAGTCAAGGAACGCGAAAGGTCTTCAACAACTTTTAAACGTTCCTGACGAAAGTGCCATCTCGCAACGTCTATACTGAAGAGTCATTCACTTTCCCTTGCAGAGGTATTTTTCCAGAAAATCACGATTTTTGTTACACGGGCAATGGAAAAATTGTAGTAACCACAGAGTTTAGTATCTCGGCCCACTGCTATCAGTGTTGATAATTGTGCACATTCGCTCACCTGAGTCACTCGACAGCTCTCAGATTATGTGTTACTCATCGAACTCCGATCATCCAGTGGCGTCGACAGCACACTAGCCGTGAAACAAGACAGCGAAGCACTAGTCCACTAACTCCAAAATGCATTTCAGAATATACTTGAATGTCACGTCAATGTACCTTTATAACGTTTAAAAAATTTACATCAATTATATTACCTCTTAATCGGACTGGCTGTGGCTTGAAGTCCTTTATTGTTTACATACGGTAAAAGATCACAACCACATGGATGTGCTAATTATGTCTGACTGGCCACACTAAATAAGATCGGAGACTTCAGACGTGCTGCCTTCAGTTCGCCGGAGAGAAATCGACGAAGTGACGATCACCGTGACTGCAGCAGCTCTTTTTTGAAATTTGAAATTAAAAGAAAATGCTTCGACATCATCAAAAATTCAAGATCTTATGAATATATGACAGCGACCGTCATCCCGTTGCGGCCAACTTCTTCGATTCTATAGGCCAACAAGTTGGGAAGTATACCCCTGTAGCCAATATTTTACACAACTGATTAGCTCCATTCTGGCAATTACGCAGGGGGCCTGCGCTCTTTTGTTCGATAATTGCTCTAATCTCCGATCAGATCGTATCTCAGTAGACTGTGACTTGACTGGGCTAATGAAAATAAAAGTTAAGTTATAACATATTTGAGCTTAAACCAATAGCGTTTCTCTCGTCAAATGCTGATCATGTTCCGTTTTTTGCCCAACTACAACAGAAGTTAAGACAATCTATTCTGTCCAAACAGATTACTCAACGTACTGGGTTTGCATACGCGTTCGGTAATAGCGTGCAATCACCATATGTTTCCTTTGAAGCCTGGGAGATAATTGGCCTCAGTGCTTCTTTATGATACGGGACAAAAGATTTAGCTGGGCAGTTAACAAAAGGGACAGATGTTATCGCACGTTCAGCACCCCTCACGTCTGGAAAAGTTACTGACAGAACGCTGTTATGAAATTTAACCATAAAAGAACCTGTGAGCAGTGACAACCGGTATTCTTTTTCAGTTGTAGACTAGATGGAACCGCCCTAGTGTAATTTATGCTCACGTTCCAGGCCTCTTTAACTTTTGAATGCATATTTAAAATACTTAAGTTTTGAATATTTGAATAGTTTAAGTTGACTATATGAGAAAACCATGAGGTTTTTGAAAAACCCAAGTCTAAGAAACCGTTTAGGGCGCCCTACTACTGAATAACCATGTGCTCGTGAAAAACTAAATTTTTCTGCGAAAGAGTTAACCTCATTTTTGTAAGGGCTGTTCATCAAAGACATCAATGTCTTCATTGGCTGAAACCAGGAAGGTGTCACAGCCGCTGCCGGGTAATGCCCGATCCTGCATGCTCATCATGTGAAACTGGAACTCAGGGCCCCCGGCGCGGCGAGTCATGAGTTGCCAGAATTAATCTAGTGATGACCCAACGAAACTGCAGTGTCATGCACACTTAATTGTTTCGCTTGTGACATCTTGGGAGTTCTTGCTTTCCTCGCAAAAAATCGGTTTGCAAAAGCACGCCAGGTTTCCAAATAAGTCGTGGTTGTCATTCCCACTGGCATGAGTGGCACCCCTATTGAATTCTAGATCACGTAACTCCCACTCTCACACCTTTGAGAGATCATCATTCTCATTGCCTACTACGCAAACTCTTTATTCCCATTTACAATTTTACTCTGGTGAGACTCCCGGCCCGCAATTCAGTCATCTAATCGGAAACCGTGAATGGAGATGGTCATTTCACAATAAATCGTGTTTTTATCCTGGTACCAACCCACCCTTTGTTTTGTTGTTATTTTCACAGTTATGCACAGTTCAGTTTATTATTAACAAGAAAGGATCGATATTACGATCGTTTGTTGTTAGTAGGAAGAAGAAGTGCTAACACCGTTCCCGTTACTTGGCTGCCACTTTGTCATTGTCCGGGAACAACTTTGCTAAAATATTATTGCCTTTGCACACTGGATCAACTTGTGGCGCTCTGTTGCTGACAACTACAACAAAAATGTCTTCAAAAGGTGTGTTTGCTTAGGAAAATGACAGAAAGTTGTCTGCTTCCAAACCTTAACGTCACATGTAACATTTTGAATACTATTCGGNTGCTTCGGGCCAACAGAGGCGATGGTCATTGCCTATCCCAAACCTGCAAAATTTCATAAAAAGGCAGATATTTTACGCATAATCGTCGCGTTTCAACGGCCAATTTCTTGGTAACCACTCACCCAATTTTAACGATTTTTGGACCATCTTATTTCTCATACCAAGGGCTTTTCAAAAATGTATAACACATGTGCATTGTAAAAAAAAATTGTTCTCCCTATTATACACTGGTGACCTAAAGTCGTGAATATAAGCATAATATAAGCATTATAAGCAGCTGATTGTCATACTACCCAATGTCCGTTAGCAACTGTTCATGTGATGTCATGGACATATATCAGCCTTCACAGATATACATGTTTTGACAATCTTAATCCTTGTTTGTCTCCATTAGCAGAGTTTTGAAACGGTTGCTGATATCGCCGGCCATTTTGAATGAGGCCCTAAAGTCGTGACCGTTTCGTTTAGATGGAAATACACGAAATAAGACCACACAAGTCAACTACAGTGCTTACAGTTACTCTAGACAACATAAAAATCTATTGCATTGTTTATTAATTTAGTTTCAATTAAAATAAATTGTTATATGTTTTTAACCCAACTTTGATGTGCACAGACGTTTTCAATGAGGTTGTTCACGTAAAACACTAAGTTCCCAGCATCAATTATCTCTCTGTATTTTATTGCTTTGGCCTTACAAAACTTGATGGACCCTGGGACATTTTGATACATTGTTCAAGCTACCCCTGGAGCGCGTGTTTGAGTAAATCTGAACTATGAATATTTTCGAAAATATATCCCAAAAATGCACAAAAGGGTGGATTAGTAAAATATGGTGTTTTTAAGATACATTTGAAAAAAGAAGCCATTCACTCACTTTTTGTTATTATATTGTGAATACCAACACGTCCGGGTATTCGTTTGACGTTCATAAGCAGACGAACGCTGGAAACTTCAATGCCAGATGTCGCAGGACCGCGCAGAAAAGGAAATAAGATCGTTCACGTCTGTAGGGCACTCACGACTTTAAGACCTCTGATGGTACTGGCGACTGTTAGCCACTGCCACTGGCTAAACCCGTAATTGCCTAGGCCTAGGCTAATACAGTAATTGCTGAATGGTTAGAACGCTCGCTGGTTTCATCGAGTTCACTAGTTCTATTCGCGAGTCGGATAATATCGGCTATTACTTCAAAATCCTTTATGCTCTAGCTTTCGAACCAGTACTGGTAGGCGGTGACAATGCTGTTACCTCGAGACTAGCAAGTACTGCCTGGCAATAGAGACGGAGATGCCTCTATACTAGTCCTATGTAGAATATAGCCATAGGTGCTTCATACGCCGTCCAAGCTTTTTGGCGAATCATGCCTTACACTAATCGAAATCCCGTTGCTTTATGTATACTACCTTTGGCATTCAGAGGGACACCTTAGAAGGTCTTCGATGTCTTTAACTCCTTCCAACTTGAGCAAATACTTACGTACTCAATTTTTTTCAAGCAGTTCTTCGTTGAGTTAACCAAAATTCAAAAAAGAAAGCGCGCAATGTAAAAATGGCCAGTAGCTGAAGGAGGGACTGCTCGGAGCTGTGATGAACTGGTGTGGAGATATCAAGAGACCGACCTAGTTACTACCCATTACGTAAAATGCAATCGATGATAACTTTACCATGGCTGTAATTCAAGTTCGTTTAATACTTGAATCATACTTGCATGTTCGAAAATGTAATTTATGTTGAAATAAGAGTTCCACACTGAAATGTACCATGGTAGTCCTTCAGCTTGCACACACAAATTGACATTTCTCAAGCTGAGATTGACTACTTTGCTACAAGTACTCAAAATTCCTCAAAGCGCTGCTGCATGGCATCTCTACAGTGCAGAGTATGCAAAGAATGAACTGAGCTTTTCTTAATGTCTGTTTTTGTTGGGAAAATTGACAAAAATTAATTGTCACATATTAACCGTGTGACTAAGATTTGGGCATTGAAAAGTTACCGTATGTATGGGCAATGTTTGCTATGCATCTGAAATCTTGTGAACGGGTCCTAAGGGTACTCCCCTTAAAAATAAGGTGCTTTGAGTTTAGTGTATATTTTGTGTTACAGCTTTTAACGTGGATGAAGGGTACTTCTATGGAATGACAGTCGAACAAGAAAACTCTAATGATCTGAGCTGTGATGATGGAGGTAAGTGGGAATGTGGCAAATGTTCAGTGAACAGCTTGGATAAAGGTCCTGGCATAAAATGTAATGGAGGTGATCCTATAGGCAATGCGCGTGACTGAAGCATCAAACAAGAAGACTAGGCTGGACATGGTGGAGTAGGTTCCCCTGTGGGTAACAACATTATTCTATGTACAGAGTTCAAACTGGGGTGTGTTAATCTTGTTCAATTAAATGCCGCACCTACCGTAACTGAGGAAACACTCGCAACAAACAATCCTACTATCGTGCAACAGTTTAAGTGCAACATATGGGACAAGGTGTACAAGAAGAGGGGCCATCTAACAGTGCATTCACGAACACACACACTAGCAAGAAACCACATAAATGCACTGTATGCAGTAGGTCTTTCAATGAAAAGAATAGTCTACGTTTTCACGCAATGACACAGATGCACTGGTTAGAGACCGTTCAGTTGTCCATCGTGTGGAAAGTCTTTTACCCTATTCCTTAATCTAAAACGGCATACAAAAACACACACTGGTGAGAGACCATGCAACTGTGACGTGTGTGGAAAGTCTTTGGTACAAAGATGAGGTCTTCAGAGGCACACACAAACCCACGTTTGTGGAAATGCACACAGGTCTCCTGTGTGTGGAAAACCTAAATCTTTTCCATGCAACAGTTCTCTTTTAAGCCACACTTGTGCTTTTTGTGGAAAATCTTTTAAACACGAATGTCAGCTTGTCACACATACCAGAACACACACTGGCCAGAAACCGTACACTTGCACTTTGTGTGGGAAGTCTTTCACTCAAAACAAAACTGTTCTTAATCATATGCAAATACTCACTAACGAGAAACCATACAGCTGTTCTATTCATGGAAACTCATTTAGACGAAGCAGAACTCTGCTTACGCACATAAGAAGACACACTGGCGAGAGGCCATATGATTGTGCTGTGTATGGGAAGACTTTTAGACAAAGGAATGGTCTAGTGAGCCACATACAAACTCACACTGGTGAGAAGCCATACAATTACTTGACTTTGGAAAGTCCATTGCACATTATTGTGATCTTGTGCTGCACAGGAGGATGCACTCTGGCGAGAAACCGTACAGCTGTGCAGTTTGTCTAAAGCCTTTTGCAGTCAAATGGAATTTGCTTCGGCATGAAAGAATACACGGATGAGAAATCTTACAGCTGCAGCATGTGTGGAAAGACGTTTAGAAGAAATCGTACTCTTCTTAAGCACACAAGAACACACACTGGTGAAAGACCACACATCTGTAGTGTTTGCGGGAAAATCCTTCAGAGAAAACATTGCTCTACATGCATACACAAAAAGCCACACTGTCTAAATACAATAAGATTATACTGAGTGTGCATCAGTCTTCTATAAATGTGGCTGTATATGAATCTTTTGCATGCATTTAGGCCATTATGACTAATACATGAAGTTGTACTTATATCTGGAACGAGGCACTTGCGCCTATAGGCGAAACACTTGAGCAAAAACAAAGGAGCAAGTTTTTAACATACTGTGTGAAAGATTGCCTTGTCTTCACCTATGTTCGATTGAACCTAAAGTATTCAAGTGAAAAGTATTTAGAACGAACAAAAGACGTAAAACACAATAATTTGAAAGTCCAAATAATCCTGGCATGTTTCGTTGAAGGAACTCAAATATACTGAAAACCTCGTGAATTAACTTTCTTTTTTGAAGTTTTCTTGTCCTTTGTATTTAGAAAGAAGTTTGTTTTGGTAAGTTGACATACATAATTCAGAAATCAATGGCAAAACACGGTACGGTAAGTTCTCACAGCTGTGTTGGTGTGTTTTGGTATTAACTTGTGGGAAACCTTTTCCGCAGGATTATTTGGTACACTCGGTATTTCATTTTAACATTCCAATTAAGACAGTTGGGCATGGCAAAGCACAAAACGTATCTGCGATCGTCAAGGTGGTGACTGCTTAGTGTTCTTGGTCTCACAAACTGCGTCTTTGGAGCTGTGATAAACTTGCGTGGAGACATAGCCGAGACCATTCCATTTGGTACTCAATACATGAAATGCCCTCGATAATCAACTCTCCTCTCTCTCAGAGGTTGTAGTTCAAGTTCATTAAAAGGAGAATGCCACCCGATTTAATTAGTTTTTTTTACCGTCTTAATCGGTCTACTTCCACATTGCCTCTTATACGGTTGACCTCACCTTGCCGAGAGATTACGCGTTGACCTGTGAGGAAGGTGAGAAACAACACAGCGACGTCAATGGTTCGTCTGCAGAGTGAATGCCGCTATATTGCGGTGCATTGTTCCTGCTTGTCTGAACTATGAAGCTTCAAAGAAAGCGGCTAAATTGTTTTTTTTCGACTTCCTTGAGAGCCCGAAAATAGGAAGTGGCTCGGGGTAGTGAAGAATGAAAGGTACGCTGTTAAGAGCAAGTAAGAGGCCGTGAAACATCCCCGTGTCTGTGGCCAGCATTTCATCGACAGTGATTTCTCTGACCAATTCCAGCTTACCTAAGAACTATCCATACATTCCGTTGCATGTTCTTGGCGCCTGTCTAGTATTTCTTGATCAGTGTATTCTGGTTCGAACTGATAGCCTGTGAAACCTAACGATACGACACGAGTCTTCGTCGGATGAGCTCTTGACTAAATCGTGATTAGCGCCGGGCGAGTTGCCATGTAGATGTTTATTATTCTGCGTTCTGTTTCGAAATGAATTATTGTCATCCTAACCAATGCTTATATGAAACTGAAACAAAGTCTTTCTCATACAATTTGTAGTGCCTTAGCAGTATTAGTGAGTGCAAATGTTGTGAAGCCAGGAATGAATAAACCACTGCGTTACCGTCTTTTGATGCCGGCAACAAAGGTAATTGACCGGGCACCGAGGCTGTGTGAGCGCATGCTAATTCAGTGTTTGCTGACCGAAAGCTGTTGTGAAAACATTACTCGATTTTATATGCTATGGTCACATGTTAGGGGAATCTTTATTTAGAAATACAAATACATTATTCAAATCATTGTTACTGTGCAACCTTTGCCCTAAAGGTCTGCCGTGGAAGGGGATCCCGACATCGCGGCTCCCGACAAGTAAGTAGATTTTCAGTTTCGTGGCTAATTTATTAAATAATTACCTGCACATTATTTCTTTGGTTCACTATTATAGTCTTTTCGTGACAGGAGGTTTAGTTTTTAACTTCAGCTGGTTTATGGTCATGCCAGTCCTGGTGGCTGCAACGGGCCTGATCGGGTTCCGAGACACTGGCCAGGATAACGGGTCAGTCCAGCCGCGACAGGCCTGATTGGGTTCCGACCCACTGGCCGGGATAACAAGCATTTTGTGCATTTAGAACTCAAAAAATCACAAGTATAAACAACATGGATCTAGGCTCTCCTGTCTGTATTTCACGGAAGAATATTTCGAATTTATCCCAGAACAGACCCCAAACTCCTGCTACGGACCTTGGTAGATTGGCCTGCCGAACTTTGTAGGCTACGGTGTTTCCAAATACCAATAAATCCGTAACAGCGAGATAAAACAACACGTTTTTATAAGAACTCGGTGTATTTTTAAGGGTTTTACATCGAAGGTTGATGATTTATTGGTGCTAAGCAATGAATTCAAGCGATAAGCTGACACCAGTAACCGGTGTTGTGAACTGCTGAATAGACTGCGTGTGAAACCAATGACGTCATTGGATAATTTCAACACCTTCATCTGCCGTCAGGTGTCAGGAAAAGCAAACAAACTTGCCGTTATCGAGTAGAACTACTCGATCTAAATTGATGCAAAATAGGTTGTTTTTTGGGTGGCATTCTCCTTTAATATAAAGTCATATTTGAGCATAAGTGGTATGAACACCACTTCATTAATTTTGTTCTGAAGTGTTGAATGTGATACTGTAGCAAAAAGTACCATCGTATTCCTGTAGCACAAAAATGCAATAACTGGTATTTTTTCAATTGTTCACATTTAGACTGACTATTTTATTGCAAATAATCAAAATTCCTTAAATCGCTGCTTGATGGTTTCAGTACAGTGCAGACCATGCCAAAAATAAAATCGGGTTTGGCTTAAAGACTTTTTATTAGAACTAATTCACATTAACGGTAGTCCATATTCCATACAACGCTGGTTTGTTTTCAGAGGCCTGATATTGATCTATTTTTTGTTAGTCAGCAGTCTCTGTCAGTCTTTTTAATATCATGAGGCTAACGCGAATCATCTATCATGTAGAATGAATACATTGAATGCCATCATGCATCAACTCAAAACTGTTGTCAAGAAATAACAATCGACCACAGCATTTTAGTTATTTTTATTGTATTCTTTTCTCAAAGAGGAATTGTACACTAACTGTTCTATTTCAAAGTGAAACGTGTTAGAAAATTCCAGATTTTACCCATACTATTTCAATTCACTTCAGCCATTATTTTTTTTTGCTGTGAAGACATTGCTAATGTGGTAATTGCCCCGTACCACACAGTAGAAGCTTAGATAAAAAATCATGTTGTCAATGTCAGACAACGACACTCGTTTCCCCATGGTAATGTAGAGAAGCATTGTCCACCTACAAAATTTATCGGAACTTCTCGGTCTCTTAATGTATTGAGGAAATTTGTCAAGCAACATGCTTAAGTATCCCCTCAGATAAGAATCGATTTGGAGTAATCTTGACTCGAAATCTTGAAATTCTCTAATGTTTCATATGGCCTGTTGAACAGGCTTTTACACATTCCACTATCACTTTTTATCTTACTTGAAGGCTTAAGAGTGTGCAGGCTGTACTTTTCCATTTTATTTTTGGGACATTCAAACTAATGGAAACCTTAGAGGAGTAAAAATTAAACTATGGTAGATTTTGAATTTTCAAAATTGGTGCGGAAGTGATAGCGATTTTGTCAACAAAAACCTAAGCCTTAAGCTATTAATTGGAAAGGAGTTTTCAGCATGGCTTATAGTCTAGTTATGTGCGCTACCAAGTCATAATAGAAGCTAGACTAGAAACACTAAATGAATTTTTTTGTGATTATGCAATGTAGCTTAGTGTGCATGTTCACTTGATTTTAGAAAATTAATTTCCAGGTGTTAAACTTGTGTTGATAAGGAGGGCAATGTTTGCTGTGCATTTGAAACTTGATCAACGGGTCCTAAGGTTCATAAGGTTGAAAAAAAAGGTGCTTCAGTTTTGATAAATATTTCTGTGTTACAGCATTTAACATGGGTAAAAGACATGTCGATGGACTGACTGTCAAACAACAAAACCCTAATGACCTGAGCTGCGACGATGGAGGTAAGAGGGAGCTTGAAAAATGTTTGGTGAACAGCCTGGGTGATGATCGTGGCACAAAATATAACGGTGGTGATATTACAGGCAGTGCACGTGACTGTAGTACAGAAGAATGTTACATCAAGCAAGAGGTGACTGAAGACCAAGCTGTTTATGATGGAGTGGTCTCCCCTGTGGTTAACAATATATTTCTACATACAGAATTCAAACTGGAGTGTGATAATTATGATGTAGAAGGAAACACTGCATATAGCCTAACTCGGGAATCAATCCAAAGTACAACAAACAACCCTACAGATGTGCAACAGTTTAAGTACAACATATGTGACAAGGTGTTCAAGAAGAGGTGTAATCTTTCTCAGCATTCACGAACACACACTCATGAGAGACCAAAGAAATGCAGGACATCTTTCGCTCAGGACAAATTTCTTCTTAATCATACCAGAATGCACTCTAACGAGAGACCATATGACTGTTCTATTTCTGGAAACTCATTGAGGCAAAGCAACTCGTTGCTTATGCACGCAAGGAGACACACTGATGGCAAGGTGTACAGTTGCGCTGTACGTGGGAAGTCTTTTAGACATGGTGCTCTAGCGATCCACACAAAAACTCACGCCAGTGAGAAATCATACAGTTGCTCGGCGTGTGGAAAGAATTTTAGTCGATATCAACATCTTCTTCATCACATAAGAATGCACACTGGTGAGAGACCTTACAGCTGCAGTGTGTGTGGAAAGAATTTCAGTCAAAATCAAAATCTCCTTCGGCACACAAGAATACACACTGGCGAGAGGCCTTACAGTTGCAGTGTGTGTGGAAAGACTTTTCGACATAGTCAAAATCTACGTGAGCACTCAAGAACGCACACTGTCGAGAGACCATACAGCTGTAGTGTGTGTGGAAAGAATTTTAAACGGAATCAAACCCTTCAGAAGCACAAAATAACTCATACTAGTAAAAAACCGTACAACTGCAGTGTGTGTGGAAAGACTTTTACACGAAATCAGTCTCTTCTTGAGCACACAAGAACTCACACTGGCGAGAGACCATACAGCTGCAGTGTGTGTGGAAAGTCTTTTATACGAAAGCAAACTTTTGTTGAGCACACGAGAATACACACTGACGAGAGACCATACAGTTGTAGTGTTTGTGGAAAGACTTTTAAACAAAGTCGTGCCTTTTTGAAGCACAAAAGAACTCATTACTGAAAAACCTTACAGCTGTAGTGTGTGGAGAAACTTTTATACGAAATCAAAATCTTCTTGAGCACACAAGAATATACACTGTTGAGATACCATATAACTGCATTGTGTATGGAAAGACTTTTTGACGAAGTCAAAATCTTCATGAGAACAAAGGAACGCACGCTGTCGAGAGACCATACAGCTGTAATGTGTGTGGAAAGACTCTTAAACAAAATCATAACCTTCTTAAGCACAAAATAACACACACGGATGCGAAACCTTACTGCTGCAGCCCGTGTGGAAAGATGTTTAGAAGAAATCTTACTCTTCTTGAACACACAAGAACACACACTGATGAAAGACCGTACATGTGTTAGTGTTTGCGGGAAATCTTTTGGACAAAACAGCGCTCTATTTGTGCATACAAAAAGACCCACTAGCAATTAGACACAATAACGTTATACTGAGTGTGGATCATAATCTGGACGCAATGACAGTCTTCTATAACTCTGGTTATATGCCATCCAAGTGAACACTGTATGTGACATCTTTTGCATGCATTTAGGCTATTGTGACAACATGTGAAGTTGTACTGTATTGGGAACGAGGTGCATGTGCCTATTGTGACAACATGGGAAGTTGTACCGTATTGGGAATAAAATGCATGCGCCTATTGGTGAAACACTTCAACAAAAACAAGGGAGCATGCGTTGTCTTCAAATCTTTCCCAATTTGAGCAAGAACTCGGGTAATCACTAGAATTGCAAGCGTTTGACTCTCGAACCCAACTTGTCCTGTGCAATAAGTGTGTCTTGATGATGATCTGTTTGGTAAAGGAACAGGATCTGAGCGAAATGATGACTGCTTGAGCATTTGTTTGAGACTGATGAGTTTAGAGATACCGACATCTCCACAGGCCAAACGTGTCCCTCTTTTCAGTGCCTCAGCGTGATGTACTGCCTTTATGATCTTCATGTCTATGGTAACACCACAGTAGTAAAGCATTTAGTAGAAGCTATTTATATTCCATGTTGCCTCCGGTGAAACTGGTGAAATGTGGGCCATCACTAGATGTCGCCACCTATGCCTCAAATCTGTTCTGTTCATGTATGAAGTGCCAAAAAATATCATCTGTTCTTTGATAAGTCTTAAACACTCATGTTCAAGTGACATTGTTGTCTTTTTACCGGTATATGTACTTCTTAAGTTTGGACACTCTAGTCTGTACACTAACCTACTCGTACTTCCCTCAAGTTATTGTTCTGCGCGTTTCGCCAAATGACAGTCATTTCCAGTATCCTGAATCAGTTGATGATTAACTTCTGGGTAAAAATGCACTGAAAACCACAAATCCAACAAAATTAAGACTTCTCAGGGAATAAACTTTTCTGATGTTTGCTGGTCCTTTGCATTTACGATGAAGCTTATTTTGGTTAGTTGACATATGTATTTCAGAAANAAACACCTCAACAAAAACAAGGGAGCATGCGTTGTCTTCAAATCTTTCCCAATTTGAGCAAGAACTCGGGTAATCGCTAGAATTGCAAGCGTTTGAATCTCGAACCCAGCTTGTCCTGTGCAATAAGTGTGTCTTGATGATGATCTGTTTGGTAAAGGAACAGGATCTGAGCGAAATGATGACTGCTTGAGCATTTGTTTGACACTGATGAGTTTAGAGATACCGGTATCTCCACAGGCCAAACGTGTCCCTCTTTTCAGTGCGTCAGCATGATGTACTGCCTTTATGATCTTCATGTGTATGGTAACACCACAATAGTAAAGCAATTAGGAGAAGCTATTTATATTCCATGTTGCCTGCGGTGTAACTGGTGAAATGTGGGCCATCACTAGATGTCGCCACCTATGCCTCAAATCTGTTCTGTTCATGTATGAAGTGCCAAAAAATATCATCTGTTCTTTGATAAGTCTTAAACACTCATATTCAAGTGACATTGTTGTCTTTTTACCGGTATATGTACTTCTTAAGTTTGGACACTCTAGTCTGTACACTAACCTACTCGTACTTCCCTCAAGTTATTGTTCTGCGCGTTTCGCCAAATGACAGTCATTTCCAGTATCCTGAATCAGTTGATGATTAACTTCTGGGTAAAAATGCACTGAAAACCACAAATCCAACAAAATTAAGACTTCTCAGGGAATAAACTTTTCTGATGTTTGCTGGTCCTTTGCATTTACGATGAAGCTTATTTTGGTTAGTTGACATATGTATTTCAGAAATCAATGGCAAAATACTATAGGGTAACTTGTCACAGTTGTGTTGGTTTGTCTTCCTCCTAACTCATGGGTAACTATATCCTCAGAATTCTTTGGTATATTTTATTTTATTTTAACATTACAATTAACACACTTGAGCATGGAAAAGCACAAAAGCATATTGGTGATCGTCACTTCACTAACACCAGGGTGGCTACTGCTTAGAGTTCTTGGTCTCGCAAACTGCCTCTTTGGAGCTGGGATAAACTTGTGTGGAGCTATAACCAGGACCAGTCCATTTTTCTTCATAATACATGAAATTCACTCGATGATCAACGCTGTCAGAGGTTGTAATTCAAGTTCATTTAATATAAAATCATATTTGAGAATAATTGGTAGGAACAACACTACATTGACTGTGTTCTGAAGTGTTGAATGTGCTTCTGTGTATTTTAATAGTAAAGAGTAGTATCGTAATCCTGCAGCCCAAAATGCAATTACTGGTATTTTTTCAATTGTTCACATTTAGACTGACTACTTTGTTGCAAATAATCAAAATTCCTTAGAGCACTGATTCATGGTATCAGTACAGTACAGACCTTGCAAAGGATAAAATGGGGTTTGGCGTGAAGTCTATTTTCATGAGAACTAATTCGCGTTTCCAGTAGTGTATATTCCTGACAACACTGGTTTTCAGAGGCCTTATATCGATCTATTTTTTGTGAGTAAACAGTCTCTGTCAGTCTTTTTTAATGTCGTGAGGCCAATGCTCATCATCTCTCACGCGGAATGAATACATGGAATAAAACAGGCATCAACTCAAAACTGTTGTCATGAAATAACATCCCATCTCAAAATTTCAGCTTATGTGTATCACATTTCTTGAATGCTAACTTTCCTATAATTTCAGAAGTCAAACGTGTTAGAAAATTCCAGAATTTACCTGTACTATTTCAATTTACTTCAACCTTTATTTTTTGCTGTGAAGACATTGCTAATGTGATAAATGTCCTTTGCCACTCAGTAGAATCTTAGATGAAATCATGATAACAATGTCAGACAGCGACGCTAGTTTTCCCAGGGTAATGTAGAGAAGCATTGCCCACCTACAAAATTTCATGGAATGGTTCGGTCTCTTAATGTTTTGGGGGAAATTTGTCAAGTAACATGCTTAAGTATCCCCTCAGATAAGAATCTGTTGTGAGAAACCTTGAATCGAAATCTTGACTTTCTCCAATGTTTCATGGTTTGTTGGACAGGTTCTTGCACATTCCACTCTCACCTTTTATCTTAAACGAAGGTTTCAGAGCGTGCAAGCTGTAGTTTTCCTTTTTATTTTTGAGACATACAAACTAATGGAAACCTTAAAATCTGAACACAGGAGTAAAATTGAACTATGCTACATTCTGAATTTTTAAAATTGGTGCGGAAGTGATCACGATTTTGTCAACAAAAACCTTATCCTTAAGCTATTCATTGGAAAGGAGTTAGTCAGCATGGCTTATAGTCAAGTAAAATGCACTACTAAGTCGTAATAGAAGCTAGACTAGAAAGAATGTAAAATTAAGGAAAATGGTTGTGATGATGCAATGTAGCTTAGTGTGCATGTTCACTTGATTTAAGAAAATTAATTTCCATGTGTTAAACTTGTGTTGATAAGGAGGGCAATGTTTGCTGTGCATTTGAAACTTGATAAACAGGTCCTATGGTTCCTAGCTTGGAAATAAAGGTGCTTCAGTTTTGATATATATTTCTGTGTTACAGCTTTTTACATGGATAAAAGACATGTCGATGGATTGACTGTCAACCTAGAAGAGCCCACTGACCTGAGCTGCGACGATGGAGTTAAGAGGGAGCTTGAAAAATGTTTGGTGAACAGCCTGGATGCTGGTCGTGGCGCAAAATGTAATGGAGGCGATATTGCAGGCAGTGCAGGTGACTTGAGCACAGACGTATGTTGCATCAAACAAGAGGTGACTGAAGACCAAGCTGGTTACAATGGAGTGGTCTCCCCTGTAGTTAATAATATATTTCTACACACAGAGTTTAAACTGGAGTGTGATAATTATGACGTAAAAGATGAAAAGACTGCAGCTAGCGTAACTCGGGAATCACTGAGAAGTACAACAAACAACTCTACTGAAGTGCAACAGTTTAAGTGCAACATATGTGACAAGGTGTTCAAGAAGAGGTGCAATCTTTCTGTGCATTCACGAACACATACTGGTGAGAGACCATTCAAGAGCAGGAAATCTTTCACTCAGAACAAATCTCTTCTTAATCATACGAGAATACACTCGAATGAGAAGCCGTATGGATGTTCTATTTGCGGAAACTCATTTAGAAAAAGCAAATCATTGCTTATGCATGTAAAAAAACACGCTGATGACCGGCCGTACAGTTGCACTGTGTGTGGGAAGACTTTCAGACACAGCAGTGAACTAGCGACCCACACAGAAACTCATGCTAAGGAGAAAGTATACAGTTGCTCGAGGTGTGGAAAGAATTTTAGTCGATATCGAAATCTTCTTCAGCACACAAAAACACACACTGGTGAGAGACCTTACAGCTGCAGTGTGTGTGGAAAGAATTTCAATCGAAATCAAAATCTTCTTCAGCACACAAGAATACACACTGGCGAGAGGCCTTACAGTTGCAGTGTGTGTGGAAAGACTTTTCGACGAAGTCAAAATCTTCGTGAGCACACAATTACGCACACTGTCGAGAGACCGTACATCTGTAGTGTGTGTGGAAAGTCTTTTAAACAAAATCATACTCTTCTTAGCCACAAAAGATCTCACACTAGTGAAAAACCTTACAGCTGCAGTGTGTGTGGAAAGACTTTTAAACGAAATCAATCTCTTCTTGAGCACACAAGAACACACACTGGCGAGAGACCATACAGCTGTAGTGTGTGCGGAAAGACTTTTATACGAAATCATACTCTTCTTGAGCACACAAGAACCCACACTGGCGAGAGACCATACAGGTGTAGTGTGTGTGGGAAATCGTTTACACAAAAGAGTGCTCTAGTTACACACTCAAAAAGACACACTACTGAAACACAATAGGGTTGTACTGATTGTGGATCATAAGTGGGATGAAACAACACTCTTCTAAAGTGGTTAAATAACATTGGCATCTTAAATGTTGTGAAAATAAACTGTGTATATGGAGCCATGCATTTAGACCATTATTGCTTCAGATCAGAATTTAGAGACATGCCTGTACTCGAAACACTCGTGCAAAAACCAAATAGCAAGTAGTGTATGAAGCGAAGACAGTCCTTTGGAGCATATGAAATTGGTCTGGACCAGACCTAAGGGTCAAATCACAGTCAAGGTCCATATTCGTTGGCAACTTCTGGTGTAAAATGAGGAAATTCATATTTCTATGAAAGATGGGTTATTTTCAGTTAAGGTACTGTCATTCATTTTTGTAATCTAAAATATTTTTGCACAATGACCACCTAATAAAATTTTATGGCCTAATGCATCACTGTTGTATAAAGGGATACTTACACTGCAACTTGTGGTCACAGCCCACTTCTATCTTGCAAAAAATTCAGATGGTAGTTGTTAATTTAGTAACCTCTGATTAAATTGAATAAGCATCACATACTGAAGGAAGAAAAATTATTACCGCACTGATCAAGTGGTTCTAGATGATATAATGAGAACTTTTTCTCTTCACATTTGATTCTTACAAAAAGAAAACGACAAGTAACTACTTTTTCCAAAAAACTTACTTGTTGGTTTGCTGCAAGTTCTCTTGAGTGAGTGAGCACCTGCCTCAGCAAGATCAGTTATCACATGACGTGTCTTCTGGAATGTTACTGGCAAAGTCCTGTGTGGCTTATTACCTAAAAATTTGATAATGTCAAGTGTTTTTTTTGTCAGACTTGGAGGATTTTAGAAATATTGTTGATAACACCGGTATGTAAAAATACTTGTGAGCAATATTTTATAGCAGAGGTTGTAGGTACGTACACTTTATTTATTTATTTATTTATTGTGGTATTTAAAATGAGGGTGGTCTCTTCAGTGATAGCCCTGCTTTCCAAGAGGGCCCTCAACAATTCAATACAAAACGATAATATAATACAATAATGAAATACATGTAGCAGAGATACAATTAAAACGGGTTGAGAATTAAGATAATAAAGAAATGACGAAGGATGGTGAAAATTGGATTAAGAGAGATGAAATAAAGAGATGATACTGAATAGTGAGAGTATTTACAAGAATGAAAAATGACATAATTAAGACAGGTAGGGTGTAAAAAGGTTAGGTAAATTACAGCCCCTTTTTGATATTAAGTTTCATAGAATTAAATGAATCGGACCGTTTAATTGCTGGGCAAAGAGAGTTCCGTATTGCAGCAGCAGCATAAATAGAATATCTTGCCGGTTTCGGTTTTGCTGGTAATGTTTCTTTTAAACATATTAAATTTGTTTAAAAGAAACATTACCAGAAACCTAAGAACGTGTAGAGTATATAGCTTGACTGCTACTGAATTTTTAGCCGAGATATGCTGGAGCCAAGCCATTGACACATCTGTACATGCAACAGGCAGAGAGACATTTATTTCTTTGTTTTACTTTCAAAAAGTTTTGATTTGGTTAAACGTGAGCTAAAAGGTGGCGCTGTATTCACAAAACGAGACTATCACCTGTCGTGAACACATCCAGTAACACGAAACTAGAGGAACACCGCATTTATCCACCTTCACTCTTATCGGGCTTCTATTGTGAGTCAGCATGCGTGAATAATTGGCTGATAAGTCACCTATGGAACTACTTTTGGCTGAATGGATGACCAGGCCATAAAATGATGATTAGCCAAGACGTTGCTGCATGGAATAGTCTTGGCAATTTTGAAAGAGTGGGCATCTTCTGCTAGTCTTTCGCCGAAAGTGTATATCTCGTAGCATCACCTAGCCTTGGAAAGCTGTTACTGTATTGACCCTAATAAACGCCGCGGACGCTTAGAAAAATCATTTCACGGAGGGGACGCTTATTGTAGCCTAAGGCAGTTGAAACCCCGTTTCCGAAACGGGTAAAATGGGAAGCTAGGATTCATCAAATTTATGCTCTGGGACGTATTTGTAGACTATGACAGTCTTTCGAGATCTACAAAGCTGTAGTGCATTGCCGCTATCAAACTCCGCATCCTATAAACACTTCCACTAAACAAGATTGGTCCTAACCCAAATGGTCAAGGTAAACGGTGGGGTTAGGAAAATTGAACTAGACCGTATTTGTCCACCTTGGCTGAGTCGCTCTCGGCTCACGATCAAAGGGATGCCACCAAGCTGCTCTATTCATCGAGTCACGATCGAGGATAATTGGCTTCGCTCATGCGGATGTGATCAGCTGATTACAGTCTAGCTAGCAGACTGTACTTTTTTGGAGAGAGTTTTACGTAGTTTTTACTGTAATATTTGAAAAGAGGAGCGAAAACAAATATGAGTACAACTTTTAATTTTTCAAATCGGCCCAGGATAAGAAATTTTGCAAAAACAGCAACACTCACGATTACTTTTATTCATTCGGCGCGCACGAATACAAAATTATGGGACCCAAGTTATTTATATTTTGGAAAACGTGCATTGCAATATTCAAAATACGTTTATTATGAATCTTACAAGCTGTAAAACGACGTTGTTTAATTTCATTATGCTTATTCATTGTCTTCCGTCAAATCGGCAATTTCCGAGATGTGATCTGTGGCGTGCGCGTATGTGTACAAAACACGTGATAGTTATGTTCCTGAAGTACGAAAATTAAGAAACTTTAGCATGCCGTTATTATTGACAGGGACACGATAAAACAATTTTGGATTTTGACTGTAGTCTTGATACAGCGAGCTGGCTGACCACTGCGTCAGTGTGTCCGTAAGACCCAGAAATTTCACACAGCCCGGGTAGTTCACCTCGTCCCCAACATGTAGATCGAGCCTTGGACTATTAAAATACTCCACGGTAGAGCTAACGACCGTCGGCCTGCGCAAACAAAATCTGTGAGTTAACCAGCACTCACCTTGCACGTTGCAGCCGTTCAAGTGAAAAACAATCTAGTAATTAAACGCCATTTTCTTGCATAATCCTCCGCCTTTTGTAACAAAAAGTCTGTCGTCGATGACCCGCACACGCACGCTCACCCACTCTCATACCCAGACGAACTTCAAAACAAACGTCACGCGACAACAACATGTGTGTTCATCCAGAGATTTTTCTAGTGTTGTGGGGCACGATGAAGCACAGATTTGGACTTAATTGCAATTAATCTGGACTCCACATGAACTTTAAAAATTGTAAAACATAAGGAAGATTTCATGTAATTTGTTGAGTCGAAACTATATTTTTATTCAAGAGTTCAAGTTTTCCTATTGACGATCGCGATTCAGCGACGCATCAGTCGGCAAGTTTTCGCCCTGTGACTGAGCACAATTTTTTGAAAAATTATCGTAATTTAACAACGGAAGTTGATAGCAATGCACCACAATTTTGTAGAAAGACTGTCATAGGCTACAAATACGTCACAGAGCGTAAATTTGATGAAACCTAGCTTCCGATTTTACCCGTGTGGGAAACCGGGCTTCAACTGCCGTAGGCTACAATGAGCGTACCCTCCCCGTGAAATGAATTTTTCTAAGCGTTTATTAGAGCCAATACAGTATACAGCTTTCACCAAGGATATAGGTGATGTTACGACATTATTCTGTGTTGCATTAGTAACTGGTCTTGACTAATTATCATTTTATGGCCTGGTTATCCATTCAGCCAAAAGTAGTTCCAGAGGTGGCTTATCAGCCAATTATTCACGCATGCTGACTCACAATAGAAGCCTGATAAGAGTGAAGGTGGATAAATGCGGTGTTCCTACAGTTTCTTGTGGTAGTGGATGTGTTCACGACATGGTAGGCTCACTACAATAAGCGTCCCCTCCCCGTGAAATGAATGTTTCTAAGCGTTTATTAGAGCCACTACAGTATACAGCTTTCCACCAAGGCTAGGTGATGCTACGACATTATTTTTTGTTGCATTAGTAACTGGTGTTGGCTAATTATCATTTATGGCATGGTCATCCATTCAGCCAAAAGTAGTTCCATAGGTGGCTTATCAGCCAATTATTCACGCATGCTGACTCCCAATGGAAGCCTGATAAGAGTGAAGGTGTATAAATGCGGTGTTCCTACAGTTTATTGTGGTAGTGGATGTGTTCACGACATGCGTTGTTAAATTATGATCATTTTTCAAAATAATGTGCTGAAATCCCAGGGCGAAAACTTGCCGACTGATACGTCCCTGAATCGCGATCGTCGATTAGTTAAACTTGAATAAAAATGCAGTTTCGACTCAACAAATTACCTGAAATCCTCCTTATGTTTTACAATTTTTTAAGTTCATGTGGAGTCCAGATTAATTGCGATTAAGTCCAAATCTGTACTACTGACATCGTACCCCACAACACGAGAAAAATCTCTGGATGAACACACATGTTGTTGTCACGTGACGTTTGTTTTGAAGTTCGGCTGCGTATAAGAGTGAGTGAGCGAGCGCGTGCGGGTCATCGACAACAGACTTTGTTACTAGGGAGGACCCATATCTCGGGAATTGGATTGATGGAGGTTCAAATTTAATTGTAACAGCCACCGTTATTTTTAGTCTGTGTACGCCTCGTTTAAAATTATGCTTGTTTTATTCAACCCATATCGTGTATTCAATTAAGCATGTTGAATTTGAATATTGTATTATTAATTGAAGTTAGTTGCAACAACTAACCAGCATTAACATGACGTGGATGCCAATGCTTAGTTCATTATTGATGAAGGAAACCCAATAGTGTTACTTCATTTGTGAGACTTTGGTATTAAAATCGGGGTCCCGTATATGATATCTCACCTACAATTAGGTTACTGATACATGTAAATAAAACAGAACATGATCAAACTGCAGACATATAGTCTAGTACTTACTATAATCTACAAAGACGACACATATCCCTTTTCACGACTTACGTTATAAGGTGACTTCGCTTATTCAAATTCTGGGAGGATGTTTTATCCAATATCTTGCGATCCTTTATCCTTAAAACTGTTTGATTTCAGAGAAGGTCAAAAGATTTTGATTTATCATTTCTTACATTTAACATTTCGTCCGCCAAGAGAAGTGGATTTTTCACATTTCAATTTATTTTACCATTCAGCCGTCTCAGTTGACCTTTAGTTTGACCCCGCATCCATAAATAATAACCAAAATTGACCATACATATACAGTGTACGTTCCACATAACATTAGAAACGATACATCGCCGAATGCTTAATTTAAGCCATCTTGTTCCGAACACAGGCGCTTGGGTTTATCGCAAATGACGTCACTCAATAATATATATAAGAAAACATAAAGGTTGGACACTTAAACTTTGCCAAGCCGAGGCTCCCAACTTCAACCGTCCAAAACCCAAATAAAATCCGCGTGCACCTCCCTCAGTCTGGTGTTGCATAAACCTTCGAAGCCTTATCTTTCCTAGATCCCATTAACTGTCTTCGTGAGTGGTGAATTGGCGATGGAATTTCCAAAACAATCTCAAAACTCTGAATTCAAGCACAGGCGCTTGGGTTTATCGCAAATGACGTCACTCAATAATATATATAAGAAAACATAAAGGTTGGACACTCGAAATCTGTTTGCTCAGAATTTTCTACTCAAATGTGCATGGAACTCCATCTTGACATCACGCACTTTTTTGATTGAAGCACAACACACACTCGGCCAGGAAACGCAGTCCGTGCAAGTATTACAATGCGCGTGGCCGACGAGTTAACTCGATGCTTTTGGCCAAAAGTAAAACCTTCATAAGAAATCACAGTACACAAAAAACTTCGCATATCAATACAGTATCAGGATAATTTATATTTGACACAAATATGTGAGTAATTACATTTATTTGGCAATAAAGTGCTCTCTGCTTCTCATGATCAAGTAGTCGATGGATTGACGGCGAAAGCCGCGCGAAATTAGACTTTCGTATTTGGCTCGGGAGCGTCCGTCAAAACCCGGATGTGCGAAGACCGTCTGCCATGACATCACGGAATTAGGTCCTTGAATTTGTGATTTTGGCATTCTTTTGGCATTTTTGTCGCCAAATCACCACTCGAAGGCAATTTGAAGAGATCAAATGAAAGAAGGTATTCTAAGAGTTGTTCGATGCTAGTTTCGTGGAGTTCCATGCACATTTGAGTAGAAAATTTTTAGGAAACAGATTTCGAGTGTCCAACCTTTATGTTTTCTTATTATATATTATTGAGTGACGTCATTTGCGATAAACCCAAGCGCCTGTGGTTCAGAAGATGGAAATCGGGCGAAATTCAAGATGGCGGATGCCGCCATCGTGACTTATAAAAATGCTCAATGTTTCGTAAAGTGCAACCAAGTTAATTTTCTTGCTCTTAACAAATTAAATAAATTTACAAAACCAAAACTTTACATTAAATAACATTGCAGGGTTATCTTTTTGACAACTAGACCAGATTTAGTAGGTAAACTTAAAGATACCAAACCCGGTTTGGCCTATTAACAGATACTAAAAACGATTTTCCCATCCGGCAATTACACTCCAACAAAATAATGCTATACAACCCTTGACAACTCTAAAAAGTTTGGACGAGCATTTGAAAACTTGTCAAAGTTTGCCGTCAAGCGTGACCTACGCTTCTAGCGAATTACTTGGCAACTATTAGAAAAGACCAAGGGCCATAATGTTCATGTGTGAGAAGGGTGTGAGTTTTATTTGGCTCATTGACTGGCATTCCAGTCGCTGTTAATTATAATATGTCATTGGGTCAAAATGTGAGGTTACAACATGGCAGACGATTTGATTCGTTATTGTTCGAGGAAAGTAAAAGGAGGCAAAATATATAGCCGAAAAAATTTTGTCAAGGGAATTCCATTAGTATTCGCTTTGCACTCAGCCACTTCGTTTTTACCTAAAATAGCAATGTGCTCTTGAACTTTAACATTCACTTAGCTTCTTGGCTTGCATTCGGATCACTTCTTGATGTCATAAAAGGTAAAAAAAACTCTGGGTAGAGGATGGCAGACAATTTAATTCGTCGTTGTTAGACAAAGGTAGAAAGGGCCGAAATATAACGGTAAGTCTGTTTGCGGTCCTTTAAATATATCAAGAATGTTCGAGTTGGCTAGCACTAGAACAATAATCAAGTACTGTTCTCTCATTCTTTTGATTTATATCCGTTTCACAAGCGTTTGGATGGCCTTTTGAAGCTCTGTTTCAGATCTGGGTATGGGCTCAGTTGTAGACCTTCAGCTCTGGTTCAAAGTTGAGTGTTGGCTTGACCAAATTTTGACTGCACACTCAGTAGTCCCATTAACGTCACACAATCAGTGTCCTCAATGAGGTGTGAATACAACGCGCTACGTTAAACAGAATCACTCACGCTTATTCCGCAGAAGTTCGCCAGTATCAGGAAGACCAATGATGCGTTACGCTAAATGTTATTACTGGTCAGCGGCCGAAACTTGAAAAGGCTTCTAAATAAACTGTTTATGTCATACTCAGTGCTGTAGTGGTAAACTTAGAGGTCAGTAGGCGCTGAAAGTCCCCCCCGTATCACCTTGAGCAATGAACGTAAAATTCTGTGCTATAGGCGCTACGTGCGCCTACGCCCCACAACAGCACTGGTCAAACTCATGGTCATTACAGCGTTCTGTCGTTCAGCAACTTTTCCAGACGTGAGGTGTGCTGAACGCGCGATAACATCTAGCTGTTTTGTTAACTTCCCAGCTCAGTCTTTTGTCTCGTATGATAGTAAGCAGGCCAATTATCTCCCAGGCTTCAAATGAAACGTATGGTGGTTGCACGCTAATACCGAACGCGTAAGAAAACAGTCAAACCCAGTGCGTTGGTAATAAGTTTGGAAAGAATAGATTGTCTTAACTTCTGTTGTAGTTGGGCGATTTTGGCGATTCAGAAACGGAACATGATCAGCATTTGACGAGGAATTCAGAAATGTTATTGGTTTAAGCTCAAATAATGTTATAACTTAACTTTCATTTTTATCAGCCCAGCCCAGTCAGGCGATACTATCTGATCCAGAAAGTTAGTCAAAATTAAGTAAAAAATTCCGCCAAATCATCAGTCAAACCCACTTAAGACAAATTTAAGTTTTGTCTTAAAGAGGCATGGACTGCAAAAGCTTTAAAAAATATCTTTTGAACAATTCCTCACGAAAGAACCTCTCGCAACGTAACGCACTGTCCCCTGTGAAAAAATCACAAAATTCACGATTTTTGAAATTTCTGCAAAGGAAAAACTCTGTGGTTACCACAGACTTTCTAATCTCCCTCCCACTAATGATAAATGCATGCATGCGCTCACCTTCAGTTTGTTGAAGTTGCTTGAGGTCAAAGGGCACATTTCCATGTAAGGGAAACGTGCTACGTCTATGTCTTGCCATAATAAGTAAAGAGACGTGCTTTGCCTTACGGGAGAAAAATTAACCAAGTGGCAAGCAGTTGACAGAGTTTTATTTTGGAATTTGAAACTAAAAGAAAACGCTTTGATATGTACAGAAATTAAAAATCGTGACCAACAAACCCTAAAAATACGTGGTGGGCAGGTTGAATTTTATTTCAGTGGCAGAGTACGACTTTCAATATTGCAATTTCGTCTGTTGATCGCGTTCCAGGACTCTTTAAAAAATTACCGGAATTTAAGATTTGTCTTAGCTGAGTCATTTTTCTTGGAAAGGGCCCCAGTACTTAATTTTTATTACAGGCAACGCTACGTTGGAGGTTTTAAGTTCGTTTAGATTCCCCGCAGTGAGTTATTTCAGTCATGCGAAATTCGGGGAAATGGAAAGGTTCTTTTGTATTTCACCCTTAGATAACTCAGTTATTGTACGGTCGTATCATGACGTATGTGTGATCAATATGTAAACACCTCATCATTATGCAACGAATTTTCCGCCAAACTCAAATTTAGCGTATATTGAAGTATTTAGTCGTTGAGGCACCACGACGTGCAGGTAATCGCCTAAATTGAATCTCCCGTTCATTTCATTCAAAGTGCGTCTTAAATCTTCGAGCTTTTACTGTTCAAAATAATATTTTCGTTCTCATGCTGCACTCTAACTTCGTTTTTTGCTTTCCACTTCTCGCTTCTAATTTTGTCAAACACTGCTACTGTCCAAAATAATGTATGATATGTTATTCTTATAGATCAAGAGCTAGTTCCAACAAAAGTGACTTAGTTAAGACATATCGTGCGTGTAAATTTTAGTGAATTTTAAAATAAAAGTTAATTTTGCATAAAAACCCTTTCAAGAAAGAGTTCTTGAGTTTGACTTTATTAGTGTTTGACATAAGTTTTGTATTAATTTTGACTAACCTACCGAATGTGGAAGTTTCAAAGTTTGGAAGTAAAAACAAATCTTAAACTTAAGTCAGTTTCTTGGAACAGGCCCCAACTCTCCCGCATGCTGAGAGTATTTGCGCGCACCAGGTACAAGAAATAAAAAGTAAGACATTCGCCTCAGTTTCCGCTTCGCTTGGCAAAATTCCCACGATTCATTATGCCGCAGATGTCATCTATATGGACTGGAATCACGGATTGCGTAGATTTCCACCCATAGAAATAGCCTGATATGACATGCCCGCATTTTGATTTTTTTTCATTGAATAACGGGCATCAACTGGTTCTCAAAATATGGATACGATGTATCTATTTTATTGCATTCTTGTTGAAGAGTGCGGAACCTTGTATCGCTAGTCAAACGCCGTTGCACTGTAAAACATCATCTGCACACAGTTACAATTCAAATAAAATTAGAAAATGTAATAGACACTTTGATCTGACACCTAAATCCACGACAGATAATAATGGAACAAAAGTCTTCGAGGAATACATCTTACAGACCAACTGATAAAGCCTAAATGAAGAGAAAGCGACCGCCGGACGCTGTAGTAGCCTTGGGGGGACTATAGCAAACACGGGAACCTAGTTTACAGCATAATTACAATGAGAAACATGCGACGTTCACAGAATGAAACGTAATTGTAGTACAACATATTTAATTGAATGTCTTCATACATGTAAGGCTAAGAAAACAATAGGCTGAGAACCAAACTCTGTCCCATCGCCATCTACCGGCCATCACACGTCGCAACGTCAATATAGTTTCTATTGTCCAATAGTTGAAAATCAGTAATAGAACTACTAGTTTGTTCGAACTGAGTTGTATCCCCAGCTATAAAGTTTTGTATTAATGGTGAAATATGAGCTGTATGCCCGGCAGGACAGTTCCTCGAGAAACACCTTTCAGGAGTTGAACCCCATCTTTTCGCACACCCTCCTCGAACCCTCGTTTGTAGATAAAACTCCAAGCCACAGTCCTTCAAATCCATCCTGATTGCCATACTCGAGGGCTGTTGTCATCAATCTTTGAGCAATTCATTGCCTCCTAAATTGTTTCAATACGCCGATGGGAGCCAGGGAGGGAGGGAGGGATCAAAGCGTATTTGTGCACGCCATTGGACTAGAAATGATGCACTCATATTCAAGGGCTTGGGTGAACATGCTGGATGAGATAACTGTGGTCGTAAATCAACCGTTGACACGCTTGTTTAGCGCACTAGCTTCAAAGTAAAAACACGAACAATAAAAGACCAAACATGGCTGTTTTTAAAACTGAAATTATTAGCCGACTTGGAATTTCTAAAGTCGAGGCCTTATAAGAGAAATTAGCGAAACATTTTTTCATCGTCTCGAATAAGCAACGATCATTGACTTGTGAATCGATTATGCATGGTCGGTGCACCATAGGGGGCTGAGGGCTATAGCCCCCGCGTTTTTTCAGTGCTGTACCGGATATGGACTCTGGCTTAGGCTAACTTGGGCGTTGTGACCTTAACAACACGCCAAATGTAAACGTAGCATTTGTCTCATGGTGAACCTTCCGGAGTCGTTAGCTGTTCCCTTCCGGCGAAAGTTTACGCAGGCAATGTAACCGTAGCTCACGACAACCTTACCAACGTAGATCGAACTGACCGACATTGAAGTGGTTGTGCGGCAATACACGTATACGGTCTGTGGTGAATGGAGTGGGCGTGAAATAGTGCACAAGTTTTCATTTTATTCATCATACAGACTTCTACACGGAATCGAATGGGCTCTGTGAAGTCCGGCTGGATTTCAGTTAAAACTCAATGAGAACTGTACAGTGCCTTCCCCGAAAGCGCACCGGTACGCAATAAAAAGAAATCAGCTCATCGCATCAGCGGTATAGGATATTGTGAACAAATACTCGGGTGTGTATTCTATAAACTTGCTTACATGCCTGAAATACTTCCAAATCAGTCGTTGGAGTTAGGTCGGTGAAAAGGTCTTCTACTAATCTGCTTTTGGCGAACCAATTCATTTTGGTGGAACCTATGCCATCGAAAACTATACTTCCACCCCTTAGTCGAAGAAGCTGAATCTAACCTGAAATACAACCATTTATTGAGCTTTGTCAATACGCAAACAGAAGCGAATCCACTGAGAAATAACGGGATGGTACTTGTTGCTAAGGCCGGTACTTGTTGCTGAGGTCGGTACTTGTTGCTAAGGTCGGTACTTTTAATTGTTGCCGAGGTCAGTATTCGTTAAAAGCTTTAAGGATTTGCACCTTCATTTTTACGGTTCTTGCAAGGCAATCAGGAACAGTTTGTTTAGCCAACAATTATTGTCTTCGGAGTAGAAATTTTGGCCTATTACCTCGGGTGTTTTACAAACACTTTACAAATATGTTGATTCTAACTCTAAGTAGCAATGCACCTGCCTTATGAACTCGAAGACTTGCCCAGTCTTCAACTTTGACACTCTTGAAATTAGTCGACGAACCTGTCTGAAGCTGTAACATGTCCGCGGAGGATAGGGTGGTACGGGCGCGTGCTCGCTCATGAATTGTATACATAGTTGCCGTTTTTCCTGGTGGCTTTAAAGTGTACACAACATGACTCTAGTACCTCAAAATAAATTTTATTATTATATCTTACTTGATTCCAGTGCCTTTAGTGCACAGCTCATAAAGAAACACGCAAAAATTGAAAAAAATAATAATTATGTACAACGTCATGGGTTGAACCCAGGTCGTTCGCCATACCGTTCGGATCAGAGACAAAGTGTATAGAGTGAAGAGAATGCAAAGTACATTGAGCGTCGAGAAGGTTCGTAGAGGGATCAAAAGATGTGTTTCCGGAGGCTGCAACAACAGCAGCCAGGCGGAAAACGTCTCGGTGTTCCGAAGGACACCAAAGTTGCGCAGAAGTGGCATGACTTCGTGCGCCGAACGAGAGTGTGGGACGTCATCGTGGACCAAGCGATTCGGTCCGGGGCCACTCTGTGTTCTGCTCACTTTGAGGACTCGTGTTTCGACTCCAGTCACAGGAGACGATGAAGGCCTGGTTCAATAAAGGACAATATTTATCATTCAGAAACATCAGCTCTTAATTCAGGATCGTCTGTTGGATGACTGGGTTGACTCGCCGAGCCCGAGGCCGCTTCTCTCGCGGGAGGATCCAGTTCATAAGGCTCAAAGTAGAAAAGTACGCAGCCGGAAGCACATTAAACTTGTTCTCGCTTTCGTGCAACCCCATTTCCTCATCCTGGCCACCATTCTCATACGTTTCTTCATAGTATTCGTTCAATTCTTGCTCATAATCGTCGTCACTTTCAAATTCCCTGGTCTCCGCCATTGTTCAATGCTAGTCACTGATCTCTTGTGTTCAACCCATGACGTCACATGGCGGGAAATGTGAAAATTGGCAAAATTGAAAGAAAAATCAAAATTTTGAGCTAATTACACAAAATAAACATGGGTTTACCTAAATTTTACGTCATACATTTAGTCTGTGGCCACCGTAATTCAAAATGTGCAAAAATGCATGGTGTGTACTGTTTAAGACCAGCCGGTCCCAATTGTCTAAGAAGAGGTTCCATTCTGGGAGAAAGAATTTTGCAGTCACTAATGGCGACAATTGAACTCGAATCAACTACCACGACCGTTAAAAATCCCAGTAGGCTACCTATGCTTTTAAAAGAATGATCCTAATAGAATGTCTTGGACAGCAAAAAATCTACCTAGTCAGAATGAAAATCCCTAATGGATTGAAATTCTCAGTCATAGTGGATTTACAACTTTAACATGACTTTTTTGAGGTCATTTTGTAGTTAACAAGCAGAGGAAAAATTAGCATGAGACCAGTACAATTTATTATTAATATTAAAACATTTTGGTGAGTGAAATGGCCGAATGACCAGAGCATGATTTGAGGCCACTGGTCTGATATAGTGGTCCCGGACTTAGAGAACCAGGCAATCACAGAATAACGGGCCGGTTAGTTAGTGGATGAACTGCATGGTTCTCTATAAAATCCAACTATATAGTGCCTGATTTGAGACCCTAAATGCATGAAAAGCCTTGGACATCATACCCAGCATTGTCAAACCTTTTCGGAGTGGCCGTGCTGATAAATGTATCAAAAGTGGAATAAGTAGATCCCTCTTGAAAATGGCTGCCAGGAACCTGAGTTTCATTGAGTTACGTCAGTGTCCATTACTCAGTGTAAACTGGTTCGAGGCAGCCATTTTCAAGAGGGATCCCTTTACTTCCCTTTTACCCCCTTATTGCCAAAAAGGCTGAAAAACATATACATGTACACTAGGCCTAACTGTGTAACGTGCATTATGCACCGGAATCCCGAAACATGAGTACCCTCTAGATAATCTCCTACATATTTTAATTATCTAGCCCGATACTCCGATTAATTAACAATGTCTAATCAACATCGACTGGTTACATAAGTCGTCATTTCTGACTTTTGACTCTTTTGTGTCAAGCAATGAGTTTACAGACTTGAAATGCAAAATAGTAAATTAATTAAGATTGCTAAGATGCAGTAGGTTTGACTTTCAGATAATTTAGACTGCTACAACTTGACCACAAGCACTTATTTCAATTTTTCTATAACGTAACTTTCAAAATCAAAAGTAATATACGTGCACTGGAGAGCTATGTTCAGAAAGATCGAGCTAAGTGTTCTTCAGAACAGAACGTTGAGCGTTTTCTAAAATTACTTATCTGGGATTATCATAACCTTGAAACACTGTTCAATTAATGCAAGGTTGTTCACCTTTCAAAAGCACGCTGAAGAGTTTGACCCTGAATTAAGTCTAAATCCTGTAATTTTAGGCACAAGGCACCATCCAGGTACAGCTCTAGTGACTCTGAGATTTAGGAGTCCATTTCCCCTCCATGGAAATCCCAACCTGTGAGGTACCAGCGTCCAGCAAGTCCAAACATGCCTTCATCCTTCGCAGCACTTCCGTTGCCTCCATCAGAGATGTCTATCTCCCTAAACCACTCGAGACCCACTACACTAGGTTCAGATGTAAACATGGTTGAGCTACGAAGCAGTTAAAGTGGCAGACCTATTTCTGGTGGGTTTCCTTTTACTCGGCGTTTGTAAGATCTTACATTTGTGAAGTGCAACTTATGGCTATGAAACAAATAAAAATATGAGTGATTAAATACATACTGAGCCCTACGTCGCCTATATATCCAGAAAGTGGTCTCTGTCTGCGAGAAATAGACATGTCTAGAATATTAAACTTTTTAAAACGCAAGTTTATTCCATTGTAAAAACGATCCCACTCAGTGGCAATGTCAGTTGTTTTCAAAGCATCAAATGGCGACATAAGGCAAGATCTCAGCTTATTGTTATCAGTGATTGAAGTGGAGCTCATAGGTACTTTTCTAGCTTATAGTCGTTCTTATATATGTTAGTTTGAAGTTTGCCATTTTTGACCTGGCGATCTGAACTCGGTACGCTCTTACAAAAGTAGTAGGCCTACAGTAGTAGGTTAAAGCTCGTGTAGCAACATTTTAAGAATTCAACTTAGTGTAGTTTTTGAAAAAATTGCTTCTAGGTGTACTCAAAATGTTCATTGTCATTGCTCACCGACATTTGACAGAATTTTTGAAGACAGGAAAAGCATGTCACATCATTTGCTACAAAACATTACATTGTTTGCTATAGAACATGAGAGTTGTTATGTTTATAATTTAACTTGTAGGCTTTGAGAGAGAAAGTATTAATACTCTGTCACAGATCCAGGTGAACGTGCAGCAGCTTGTTCATGACTTCGCAATTCAGAAGAAACTCATAAACTTACAGCAAGCTTCTTTTGCTGGTGACGACACCGCTACATCATTGCCCAGTTTCCCCTAAAAGCTACGGCTGAGGTCGACCAGCTGCAGGAAATTCTGAGTCAAGATTCCTCACTGAAGAATAAGCTGGTAAGACAGTTTCTGTTAAAATAAATCTATAATTTTACTAATGCAAAATGACCACTTGGTCATCATGATGCCAGTTACATGTATCTCTGGCTTGTGGTCAGTGTGTCATTTTTGTAATTTTTTTGTCATTGCAATCTAAAAAAGTTTGGTTATTGTATGGATACCATTGTTCAGCTGTGAAATTACCTTTCATTTTTTGCTGAATTTTGCTAAAAAATACCTGACCACGTGACCCATTTAATGACAGAACAATATAAAGTCTAGAATAAAATTCTATGGTCTTTCTCGTTTCAGAAAATTAATTTGTCTAAATCCAAATTTTCCCGGAACAGGACGTTAAGTCACATGAACTTTCCTCTGTTTTTTACTGGTTAAGTCAATGTAAAATTGTTGTCTTTTATTGCCATGCATTCGAGTCATTGGCAAGCTTCCAATCTGATACATGATGTGAACATTTTGTAGGAGATTCTGGTTTAAATTTGTAAAACGTTGGTGTATATGAAATCAAACCATGCATGACTTTGATGAGAGTGTCCGAGTCACATTTTGAAATCTAATCTTAGAAGCCACAGTCTGACGGAAACTCAACCACATGCAAACCAAGTCCTATTCAGGTCCGCTAGTGGCTCGATCTGTCCTCAGTGTCAAAATGTAAAAACTGTTAACAGCTTGAAGATCTTTCAGGAAATATTCAACACAATTTCAAACAGGAACTTACATGTGTTTCAAATAAATGGTTAAGTAGAAGACAGCACTATACGTTGACTTGAATATTAAAACATGGCAGTGAACTCATGTAACATAATATCTGATTTTGGGGAAAACCAGAATTTGGAAAACTTTTATTTTTTCCATTCATCTAAAAATTCATTTTAGATCCTATTATACCCAAACATCTAAAATCGAGGACTTTTCCTTTAAATGCAGGGATGGTTTTAGGGCTGCACCCGCATCATAAAAATTCTCGATGAGTTGGGGTTGCTCCACTTGGGCCAAGTGATGCATTGAATTGTGTCGCCTTAAAGGTTTTCAAACATGGCTCATAGATTTGAGGTCTTGTGCGTCACTTGACCCAAAGGCTTGTTTTACTAAAATGAAACGACTGTTTAAAAGGTAAATTTTTAGTGGCAATGCAAGGGGCCATATGTTTCAGATTTTTTATTTACCCTCAAGTATAACATAGATATCAGTTCGTTTATGATGGCCCATACCTCTGTTGTTTGAAATACCCAAGATGGCATTTACTCGACCATAGATCATTAATAATTGGACAAAATTCCATATGATAACTGGCCCATACACTAAAGCCAAGTTTTTGTTTGTTCGATAACGCAAATTAGTTTATTACCAGCATTGGCTCTCATGTTAACTATGATTGCAATTTAAACTGTGTTGATTTATGTTATTGGTAGTTTCATTGAATCTGCATTTATTTTGGGGGCCATTGTCAATCTACATATCGGAAATGCTGTGGAGGCAGAAAAACTTCTCGGAGTTTGGCTACGGGGTGTCCTTGACCGTGAAGGTGGCAGAAGGGAAGGGAGCTGGCCAACAGATTAGTCCAGCAACAGCAACAACAGGAAGAGGATAATGAAATGCAAACGGATTTAGATTAGATTTTTTTGAATGTTGATTATGAAATAGCCAGTACAATAAACGTAGAGACTCAGAAATATTAGAATTAGTGACAATAAGAACCATACCATATACATTCTTGTTGATATGGCAATAAATATGTACAGTAAAGTCATTTTTCATTGTTCATTGCCCGAACTTTTTCATTACGCACACCGAACATGGTGCAAAAAGGTAAAGACATTTTAGTGCCAAATAGCAGCATAAGGAGACGATGGATTACAATTTGTGTAGCAGCACAGTAGTAACTACTGCACATAGAATCTGGCCAAGAACCAGCAAACTGCCACAGAACAGTTTGACAGAATAGTACTTGCTTATATCAGCACTGAAAGTGTCACCGCTCACTGTTATGCCAATATTGGTCCAGCACTGCATAAACAAAATCATTTTAGGAAATTTACTGGACCAGTGGTGGCCCAGTACTGCATACGGTATTGGCTGATTAATGGCCCAGTAACGTATAAAGCTCACGGTTACAGCCGGCCCGTTACCATTCTGGTACTGGCCCATTACTATGTATAGGGTATAGGGCCATCATCTATTATAATGTACTGGGCCAGTACTGGGAGTAAGCCAGCCCAGTACTGGGAGTAAGCCAGCCCAGTACAGGGCCAATACCGGCCCGGCCCTAAATAGGGTACTGGCTTATTAATGGCCCAATACCGTATAAAACTGTTACAGCCCGTTACCGCCCCGGTATTGGCCCACTAGTCGACTGGCCCAGTATTGCATACGGTGAGGGCCAGTACGTTTGCCAGTGAGTGCAAGACGGTACTGTGCCAGTACTGGGACAGTATCGTGGACGGTAATGGGACAGTACTGGGCCAGTACTGCAATGTTGACAGGGAATAGTCTGCCCTGCCCCCCTCCCCAACAAAAAATCTTGGATCCGCCCCCGCCTGGACTGGGTCTGTCTCATTCAGAAGGCCTACATCAGAGATCGACGTGCTGCCGGCCTTCCGGTGACGATCAGAGATGATATCACCGTGAACGGTGACTGCGGCAGATTGTTTTTTTTTTTGAAATTTGAAACGAAAAGAAAATGCTTTGTCAAATTCATGAGCGATCGACTGAGGTTGAATTTAGTAATTTAGTCACGGCGTTGGCCACTGAGACGTCAGTTTTGAATGCATGGAATTTTAATTCAAAAAACTTGGTTAAGAAGAAAATCAGTTTTGGCTATTTGAAAAAAATAATTAAATTTTGATTACTTGTATAGTTTGAGAAAACCATGTTTTTGAAAAACAGTCAAAGAGGGCCCGCTAACCGGCTCAGGTAGATGAAAAACTAAATTTTTCTGTGAAAGAGTTAACCTCATTTTTGTAAGGGCCAGTGTTCTTCAAAGACATCAATGCCTTCATTGGCGGAAACCATGCAGGAAGGCATCACAGCTGGTAATGCCTAGTTCTGTTGACGAAACTGGACACGCGGGCGCCGCCGCGGGGCCTCGCCATAAAGGCATAGTCGCACAAGGGAATCACTCAACCGAGCTGCAGTGTGACACTTGTTTCGCTTGTGATATCTTATGAGTTCTTGTTTTCCTCGCAAAAAAATGATCTACGAAAGCACGGTAGGTCTCCAAATAAGTCGAATTCAGACCAGATCAAAGAGCTCACGCTTTCCCGTCACTTGGCTGTGTCTGTCATTGTCCGGGAACAACTTTGCTAAGGTAATATTGCCTTTGCACACTGGATACAAGTTGTGGCTCTCTGTAGCTTACAACTACAACAAAAATGTCTTCAAAAGGTATGTTTTTTGGGTACATGACGGAAAATTGTCTGCTTCGAAATCTTAACGCCACATGTAACATTCTGAATACTATTCGGTGAAAATTGGGGTTGATGTGCTTCCGGTCGGGTGAATCAAATCACAGGCGCTCGAATTTCCCGATCACTCACTCAGTCGGGTAAATTCGGACAAAACCTCGTAGCTCGACTTGCTTACCTACTACTGAAGGTTTATTTGTCAGCTAATAACATTAGACGAGTAATGGGATCTCCGCAAATCATTTGATAAACCAACCAATGAGATTCTTGGTGACTAGTTCACTTCCAATGCCTTCGAAATTTAAGAATAATAACAATGGTCAAAATTGGGGAAATTCGGACACAGGTGGGGAAAGTCGGACGGAGTGTCGGGGAAATTCGGACCAGTGAATTCTGAATGGGTAAAACTCGGACAAAATATATAACAGTAATTTATGATTTCAAAAAATGAATTTGGGTATTATTTTGCAGTCTTATCATCAGACGAATAATAAAATTTAAGAAGTCATCATGTCCTGGCCACACAAACAACGTAAAAGTACGTCTGCCCTTACCAATTTGTGTGCAGCCCACGTGGTAAACAGCACCATTGTTGTTGACAAATTAAGTTCTGGATTAACCTCTTAAAAGAGGAGGTCATCTAGGCTGGTCCATTTAGACAAAAATTACCTTAATGATCGACGATTTTCCCGATTGTACAGAAAGCAGTATAAGGAGAATAGGGGTGCCACCACTGGCCAAGATTCAAGTTTTCTAGATGGCATAGTCCTGAATATTTATAACAATGGGGGAGACGTGGCAATTTCGAGCTGTAAGCACAACTGTTCCCAAGTGAAGTTGGTCATTGATTCAGGCGGAAGGTTTTCATTTGCAAGGGTTGCTTCTTTTCGCTAGTCTTTTACTTTTTGTTTGACCTGATGTATTATGATTTGGAGCATTGTATCCCTGCCCCTCTTTGTTCAAGAAAGCGCCCTTATGGCAACTGGTACATTGCGATTTTCTAAATTTCTCCTTTGCAACTTTCGCATGCCCTCGCTTTATTTCCATGAGTGTTGGTATTTACAACTACAAGAAGGCATTGAGAATATTCAAGTGGCACTGCGCACAAGACATTGAAAGATAAGTTATGAATTTGGACAGGACAGTTGAATTTTGAGCTCAATGTTAATGTGCGCACCCAGCGTTTAAAATGGGGGGGGCTCGACTTTTTGATGATGTGGACCTTTTACTAACAAAAAGCGGGAGGACTAAATAAATGGGGTACCACGTTCAGAGCTCTGAATTGTGTGTTTGCGCCTATTTAAGGGAATTTTGTCACGTTTTTCGCGGACTTCTTGTTTCTTTGAGGCGGACCTATAAGCCCACTTCGCCAGATGGGGGGCGAAGCCCACCTGGGTGCGTGCATGATGTTTACCTTATACATTTCTGTCGCGAACACCATTCACAAATAGCGAAACGACTTGATTGTCATTTTGTCGTTCACTGGCATTTGGGGCCCATTTCAATAAGAATATAGCGCACTGCGTTTATTCACCTCAACAAGGTCTCATTCTCATTTGAGGCAGCCCAAATACCACGACAGGAACTCATGCAGTGGTCTGTAACTTAACACGAAACTTGTAATAAAGCTTACAGAAAACAACAACTTTGCATATAAGTACCTTTCTTTTTTTTCTTGCCGGTAGATCATCGCCCGATTGCTGTTTCCTTTTTCTTTCTTCCTTTCTATCGTTCTCTGCCTTTTCAGAGAGATACGTTTTGTTCTGACGTCTGGATGTGAAAATCTCTTGCTATGCTTTTAAGCTTTATTTGAGCTTTAACAATTCCCCCGAGACAATAAAAACAAGTATAATACAGCACTTTCTCACAAACCGAATATACCTAAGTTTCGCACTACGCCGTCTCTACGGTTACGCCTCCGTATTTCAATGTCCTAAGAGGCCTTTTGGCTTTTAAAAGGTTCATTGCAATTCATACACGTCTCTCACCGTCCATGTCAATACTGAACTGCAACGTGTATATATATCTTAAGTCATTATCACCCTGTTGTCGGACTGCAGTGACAGGTTTGTAATTACAGACCGCTCAATGAAATGGTTCAGTTCATTTCGTACGAGATCATGCTTTAATTTATCAACTGGCAGATAGATCATGTTTTGAGCGAAACTGGCACTGTACAGACACGTTTAGTATAATACATTAGAATAAAGTGGGTAAACCTAGAAACTTGTGCGTTACCTGTTGCAAATGGATTTCTGAAAACGGATCATCCGAACCCTAACTTAAAAACCATGGAAGTCCTTCAGCTTGCACACACAAATTGACATTTCTCAAGCTGAGACTGACTACTTTGCTACAAGTAATCAAAATGCCTCAAAGCACTGCTGCATGCCATCTCTACAGTACAGACCATGTGAAGAATGAACTGAGCTTTTCTTAATGTCTCTTTTTGTTGGGAAAATTGACAAAAAGTAATTAGCCGTTTGACCTAGATATGCGCATTGATAAGACATGGGCAATGTTTGCTATGTATCTGAAATCTTGTAAACAGGTCCTAAGGGTACTCCCCTTAAAAATAAGGGTGCTATGAGTTTGATGTATATTTTTGTGTTACAGCTTTTAACATGGATGAAGGGTACTTCTATGGAATGACAGTCGAACAAGAAAACTCTAATGATCTGAGCTGCGATGATGGAGGTAAGTGGGAATGTGGCAAATGTTCAGTGAACAGCTTGGATAAAGGTCCTGGCATAAAATGTAATGGAGGTGATCATATAGGCAGTGCGCATGACTGAAGCGTCAAACAAGAAGTGAGTGAAGACCAGGCTGGTCATGATGGAGTAATCTCCCCTGTGGGTAACAACATTTATTGTATGTAAAGAGTTAAACTGGGGTGTTTGATGGTTATAATCTTATTCATTTAAATGCTGCAACTACCGTAACTGAGGAAGCACTCGCAACAAACAATCCTACTATCGTGCAGCAGTTTAGGTGCAACATATGTGACAAGGTGTACAAGAAGAGGGGCCATCTGATAGCGCATTCACGAACACACACTGGCAAGAAACCATATAAATGCACTGTATGCGGGATATCTTTCAATGAAAAGAATAGTCTACATGTTTTTGCATTGACACATATGCACCAGTGGGAGACCGTACTGTTGTCCATCGTGTGGAAAGCCTTTTACCCTAAACCACAATCTAAAACGGCATACAAAAACACACTGGTGAGAGACCATACAACTGTGCCGTGTGTAGAAAGTCTTTTGTACCCAGATGTGGTCTTCAAAAGCACACAAGAACCCACGTTTGTTAAAATGCATACAGGTCCCCTGTGTGTAGAAAATCTAAATCTTTTCCCTGCAGCAGTTCTCTTTTAAGCCACACGTGTGCTTTTTGTGGAAAGTCTTTTTAGCACAAATGTCAGCTTGTCACTCATACCAGAACACACCCTGGCCAGAGACCGTACAATTGCTCTTAGTGGAGGAAGTCTTTCACTCAAAATAAAACTGTTCTTAATCATATGCGAATGCACACTTACGAGAGACCATACTGCTGTTCTGTTTGTGGAAACTCATTTAGATGAAGCAGCACTCTGCTTACGCACATAAGAAGACACACTGGCGATGGGCCATGTGGTTGTGTTGTGTGTGGGAAGACTTAGACAAAGGAATGCTCTAGTGAGCCATATACAACTCACACTTCTGAGAAACCATACAATTGTTTGATATGTGGAAAGTCCTTTGCACAAACTAGTGATCTTGTACAGCACAGGAGGATGCACACTGGCGAGAAACCATACAGCCGTGCAGTTTTTCTAAAGCAGTTTGTAGCCAAATGGAATTTGCTTTGGCATGAATGAACACACACGGATGAGAAACGTTACAGCTGCAGCATGTGTGGAAAGACATTTAGAAGAAATCGTACTTTTCTTGAGCACACAAGAGCGCACACAGGCGAAAGACCGCACATCTGAAGTGTTTGCGGGAAATCCTGAGAAAAAGTGCTCTACTTGCACACACAAAAAGACACACTATCACAAGACAAATAAGATTATACTGAGTGTGCATCAGTCTAATCTATAAATCTGGCTGTATAGGACATCTTTTGCATGCATTTAGGCCATTATGACTTGATGTAAAGTTGTACTTATATTTGGAACGAGGCACTTGCGCCTATAGGCGAAACACTTGAGCAAAAACAAATTAAGAAGCAAGTTTTTAACACACTGTGTGAAAGATTGCCTTGTCTTCACCTATGTGTGAAAAGTATTTAGAACGAACATGAGGTAAGACACAATAATTTGAAAGTCCAAATAATCCTGGCATGTTCCGTTGAAGGAACTCAAATATACTGAAAACCATGCAAATAAACTTTCTTTTCTCATGTTTTCTTGTACTTTGTGTTTAGAAAGAAGTTTATTTTAGTAAGTTGACATACATAATTCAGAAATCAATGGCAAAACACGGTACGGTAAGTTCTCACAGCTGTGTTGGTGTGTTTTTGTATTAACTTGTGGTTAACCTTTTCCGCAGGATTATTTGGTACACTCGGTATTTCATTTTAACACTCCAATTAGGCAGTTGGTCATGGCAAAGCACAAAAACGTGTCAGTGATCGCCACTTTGCTAACATCAGGGTGACTACTGCTTAGTGTTCTTGGTCTCACAAACTTTGGAGCTGTGATAAACATGTTTGGCGATATAGCTGAGACCAGTCCATTTTTTCTCATAATACATTGTATTCACTTGATGATCTACTATCTTGTCTGTCAGAGATTGTAGTTCAAGCTCACTTAATATAAAGTCATATTTGCATTTATGCTGAAGCTTATTTTGGTAAGTTGACATACGTAATTCAGAAATCAATGGCAAAATACTGTAGGGTAACTTATCACAGTTGTGTTGGATTGTTTTCGTCTTAACTCGTGGTTACCATTTCCTCAGAATTATTTTGTTACTATTTCATTTTGTTTTAATGGTACAATTAAGACACTTAAACATGGCAAAGCCCAAAATCGTATCTGCGATCGTCACTTCGCTAACACCAGGTTGGTGACTGCTTAGTGTTCTTGGTCTCACAAACTATGTCTTTGCAGCTGTGAGAAAGTTGCAGGGAGATATAGCCGAGACCAGTCCATTTACCACTCAATACATGAAATGCCCTCCATAATCAACTCTCCTGTCTGTCAGAGATTGTAGTTCAAGTTCATTTAATATAAAGTCATATTTGAGCATAAGTGGTACGAACAACATTACATTGTGTTCTGAAGTGTTGAATGTGCTTCTTTATATTTTAATTGTAAAAAATACCATCGTAATCCAGCTGCACAAAAATGCGATAACTGATATTTTTCCAAATGTTCACATTTAGACCGAGTCTTATTACAAATAATCAAAATTCCTTAAAGCGCTGCTTTATGGTATCAGTACAATGCAGACCATGCCAAGACAAAAATGGGTTTTGGCTTAAAGTCTATTTTCATAAGAACTAATTGGCTTTCACGGTAGTCCATATTTAGTCCAGTCATTCTAGGGCTCCAGAGGGCCCAACCTAGATAAAATTGCAACAGAAGGTTTTTTTTGCATAAATGGCGTCTTCAAACATCCCTTGGTGTCAGAAAAAAAATCTACCGAAATCGGAGTGGCGGAAGTCGGTTTTTCAAGATGGCGGACAAAATGGCTGACAAAACCGGTGGTTACTGTTTTCTGGCATGTTACTCTTATGTAACAGCTAAAAATAAAACAATAAAGTTTGTCATTGATTATATACTTTTCATAACAGTTATACCAATCAAAAGATGCCAATTTTCCGTAAAATAAAACCAATATGGCCGACAAAATGGCGGCCGAAACGGCAATTTTGTACATGTTGCAAGATTTCTTTTTATATTTTGCCCTGAAAATGGCAAAAGTTTTATTCTTTTGTAAGTTAGACAATTGAAAATATCTGGACCTTACAATTGGTCACTGGTTTGCGAGAAAAAATTCAAGATGGCTGACAAAATGGCCACCAAAATGGCTGCCAATTCACAAACCCTAATTTACCGCATTTACGTTCTGCAAACTTTGTTTGTAACCTGATACGCATTTACACAAAAACATTTTACAATCTACAGTCAGGGTTAATGAGTTGATTGTTTCTATAATTTGTTTTTAAGATTTATATACTAAATGTGGAATTTTAATCACATTTAAGATTACATAACATAAAAGTTGGGTGTGTTTTTCAGAAAAGGCTTTAGTTAAATTTTCATTATAAATTTCACAAACTCAATTATTTTTCTGTAAAATATATTCATTTGAGGTATCAAAAATAACATTTGTTAGAAAAATATGTTATTCTGGTGGAGTTATTGGCTTATTCATTATACAAACCCTTAATAAAATTGGGCAGGAAGTGGCTTTTTTCTCTGCTATTGGAGATATTATTAGTTGTTCCCAAGCATCGATTTCGTCTGCTGCTGGCATGTATTGAGAATTGGCTGCTGATTTCACCTGAATTTGATGAAAAGCAAATAGGATTGTGTAACAAAAAGTTATTGATTAAATTTTAATTGTTAGGACCCACAATTTGTTTAATATGCATGCTTTTTATGAACATAGGTAATTGATTTTAGCGGAAATTAGTGCCTGCAAACAAAACGATAGTGATCTGCAGTCACTTGTTCTTAGCCAGGCTTGGAAGATTTCATACTGAAACGAGCTTTCTGGAATGTATTGGATACATAATGTCAAGCACAGAGCTTCAAGGAGTTCTTGAGACGGTGTATGCATCAAACAGTGTGATCCTTATGTTAAATGGAAAAAGTGTGGATAGAGCAGTGAGGGGCCATATGATGGTAGACTCAGCACTGAATGCTATCATAAAAGCCAGAGCATTCAACATCCCACTTCCAAATATTGACAGATCAAGTAACGCCAATCCAAAACCAATGAAGAAAGAAATCCAGGTTCTTCAGAAATTCCAGGAGTCCGGAAAGTCACCAACACAGAACACACAGATTACATACCAAGAGGTGGAGCAGTTCAATGCTTGTACACAAATTTTGGCTCGTCAGAATATGGAGACAGATTCTTCAGACATCCTAACTGATCACATAACTAGATGTATACTCTGGGGCATGCCATGCCCAGCCAGTGTCTTCCGATTCTGAACCTTGGATTACAGTGGAATGCCCTCACGAGAGCTCACTTCTGGTTTCCGACCTACTGCCATTGGTATATTCAAACAGGTCTTAATCAGAGTATAGGTCTTCAGAATTCACAGTGGCAGAGAATAGTTCGTCAGAAGAATCAATGGCCAATGAAATTCTTCATGATGATTTGAGAGCTGGTCTGAAGCGGTATGATGATCTTATTGCTGGCATGACGTCTGTTTCCGACGACGTATGCTCGTCGGAGTGTCTTGTGGGTATTCATAAAAATTCAAAGCACATAAATCAGACTTGTCCATGCAAAGTCCAATCATTAGTCTTTGACTACAGTATATGAAGATGATTGACATCCTTCGAATTTTTTAAAAGCAGAAATAACGTCAGATTGGGAGCTTCACCTAAAAGCAGTTTCTGAAATGTTGCCTTACTTTGCAGCTGCTGGTCACAACTCTTATGCAAAATCTCCATACATATACTTGACTGAAGGAGACGTAGCAACTCAAAGACACCCGTCCAGACGTCTACGGCCAACAAACCATAAGACAAATTGACAGATTCTGGGCAGGCTTGTCATAATGAGATATGATCTTGTAATTGAAAAAATGCTCATGAAAAGTATTAAAACAACAGGAGGTTTAACTAGAGGTTGCGAAATGGGAGATACACAGAGTGCATCGTGGCTGCTTTCCTTGCCGGCATGCTCAAGTATAAATGGTGCCATGCAGACTGTGACAAACTTGAGTTGTGAAACAAGTCAGCAGCATAAAGAATGTACCCAGGCAAGACAGTCGCGTGGCGACAAAGACATCCGCAGCATTGTTGAATTCCTCCACAACAGTACCGTAACCCATTTTAAAGAGAAACATTACAGAACATCGCCACTGGTGTGACTGCAGGCAAATGCGTCAGTGCCGAAAATGCCAGAGAAGTGGGGAAGGCGGTTCACTTGTCTATGGAGGGGTCAAGTGTGAAAGACTTCACATTCAGAAAGAAAGACAAGGTTGTGGCAATGACAAGTCAATCAGTTCATGCTGCTAATAGTAATTTTACACAAGTGGATCCACGACTGCTATTTCAGCGAATCCTGACAGCTGCAAAAGACAACAGTGAAAGTTCATCAAGCCTTTTGAAGTTTGAGCTGTGTGTTGGTTCCCCTGTCCTTTTTGATACATCTGGTCTTCCCAGAGTCGCTAATAAATCAAATTAGTTGATGCACTCTGGTCCAGTGGAGGACTACCTGAGGATTTCAATTTCCAGCAAACACGGTGATGCATGTAATCGACGGCGGTTCTTTCCTTCACCGTATTCCATGGCCTAGAGGTGCAATGTATCAGTCATTTGGTAGAGCTTATGTGGATTACATCAGCAAGTGCACCCACCCTATTGTTGTTTTTGATGGTTACTGAGATGGACCATCAACTAAAGATGTCTCTCATGTTCGAAGACTGTGTGGGGTGGTTGGAACTTCAATGGTGACATGGTGATCAAGTAAAAAAGGAACATTTTTGGCAAAAAACAAAAACAAACGATTCACTCACTTCTTGTCAAGTTTGCTAAGACATGCTGATTGCACAGTGGTACAAGCTCAAGGTGACGCAGATGTTTTAATTGTAGAAACAGCAGTAGAGAACGCAGCGCAAGGTCCAACTACCCTTATTGCAGACGATAAAGACTTGTTGGTTCTTTAGCGTTACCATGCTACTTCACAACAAATTTCATGTTCATGAAATTTGACAAGAGACACCAAAGCAAGAGGAGAGTCTGGGACATCAAGGAACTACAGTTGTCTCTTGGTGCCAAAACTTGCGCAGTTTTGCCATTTGCGCGTGCAATAGGTGGTTGCAACACAACATTACAGCTGTTCGGTATTAGCAAAGGCTCTCCCATTCAAGAAACTGCGTGATCGAAAATTCTGCAAAACTCTACTTAGAGTATTCAGTAGACACATGCAGCTGAAGCAAGACATATTTGAAGCTGGTAAGAGTTGTATCTGTGCTTCATGGCGGTACTGGCTCTGGAAATTTGGATGACTTGCAATACAGGCAATTTGTGGATGAGGTGTCGGACTTGCCACAGTCTAAATACAGACATTATCACGAACTTTCTTTAGTAGCTAAATTCCATGCTGCCGGGACATATTATCAAGAGCAAGAGCAGTCAAGTTTCCGTGGCAGTGGCCTAGACTCGCTGTATTGGGGATGGATGCTGGCAGGTGGAAAATTCATTCCCACGACGACGGACCATTCAGCAGCACCAGAGAACCTGCTGAAAGTAGTGAGATATGGTCGTGTAAGACCAACTGCAGTTCCAAGAGATGTACATGCAAGAGGTTAGGATAGTCGTACTCAGTTGCATGTGGAGAATGCCGTGGTTTTAGCTGCAGCAATTCATTCTGAGTTGACAGAGATTAGTTGTGTAAATACTGGTTGATTGTGTATAGATTCACTAGCATTTAGAACTAACTGGAAGTGACACAGACAGTGTGGATAGTAGATCACTGAATTAATACAGCACATTTTTTCGGTAGTACAATGATCCTTCAGTTCAGGCAAACCTGATGTTTTTGACCCAAATACGTTATTCGTTAAACCATCTTGAAAATGGTAGTCGTAATCATCAAGAGCCTGACAAAAATATTGTAATGGATGTGCTGACTTGTAAAACTTAGGATATTGCGTGTCTCTGGAATCTGAAGTTCTTACACGAAGCAACTATTTGGTGGCCATCTTAGAAAATAGTGGAAGTAATCATTAGAGCCAAACGCAATGAGTTTAAATGGATTAGTCGACCCAGAAAACCTCTGATACTTGAAGCAAGACGACACACTAATCTCTTTGTGCGAAGTTATGCGATTCGAAATGGTTTTGAAGGCCATCTTGGAAAATGGCTGATGGTGTCACCACGGCCATGCAAAACTTTTCCAATGGATTTGTTGACCCACAAAAGATAGGAAAACACATTGCACTCTCGAGTTATAATGATCCTCTGCAAATCTGGCGGCCATTTTGTCCGCCATCTTGGAAATGGTGGAAGTAATCATTAGTGCCAAATGCAATGAGTCTCAATGGATTAGTCGACCCAGAAAACCTATGATGCGATGTTTGAAGCAAGACGACACACTAATCTGTTCGTGTGAAGTTTTGCGACTCAAGTAGATTTGGCGGCCATCTTGGAAAATGGCGGACGGTGTCACCGCAGCCATGTAAAACCATTTCCAATGGATTTTTTGACCCACAAAACATAGGTAAATGTTTTTGAATTTTTACTCTAGCACATTCCACTCTTGAGTTATAGTGCGCATCAGAAAATCTGGCGGCCATTTTATCCGCCATCTTGAAAAACCAACTTCCGCCACTCCGATTCCGGTAGACTTTTTTTTCCACTAAGGGGTATGAAAGGATACGATTTATGCAATAAAACCTTCTGTTGCAATTTTTTCCGGGCTATCCGTAGAATGACTGGATTAATTCCAGGCAACATTAGTTTTCAGAGGCTTGATATCGATCTATTTTTTTGTTAGTGAGCAGTCCCTGTCAGTCTTTTTAATGTTACGAGGCTAACGCCAGTAATCTCTCAGGCAGGATGAATACATTGAATGCTAACCTGTATCAACTCAAAACTGTTGTCAATAAATAACAACCCATCGCATTTTTATGCAACCACATATTTATATGTGGACGCATTATGCCGTCACCTCCGTCCGTCTGGGTGGCATCCGTCCAGCGTCCGTCTGGCATCCGCTGCTCTTACTCCAAAACCGTGTGACTTATGTCCATGAAATTTTGCACGTGTTCCTTTCATGGATGGGACGGCATGACCAAACTTTTGGACGGATCCGACTACCCGTGTGCCCCCTAGTGGCAATTTTAGTTTTTTACGCTTACCTCTATCTTCAAAGGTCTTTCGCGTATTTTCATTAAATTTGTCATGCAGGCATCTATTAGTGAGATGATGTTATCCTCCCGTTTTCGGATATATTCGACGTAATTTGTGCCACCTAGTGGCCATTTTCACTGTTTTCAAGTCTGTTTTGAATCATCCACCCATCCACCCCTCAATCAATGAAATCGTACTATGAAGTGGATGACTGACGATGATTTTCCGACGACTTGGACTACTGTGGCACCCTCTAGTGGTATTTTTGTTTTTTGTGCCTATGGCTGTACATGTTCTAAACTGTCTGCAGGATCTTTACTAAATGTAGTAAGTGCATTTATATGATGTTGACAAAGGAGGACGACGACTTTCGGACGGATTTTACTACTGGTATGCCCCCTGGTGGCGCTTTTATTTTTTACGTTAACCTCTGTATCTTCAAAGGTCCTCGACCTATTTGGCGTACAGGTTTCTGTTAGTGTGGTGATGCTATCTTTCCGTTTTCAGATGGATTCGACTTAGTTTGCGCCACCTAGTCGCCATTTTTACCATTTTCGAGTCCGTTTTTTGGCGTCCACCCCTCTATCAACCAAATCGCTTTCAGGATAATTGTGAAAATTGGCATGTATGTTTTTACTATGACCTGGACGACTGACGATGATTTTCGATGACTTCAGTTACTGTGGTGCCTCCTAGTGGCAGTTTCGTTTTTTTTGCGCCCATGACTGTATCTCTTAAACTGTTTGCAGGATCTTTACTAAATTTAACAAGTGTATTTATATGATGTAAACAAGAAGAACGACAACTTTCAGACAGATCTGACTAATGGTGTTCCCCTTGGTGGCACTTTAAGACTTTATGTGTACCTCAGTATCTTCAAGGGTCCTCAATGGATTTTCATAAAATTTTGAGTTCGGGCATCTATTGGTGAGGTGACGTTATCCTCTCGTTTTTGGATGGAATCGAGGTATTTTGCACCACCTAGTGGCCATTTTTGCTTTTTTCGAGTCTGTTTTTTGGTGTCCACCCCTCTGTCAACCAAATCATTCTAAGGATGGTTTTGAAAATTTGTGTTTATGTTCTCTGTGTGAAGAAGTTAGTTGACGATGATGACTTTGGCTACTGTGGTGTTTCCAATGGTAGTTTTGTTTTGTTTTGCACCCACAGCTGTATCTCCTAAACACACAGCTGGATCTTAATTAAATTTAGTAATTGTATTTATATGAAGCTAGCAACAGACAATAACGACTTTCAGGCGGATCCAGTGAACACTGTGCCCCCTAGTGGCAATTTCATTTTATTCTGTTTTCCTTTGTTTCTCTGAAGTTCTCTGACAGATTTATGTGAAATTGGTCAATAGCTTTCTATTAAAGAAGCCCCGACATGTTCCCATTTTGAGATGGATTTTGCGTTTTTGCGCCATCCAGTGGCCATTTTATGACACAAATAAAGAACCCTAAAGCACACCGTTTGCGATGCATTCATGGGCGCATTTCAACGCTCTGCGTTGCTCTTGTAGCTTATTTTTATCGTATTTTTTCTCGAAGAGGGATTGTACACTTTTCTGTTTCAGAAGTCAAACGTGTTAAAAAATTCCAGATTTTGCCCACACTATTTCAATTTACCCATGCTATCTCAATTCATTTCAGCCATTATTTTTTGCTGTGAAGACATTGGTAATGCGATTATTTCCCTGTATCACTCAGTAGAAAGTTAGATAAAAATCATGATATCAATGTCGGACAGCGATGCTCGTTTTTCCATTGTGATAAAGAGAAGTATTGTCCACCTAAAAAATTTCACGGAACATCTCGGTCTTGGGGGAAATTGTCTAAAAACATGCTTAAGTTGGAGAAATCTTGAATTGACCTCTTGAATTTCTCAGATGCAGTGGCGGATTTAGAGGGGGGCCAAGGGGGCCATGGCCCCCCTAAAATTCTCCTTGTTTACATTTGTCAGATGGGGGGAAATGTCTGATAGGCAAAATCCTGGCTAATACTCTGCCATACCCCCCCAACTCAAAATCCTGGATCCGCCCCTGAGGTGGTCTTTTGGACAGGTTCTTAGACATTCCACTCTCACCTTTTATCTTAATCGAAGGCTTCAGAGCGTACAGGCAGTACTTTTCCATGTTATTTTTGGGACATACAAACCAATGGAAACCTTGCAGTCTAAAGCCCAGTCATACAGCCGATCACGCATGAATCACTCATACAACACGCACAAATTCAATTTGTGCGTCTTTTGATCGTCGAGAAATTGACCAAATTTTCCGGGTCTAGAGGTTAGAAATCACTGACAAATAACTGACGAATCACCTATGGCCCACGCTCATATCACTTACAATCACTGATGAATCACTGACATATCGCGCATATCGACGCGTACAATCCAAAATGATATGGTATTCCACGAACCTTCGACGCATGCCTCAGGCATGAATCACTGACGGATCACGTTCAAACACTAATGCTTCGCGCACATTCCACTTACAAGCACTTTCGTTTCACGCATGTCTGACGCATGAAACACTGATAGATCACGCACGTAAAACGCTCCCTCGGCATGCTTATAAAACCGGTCTTTGGTTGGAGTTCCTCAGTACATTTTGCCGATTCAGAAGACATCGTTTGATCCTGATTAGATTCCTGACTACTTGAAGAAGATGCTACCCAGGAAAAGTCGCTTGCCCTCAAAGACAAGGGTGCAGAAGAAGGCCGCTGATAAAGAAGTGCATGTGGATCCACCAGAGGCTGCTGCTGTTGCTGAAAAGCCTGCTACCCGTGCTGCTGCTAGGAGGTCGCCTACCCCTCCACCTCCTAATTAGACAATTCAAGTGGAAGTTCATGCTGCAGAATCAGACGAGTCTGCCCCTCCTGCTGCTGACCTTGCTGCTGATGACAGATCTGAAGAAGATCCACCACATCCTAGTGGCAAGGGCAAAGGCAAACCAAAGGGAGAAGCCATAGCTAAACGTGACTTCCATTGAAGCTAAGGTGGAAGAAAGCCTTCTGGAGTGGATGGCCGAGCACGACGAGGTATGGAGACGGGGGCATCGCCTGTACAAAACCAGAAAGCAGGTCTAGGCTGCCAAGGCTGATGAGATTGGACTGCCTTTGGAGCACATCATGGGCTGGTGGAAGTCCATTAAAGATTGGTACGTGAGGCTCACCAAGAACAAGTCTGGCCAGGCAGCAAAGAAATACACCGACCGAGAGAAGTTCATATTGGACAGTCTGTATTTTTACCGGACTCAGCTGCCATCTGCCACGTCTGAACCCATGAAGAACTTGGCCCTGACTTTCAGGCAGCCTACAGCGGTTAGGAATAGTGACAGTGAGGCAGGCAGTGACCAGCCTGCTTCACAAATAGAAGATAATTTGGACACCGTAGAACGAGAATCAGCCGAGGCAGACTTCCAGGATAGCTTGCAAGAAGAGGAGGAAGATAGCAGTGGATCAAGAAGAAGAGTGGATGAAGGAGCTCCGGGAGACCATGAAAACACAACAGCAGCTCTTGTCGCAGCTTATTAAAGAAAGACCGGCTGCTTCAGAACGGGAGGCCTTCATTAAATATGTGGCAGACAGTCTCCGTGCAGCTCCAGTGGATGAATACAAGAAGATAAGGACTCATATCTGCACCCTCCTTGACTCCCAAAAAGATGACGGCGAGCCTCCACGACCTCCACAGGCGATGTCTGCTCCTCCTGTGATGTACGAGCAGTACCAGCAGCAGCCAGTCCAGCAGTACCAACAGTACCAACAGTACCAGCTGCAGCCAGCCTTGCTCAGTGGTTGGAGGTGACAACTGCTCATCCAGATACTCTTCAATGATGGCCTCACACACTTCTCTGTCTACAATGCTTATGGTGTTGTGGGGGACCCTCCAGGCATACTGCATGTCGTGGTACTTGGATCCAGATGCCAGGTGACGAAGAGTAATGGCAATCTTCAGACCGGGCTCTAGTGGAGCTCTCCAGTTTGTAGTCTTCTTGGTGATCCTAGGGGTCAGTCTCTGCACAAGCTCATCAAACATGTCTGGGGGCATTCTCATAAAGTTATGGAAGGATCTTCTGTCTTCATTTCTGAGCTCGATCATCAAGCGGTTATACAAGCCCTGCTCTGGTCTTCTAGTGATCCAGTTTCAGATCCGGACAGCCCGGGTCTTTCGTCTCCAGCGTCGTCTTCTTCTGGCCAACATTTCATGAAGTTGCAGCATCTGGACATTCTGGTTCTGTAGCAAGAACACCTTAGCATATCTTCGTTGAGGGTTCATAGTGATATGGATCCCTTGGTAGCAAGATCTGGATTGGCAAATGTGCCCCAAATTTTGTCTTTTTAATAGGTCAAGATTCATGCGTGAGTTGTCATTGAATCACCAGTGGAACATCAGGGATTCATCAGTTTTCTGTCAGTTAGTCGTGCGCCCATGTAAGTTATTCATGCTTCATGTGTGGGTGCCAATGCGTTGGAAATGCGTCCCCCATCAGTGGATGTGCGTTTTTATGCGTTTTTCATCAGTGATATGTCAGCTAATTATCACTTTTGTAAGTGATTGTCAGTGGATGTCAGTGGAATGAACGTCATATATGCGTATTTCATGCGTGATATGAAGGTGGGGCGTCAGTGGACGGACGTGGACGTGCGTGATTTCGAACCAGTTCTGACGCATAAGCACTGATGGCAAACGCGTGTACAGCGCATAATCACGCATACTCGACGCATAAACTACGCACGTCAACTCACGAATTACGCACACCGACGCAGAGTTGTGCGTTGGAAAATTTTTGAACCGTTCAAAACTAAAAATCGCGCACAAACCCCCCTCGACGTACATCCACTTACATTCGCTGATGCTCCACGTTGGTTCCACCGACCAATTACGCATACGACGCAAGCTTCACGCATAAGCGAAAATCTGTGCGTGGTTCATGAGTGATTCATGCGTAATGGGCTGTATGACTGGGCCTTAAGGAGAGGAGTAAAAATTGAACTATGCTACATAAGATTTTGAATTTCCAAAATTGGTTCGGAAGTGACGGAGATTTTGTCAACGAAAACCTAAGCCTTGAGCTATTCAATAAAAATCAGTTTTCAGCACCACTAAGTCCTAATGGAAGCTAGACTAGAAAGAATGTGGATGAAAATAGTTGTGATGATGCAATCTAGCGTAATGTGCATGTTCACTTGATTTCTAGTTGTTAAACTTGTTTTGATAAGGAGGGTGATGTTTGCTAGGCATTTGAAACAGGTCCTAAGGTTAGTAAGGTTGAAAATGAAGTTGGTACAGATTTGGTATATATTTCTATGTTACAGCATTAGACATGGATGAAAGACATGTCTATGGAATGGCTGTCAAACTAGAAAACCCCAATGACCTGATCTGCGACAATGGAGGTAAGAGGGAGCTTGAAAAATGTTTGGTGAACAGCCTGGGTGATGATCGTGGCACAAAATGTAGTGGAGGTGATATTACAAGCAGTGCACCTGACTGTAGTACGGAAGAATGTTACATCAAGCAAGAGGTGACTGAAGACCAGGCTGGTTATGATGGAGTGGTCTCCCCTGTGGTTAAAAATATATTTCTTCATACAGAGTTCAAACTGGAGTGTGATAATTATGATGTTGTAGAAGGAAACACTGCAGCTAGTGTAACTGAGGAATCACTCCAAAGTACAACAAACAACGCTACTGAAGTGCAACAGTTTAAGTGCAACATATGTGACAAAGTGCTCAAGAATGGGTGCAGTGTTTCTGTGCATTCACGAACACACAAGTGCGGGACATCTTTCGCTCAAAACAAATCTCTTCTTAGTGATACCAGAATGCACTTTAACGAGAGACCATATGGCTGTTCTGTTTGTGGAAACTCATTTAGGCAAAGCAGCTCGTTGCTTATGCACGCAAGGAGACACACTGATGGCAAGGTGTACAGTTGCGCTGTGTGTGGGAAGTCTTTTAAACATAGTAGTGTTCTAGCGACCCACACAAAAACTCACGCCAGTGAAAAATCATGCAGTTGCTCGGTGTGTGGAAAGAATTTTAATCGTTATCAAAATCTTCTTCAGCACACCAGAACACACACTGGAGAGAGACCTTACAGTTGCAGTGTGTGTGGAAAGAATTTCAGTCAAATTCAAAATCTTCGTCAGCACGCAAGAACACACACTGGTGAGAGGCCTTACAGCTGCAACGAGTGTGGAAAGACTTTTCTACGAAGTCAAAATCTTCGTGAACACGCAAAAATGCACGCTGTCGAGAGACCATACAGCTGTTGTGTGTGTGGAAAGAATTTTAAACGAAACCAAACCCTTTTTAAGCACAAAAGAACTCACACTTGTGAAAAACCTTACAGATGCAGTGATTGTGGAAAGACTTTTACACGAAATCAGTCTCTTCTTGAGCACACAAGAACACACACTGGCGAGAGACCATACAGCTGTAGTGAATGTGGAAAGTCTTTTATACGAAAGCAATCGCTAGCTGAGCACACAAGAACACACACTGACGAGAGACCATTCAGTTGTAGTGTGTGTGGAAAGACTTTTAAGCAAAGTCGTACCTTTTATAAGCACAAAAGAACTCACACTAGTGAAAAACCTTACAGCTGTAGTACAAGTGGAAAGTCTTTTATACCAAATCAAAATCTTCTTGAGCACACAAGAATACTCACTGTCGAGGGACCATACAGCTGCAGTGTGTATGGAAAGACTTTTTGACGAAGTTGAAATCTTCGTGAGCACACAAAAATGCACACTGTTAAGAGACCATATAGCTGTAGTGTGTGTGTGGAAAGACTTTTAAACAAAATGATAACCTGCTTATTAAGCACGAAATAACACAGTCACACGAATGAGAAACTTTACTGCTGCAGCATGTGTGAAAAACGTTTAGAAGAAATCGTACTCTTGTTGAGCACGCAAGAACACACACTGGTGACAGGCCGTACAGATGTAGTGTTTTCGGGAAATCCTTTAGACAAAACAGTGTTCTACTTGCTCACACAAAAAAAAAAAACACGAGCAAGACACAATAACGTTATACTGAGTGTGGTTCATAATTTGGATGCAATTACAGTCTTCTGTACATGTAACTCTGATTGTATGCCGTCCAGGTGAACACCGTGACAATGTTTGCATGCATTTAGGCTATTGTGAATACATGTGAAGTTGTACCTATATTGGGAACGAGGTGCATGAGCCTATTGGCGAAACACTTCCACAAAGACGAGGGAGCACGCATTGTCTTTAAATCTTTCCCAATTGGAACAAGACCTCGGGTAATCTCTAGAATTGCAAGCACTTGACTCTCTGACCCAGCTTGTCCTATGCATCAAGAGTGTCTTTCTGATGATTTCTTTGGAAAAGGAAACGGATCTGAACGAAATCCTGATTTCTTGAGTATTTGTTTGAGCTTGACGAATTTAGAGGTACCGACTTCTCCATAGTCAGGGCTCGTCATAACGAGCTGCAGGTCGCAAATGCGACCTGAAATTTAGAAATGGGAGCTGAGATTTTTTGCAAGCTCGTATGAAGTCGCAACATGCGACCTGTAATTTCCAACGTATGTGAGCTGAGTTTTCACTCGTCTCGGCAGATACTTGATCAATATAAAGCGATTCGTGGGAATCCGACCGCTGTTTGGTTGTTGCCTAATCAAGTTCAAAAGAACACTAACCGAGAACAGCCCTCCCAGTTACTTGTGAACATGTCACGTGAACATGGGATAACGCACAATCGATCTTTGATGCGTTTCATTGCCGCTAACATTTTGGCTACTTTAAATTTCCTGATACGCCTGACCATGGCACAACAGCGGTGTTTCTACTTATTAAACAATCAACTTACCAAACTTTATGGTGGAAAAACATTTATTTTTCATGTAAGATGCCCGTATTATCAAATATCTACGACAATATCCCTGATGTCGCACTGTGACACTGGCCAGTCCCGTTATTAGCGCGCAAGCGTGATGCAGCTCCACTGCACACGCACCCAGTCTTTGTCGTGCAAGTTGTAAAATGAAACCTCAGCCCGTAATGGAGATCTAAACCCGCAGACGCGCATAAAAATAAATTGAATTGATGACGATCTGAATACAGGACACATAAAATTTATTAAAAGTAACGGCACTACCAGGATTGCAAGTGCCTAGATTATCGAGACGAACCGCGTTTATAATAGAGCCTACTTTGCTTCGAAGAAGCTAGTTACGCACTTTTTGCGGATACTTGAATAGTCACTTGCGCGTGGTGGTGTTTTGCGGTTAGAAGTACGTGGGCCTAGTCCTAGGTTAAATTTTGATCTGGCCTACTGCATGTTTCGGAATAACAATTCCAAAAATTGTGTTGGTTGAATATACCCCAGTCGCATAAAGCAACAGTTCTAAAACTTTCAAATAAACTCCCGGATACGTAACCGAGCTAATACCACGAGGACCTTATTTACTATCTTGTTGATGGGAACTGCGTTTCGCTCATCTGTTTGAGTGACAGGTGACTCATTAGTATGTCGCATGCGCTGCCCCAGAAACAGACCAGTGTTACCTATACAGCAGCTGCGTCGTCTGTTTGGTGTGCGAACAGTTTAACATGAAGATCAATGCGCACACCCGGGGGGGAGCTAGGGGGCTCGAACAAGCCCCCCCCCCAGATCTGGCGAGGTGAACAAAAAGGTCTGCCTCAGAAATACAAAAAGTCCACTAAAAAGGCGCAAACGCACAATTCACAGCTCTAGACGTGGTACTTCGTTTTTTTAGTCCTTCGACTTTTTTGTCGGTAAAATGTCCACATCGACGGAAATTCGAGCCCCCCCCATATTAAAGGCTGGGTACGCGCATGAAGATGTTGAGCACCAATGGATATTGCGAATAATCAGTCAGATAAATATATTTCCTATCACAAAATTTGGTAGGCCTAAGTTGATTGTTTTCAGAGTCAGTAAAACAGCTGTTTACGTTTTTGAGGACATCGTGTGAATTAGCGCGGATGTTCGAAATGTCTAAAACCGTAAATCAAAATGATGTCGGCACTCGTTCCCATGAATTCTAAGATTTCGGACACGGTCGATTTTCCCGTTTTTCGTAACTTCTCGAATGTCGGACAGCGAATATTGCCTATTTCTAAAATTTAGGACAGGCTCAAAATATTTATAAATTTTACCGTAAACAGCATAAGTGCGACGTTTTTTGTGAAGTTTTCATTGAACTGTTCCCGAGCCTCCCAATATGTCATTCGGCAAGGACAACGTTTCACGGATTTTTTTCGACAGGATACATGCATGTTTCAAACGCAGAGTTAAGTTGCAAAGTTTGGACTGCAAACAAAAAAGGAGGGCGTTTAAACTCAGAGTTAGTTTGGATCTTTAACGACTTTGTCTTATGGCAGGTCAGACCAAGCGGATACTTTTTCTCCCTTTTGCATTAGACTATATGGTTAACTGGGCTACTCGAATGCACGTGTCGGTTAGAGAGCACCGATTCAACTTTCACATCTAGCTTTGAGCTCTACAGCATTTCACTGGCGGTCACGAAGAACAGTAACGCCGTACTTGTAGGAACTCATCTTTGCGTCTTGATATTTATGAGTATATAACCAGGGCTCGACGCTATTAAATCGCCAGGTCGCATTTTGCTACCAAGCCAAAATCGCTGATCGCATTTTCAAAATCCAGCTCGCATTCATAAATGCCAGGTCGCAATTTTTTCCGTCATTTTTACGCACCAAAATTGATTTTTTAGATCATCGAGAAATGCTCATACCTGCAGCGTTAAACACACAGAAATTGCAGATCGCAAAATTGAGTTCGTTGATGCAGGTACGGCGTTACTGTTCTCCACGACCGCCAAGTTGCCGACGTGAAAGTTGAATCAGTGCTCTCTAACTGAAATGTATATTCGAGTAGCTAAGTTTGCAATGTGAAAAGTGAGAAAATGCCCATTGAAAAATTATCCACAATTTTGCTAGGTCTCACCTGCTACTGGGTGTTATCAAAGTCGGAGCACAAATTCCCTCCACTTGTTGTTCGCAGCTCAAATTTTGCAACTTAACTCAACGTTTGAAAAACGTCTGTCGAAAAAAATCCGTGAAACGATGCTCTAACTGAAGGACGTATTTGGATGCACGGGAACAATTCAGTACAAATTTCACAACAAAAATGTGGTACTTATGCTGTTTGCGTACTCAACACTTAGTTTTCCATAATGAATAGCCTTGAATTAATTTCCGACTCCGTGCGGGTTTCCATCGGGTAACTCGAGTTTGCTCCTCAATACCCTCCAAGTACAGGGAAAATAGGTCAGTCACAAAACGACAGCATGTCACTAGTGTTAACTTTCTTTCGGAGGTATGAAGCAAAGCCGGGATTTGGTTTTCACATATTGAGAAAAGATGTTATTTGAATTTGTTGTGTAAATTGAGAGTGACACACTTTATGGGCTGCGTGTCAATTTGAAACCACTCGCGTCGTTTGTAGTGCGCTATGATGGTCGCTAGCCTGAACTATGGGCGCTCCCTTACAAAAATGAACTTAAGTTTTCATCGAAAAACTTAAGTTTTTGGTCTGAAAAACTTAAGTTTTCATTTCTTAAGTACTTTGGAACAAGTTTTTTGGAACGAACTTAAGTTTTCAGAACTTAAGTTTTTGAAAAACTTATGTTTTTCAAAAACTTAAGTTCTGAAAACTTAAGTT